>CAMZMU010000086.1:22675882-23134689 GCA_947311845.1 Poa pratensis | reverse complement strand
ATCTATACTCATAACTGAAACAAACATTGCAATCTCAAACATATATTAACTCATAAAGATCCACCACAAAGGTATTACAACGGTGACCGTAATCATGTTCAGCAGCTCATACGGTGCTAATTAGTGAAGCTCAAGAGAGGAGAGATACATAAGTTACTTCCACAAACCCATAGTCCAGAGGTGGACTACTCCCTCTTCATCATGGAGACGGTGGAGAAGTCGATGGAGAAGGTGGAGACCACGCCGGCAGCGCCCCGCCGGTTTCCCCCTCCAATCTGCAGCTCCTGATCTCCGTTTCGGTGTTTCTGTGTTTCTGCGGCGCTCCTTCCAGAGAACGACGGGGGACCTTTTTTATAGCGTTTTTAGGTCAAGACGAAGGCGGTGGAGCGAAGATCGACGGCAACGGAGCCACGAGGCCCAAACGGGTGGGTCCCACGCGGCCACAGTACCTGGCCGCGTGGGCCAGGCCCGTTTGGCCCTCGGGTCTCCGTTTGCTTGCTTCCTTTTTCCGTAGTCCTTCTTCCTTCCAAATATTGACGCCCGTAAATTTCCAGGTGATTTCGTTGACGTTTGGGTCCCTGAAACATTAAAATACAAAACTAGGGTTTTCTGCCTGTGCAGGGTTAATTCCAAATAAATGGGAAAACTATGAAGTATTCCCAAAATCATGATAAAACATTGATATAACCCTTATATGATGCAAATATGATTGGAATATAAGCAATTAAAGTGCAAAGTTCATGTATGCATTTTACATGCATCAACATCCCCAAGCTTAATCCATGCTCGTCCTCGAGTATGAAGATGATAAAACTAACATGGACTTTGCAATTTAATACTTAACAATGGATATCAAAGATGATTACTATTGCTACATATAGTCAAATGATTCATTCTTCAAAGGAGTAGCAATATGCAAATAGTTTATGAAGTGATATCAAGTATTCAAGACAAGGATGTTCATTGATAGTTCACAAAGTGTAACATAGTAGCAAGTAATATGGAACACATGTATGCATAATGATAAGTAGAACATCCTACAATGGTCATAGAGTGTAGATGAAAATCTGAATATGATAGGTGTACACTTTGGAAAGATGTATATGTGAGTAGAGGTAAAGCATGCATAAGTTTCATCCAACTTCCAAACTCTTCTACTTAAGTTAATGATTGCAATAAGGTATTCATTGGTGTCAAGCTCTCATTGCCCCTATCATAGCATCTTGAATGATTAAGGTTAAAGTGAAAGCAAATATGAGTAGTGTGCTTGATAAAGTAAAGGTTGGATGTCTCATGCCCCTTGAATACAAGTACCTACACCATGATTACTCAACTTAGGAAACAAAGCAAGTTCAAGTTATCTATCATTGTAAGTAATAATAGTATCATCAAGAGCGTCAACTGGGGTACCTCTTGTCCCATGATATGGAACAAGCCCATATCAAAATGACAAGACAAACAAACAAAATGAACAATCTCAACACCCTTTTTATTTACCATTTGGAATAGTTTTTTATTGCAAGGTGTATCACAGAAGGTTCACCATAGTATGTAAGTAAATTTCCACCATGAATGATGCATGGCTTAGATTAGCGGCCCAGGCGTCTCTCTAACCATTTATACAAACTCATTTGAACTACTTCATTTCCACCTCATTTCACCATGATAGGCATCCATAAACAAAAGTACATGATATCAACTAAATGAGATGAAGGAGCATGTTGAAAGCTTTGCATGTGACAGCACATATGGGCTAACTCCCAACCTCGAACATTTATCAAGCCACTAGCATCATAATCTTAATCACAATGGGTCATGTTTTATTTATTGCAATGATAGTAAAATGTGCATCAAGTTCGTGAGAGCTATATAACCAATTTTTCTCATGGCAATCAATAACATAAACATTTTCATTCAGAGGTATAGATAACACAACATGATGAACATACTCGGAATAGCATAAAGCCAATAGGTAGATATGGTGGACTCACTGGAATAACTTTGGTTGAAGGTGTTGGAAACAAGTTTTTGCTTGTTGGAGTTTTTGGGCTAGCAAAAGGGAGAAAGTTGACTATCTAGATGCATGCATGAATGTCCATAGAACTAACTAATCCATGTTAAACCAAGTAAAATAACAATCAGCACCAAAACATGAATAAGTGATAGCTCTACAGAAAGAATTTGCAAACTATTACTCATAAACAAGCTCATGAATCATGCAACCATATGTATCATTAAAAATCAAGTCAAACATCCCTTTTCCCAATCTTATAAAAGCATCCAACATATTTGAACCCATATTTCCAGTAGCTCTCTCATATATAATTGATAGTGTGGTGGTCTCTCAAGACTCAAACAAAAACAAAAACGACGCTCCAAGTTTATGCGATAAAGTGTTTCGATCGAAAAACAGAAGTTGGACGTGTGCAAACCGAGAGTGTGTAGGTCCAGTGGGGTTGTCTTCACATCCCCAAGCTTATGGTCTTCACCATCCTTGGATAGCTCTTGGTGCATCTCCTCCAATCCCTGTGAAAAAACTTCAAAACACCGTTTCTCCCATCTCTTTTCTGTGGGGTGCATTAATAGTGATAAACAAATAGGTTCCTTGCTGCATATAATCCTTGAACAAAAATTCATATGAATGTCCAGAAAGTATATAATGTTGTATGCCTACTCATAAACTCAATTGGATCAAAAAGATTCAACTTAAAAGCTCAAAGCATGTATCAAACAAAATGGGACATAATCTGTTCAGAAAAACAGCAGCAGCAAAACGTATTTTTCTACCCTACCAAACTTTCTCGAAAAATTCCGAAACATTCATGCATACAGAGGATGAAAAGTTGCAACTACAGTTCAAATATGAGCTCATTCGGAGTTACAGAATAAGAATTAAAAATCATACCGTGCACTGATTCGTGCAGGAATAAAATCTCCGAACTCAATAAGCAACTTTTCAAACCAAAAAGGGTAAAACTTGGCACTTTATTAAAAAAAACTCCAGAACCTAAACTAGACACAAAGTCTCTTGTTACAGCAAGAGGACACAAAGAAAAATCACACATAAAAATAACCGGGTTGCCTCCCGCAAAGCGCTTTCTTTATAGCCATACAGCTAGGCTTCTTACTTGTTGTTTTATTGTGGACGAAGCTCATGAGGGAGCTTGAACTTTGATGGTTCTCTCTTCCTTGGAAAGTGTTCCATGCACTTCTTGTGTGGAAACTGAAACTTTACATTCTCTTCTTTTGAATCAATGATAGCACCTGTGGTACGAAGAAAAGGTCTTCCAAGAATAATAGGACTAGAGGTTTTATTCCCCATATCCATGATTAGAAAATCCACAGGCACAAAAGTCACATGTAACTCTACCATAACATCACTTACTTTTCCTAAAGCATGTTTAATAGAGTCATCATCAAGTGCTAGTTCAATAGAGCATTTTTCAAGATTTTTCAATTCAAGCACTTCATATAGTTCTTTAGATAAAACAGAGACACTAGATCCTAGATCAAGTATGGCATGGTGTGTCTCTTTTCCAATAGTTACTAGTACCTTAGGTATCCACATATCCCCAAGCTTAGGTGGTATCATAGCCTCTTGGTTGTACCTAGCAATCTTTTTTTTCAAGACATGATTAGCAATATAGATGGGATGTGGTTCCCGTATAACCATTGGTTAGGTTAACCTAACCTAAAAAATAGCCCAATGGGTTGGGTTCGACCCCTTTGCACCAAAGGTTAACCTTTACCCTCTCTCCTGTCTCTCTCTTCCCAAATTGGCCGAGCGATCTGGGCATCTGGCCTCACGCCGCCGGCGTCCTCGTTAGGCCGGCGCTGGATCTCCAACTCCTTCTAATCTCTCCGCCAGGCTGCTCCTCGTCCCCGACACCGAATTTGAGCTTCTCGTAGAGCTCGTCACGCCGGCCGTCCGCCGTTCGTAAGAGTGACTGGAAGGGAGTCCCCTGCCCCAACCACGAGCTTTCTGGTCCGTTCTCCCTCAGGTGGTCTGGTTCCGATTCCTCTGCTATTGATTTGTTTCTTGGTGCAAGACTTGATCTGCTGTGCTACTGCGAACCCGGCCGCGACTGTAAGTTGCTGTTCCGACCACTGCAAGACTTGATGTGCTATTCCCATCGCGACTGCAAGATGTGATCCTCTGAGCTTGATGTGCTGTGCTACTGAAATCTGCAAAGGGGGATTCCGTTTGGAGTAGCAGCCATAGCGGCTACACCGTGCAATTTTTTTTATCCATGTAAAATGAGGAATGCTCCAGCTATACAGATCTAGTTGCTGTGTACTGCTCTCTGCGGCAACAACGCAAAAACATCCAGCTGCTGATCCATGTACAATCTGTAGTGTATCGTGGGCATATTTTCCTGAGTATTTTGCTGAACAATGTCAGCGACAAGATTCAAAAAATATTAAAAGTGAATTTCGTTAGCATTGCATAACGTTTAAATCGGTTCAAACCTTATTAACCAATGGTTAACCATTTTCAACTCTATTAACCTAATGGTTAACCCATTATGCTCATTTACACAAAACGGTTCAATAGGTTAGAGACCAGAACAAAAACGGTTAACCAAATCCCATCTTGAATTAGCAATATAAGAACCAAAACCTGCTTGGTTAGTGTTGATGGAAGGATCACTTGCAAATTTTTGTAAGATAGATATTAATTCATGCAAGCTACAATTTTCTAAGTCAAGCAAAGGATCCTTGACTTCATTACCCCAATAGATTCTTTAGCAACTCTCTCTTGCTCATGAATGTGTTCCCAAGACTTATTGATAACCTCTTGGCAATATTTTATTGTTTCCTCATGTTTTTGGGCTGTAATGATGCTCTTTAATGATGAAACTTCCTTAGTAAGCTGATCTACCCTTTCAAACAAAGCATCTTGTTTTTCAAACTTAGAGATAAATTCCTTATTAAGCTCTTTTTGGGTAGATATAAAAGATCTAATGGTGTTTTCCAAGTCACTAGAAACATTACCACTAGAAGCATATTTATTTGGCACATATGGGGGTTTATTATAAGAGTTATAATTGTTGTTACCATACCCATTATTACCATAGTTCCTAATGAAGTTGACATCAATATTTTCAGAATTGTTTCCAACTAGTTCTTGCAAAGGAACATTTTCAACACTAGGTTTATTAAGCAAAGCAAGAATAGTATCCATTTTAGATGACAAATCATTAGTTTCTTCAATAGAGTTCACTTTCTTAGAAGGATTAGGTGCCCTATCAGTATGCCATTGACTATAGTTTTGTAAAATGCTTTCCAATATATTTTTAGCTTCTACTATAGTCTTACTCATAAAAGCACCTCCAGCAGCAGAATCAAGTATGTTTCTAGACATGTAGTTTAAACCATTGTAGAAAGAGTGTAATATGGTCCATTCATTAACTCCATGTGAGGGACAAGTTCTAAGCATAAGTTTTATCCTATCCCAAGCCATAGCAACATGTTCATTTTCATTTTGCCTAAAAGAAAGGATGTTGTTTCTATTTTGCAAAATTTTAACAGGGGGATAATATTTCTTAATGAAAGCTTCTTTTAGATCATCCCAAGAATTAATACTACCAGATGGCAAGGAATGCAACCACTCTTTAGCTTTTCCTCTAAGTGAAAAAGGAAATAACTTCAGTTTTAGGATATCACTTTCCACATTTTTAAACTTTTGCATGTCACATATTTCAACAAAGTCATGAAGATGCATAGAGGCATCCTCCATAGCACTACCACCAAATTGTTCCCTAGTTATCAAGTTCAACAAACTAGGACTTACTTCATAACTCTCAGCATTTATCTTAGGTGTGGCAATAGCTCTCGTGATAAATTGATCATTAGGAGTGTTTGTGTAGTCACACAGCTTAGTTCTTTCTCCCATTTTAGCAAGTTTTTTTTGGTATTTTTAATTTTTTATGCAAAACTGAAATAAATATGATATGATATGCAATGACACTAACAAAACAAATAAATTGCTTTGTAAGTAAAGATGGATAAGATGGTGCTCACGTAGGTGCAACCTCCCCAAGCTTAGGTGTTAGCACAAGTTGGTGACGTTGACTTTGTTGTGAGATGAATGCGATGATGCACACCCTTGGATAAATCTCTCAGCTACGATTCCCCGGCAACGGCGCCAGAAAACGTCTTGATGATCCCGAAGAGCAAGTCTTGATGCCTGCACAAATAAACGGGATTAGGTTGAGACTCCAAGTGCAGAGTGTATAGTAAGTGGAAGACAGTTTTCCCCACGAGGGGTGACTCGAGGGTTTAATATCGAACTCTCGGGGAATCTGAAGTGGTAGATTTATCTTCTTATCCTTCTTTTGGTTACCTACAAAACAAGGTTAGATGTTTTGGTCCTCAACCTCACCTGTGGTTGTCAAGCACAAGGTGTAAGAATGATATCAGGATAGTTATGCAATGCAAACAAGAAATAAATATGCAATGATGGTGGATGCAATGGTAAATGATATTTTTGGGTTTTTGAATGATGTATGCAAGATGAAAAGTATTTTTGTATTTTCGGATTTAATGATGGCTGAAAATAGAAAAGTGGTATATGGTGTTGGAAAGGTGTTTCTTATGATTAAAAATGGACTGGGGTTCATGGTTTCACAAATGCACTCTCTCTTTATAAAGTGGTAGACAATGGAACACACAAAGTTAACATATGAGATTGCAACACAGGGTTTGATAACAAGTTACTTAGATATATGGGCATCACGTCCTAACATAGAGATCTTTTGGTTATTAACCTCTCTTATACTCCACCAAGATGCGAACTAAATCATAACACCTCAGTAATTAAGATAACTCAGAGTATAGCATTAAGTATCATGACATGAAGTGAAAATAAGAACATGCTAGATCTAGTCATGGAGTAGTGGCAATGGTCACGCCCACATCCCCGGTAGCATGGTATTTTAGTTTATCCCTAGTGAGGTAACAAAGTAAGGTAAAGATACCAAAGTGGATCGCAGAACTTTCTCTCACGTTCACTGCACTAGCCACCCCCCGTTACTCCAACTAATGCACACGTTCCCCCACACACGCTCTCATAAACATGCTTGATCAAAACAAGTAGACAAGAACGGGGTACATAATATGCATCTATACTCATAACTGAAACAAACATTGCAATCTCAAACATATATTAACTCATAAAGATCCACCACAAAGGTATTACAACGGTGACCGTAATCATGTTCAGCAGCTCATACGGTGCTAATTAGTGAAGCTCAAGAGAGGAGAGATACATAAGTTACTTCCACAAACCCATAGTCCAGAGGTGGACTACTCCCTCTTCATCATGGAGACGGTGGAGAAGTCGATGGAGAAGATGGAGACCACGCCGGCAGCGCCCCGCCGGAGTTTTCCCCCTCCAATCTGCAGCTCCTGATCTCCGTTTCGGTGTTTCTGTGTTTTGCGGCGCTCCTTCCAGAGAACGTCGGGGGACCTTTTTTATAGGCGTTTTTAGGTCAAGACGAAGTCGGTGGAGCGAAGATCGACGGCAACGGAGCCACGAGGCCCAAACGGGTGGGTCCCACGCGGCCACAGTACCTGGCCGCGTGGGCCAGCCCGTTTGGCCCTCGGTCTCCGTTTGCTTGCTTCCTTTTTCCGTAGTCCTTCTTCCTTCCAAATATTGACGCCCGTAAATTTCCAGGTGATTTCGTTGACGTTTGGGTCCCTGAAACATTAAAATACAAAACTAGGGTTTTCTGCCTGTGCAGGGTTAATTCCAAATAAATGGGAAAACTATGAAGTATTCCCAAAATCATGATAAAACATTGATATAACCCTTATATGATGCAAATATGATTGGAATATAAGCAATTAAAGTGCAAAGTTCATGTATGCATTTTACATGCATCATGAACTCATCAAGCTTACCACGTATGTAAGTGTACTTCCACAACTGGTTCTGCTTGTAAAGTTTTTTGAATAGATTCATCAAATCCTTATTTCGGAATTGTGAGAAAAATTGGCCTCCAGATGGCACATGCACCAACGACTCTGCAGGTCTAGCCATGGTGTTTGTTCCTCAGCCGCAGGGTTTGTGAGTGCCTTGATGGCGTTCAGTATACCAGCATGCTGGTCATGAAGGATGCACACGTTCGGCTTATCTTGCACTACTGCTATTTTAAGCTGCCTGAAGAACCACGTCCAACTTTCAGTGTTCTCGCTCTCCACAAAAGCAAATGCGAGTGGCACGATTTGATTGTTGCCGTCCTGACCAATGGCGGTCAAGATATGTCCCCTATACTTGCTAGTAAGAAAAGTTCCATCAACACAGATCACTGGTCGACAATGACTGAAAGCTTCGATGCATACACCGAAAGAGAAGAACACACGATGCAACACCTTGACGGTTGGAAACTCTGGCGTCCTGAAGTGTTTGATGTCAACATAGGTGTCTGGATTACGGGCCTGCAATGTGTGGAGGAGCCGAACAACTGAGTCATACAAGTCCAGGAACGAACCAAATCTGATCTCAAGTACCCTCTGCTTAGCCCTCCAAGCTTTCCCATAAGAAATTTTGTACTTAAACCTGGTAAACACCTTATGCTCAATAGCCTTCACTTCCATCGCTTTGCCCTGAACTATCTCCGAGTAAAGCAACCGAGCTATAAGCGTTGACGAAATGTTACGATGATCTTGAGGGATACAGTCAATTTTACATGTGTGTTGTACTCCGTCGCTCACTTTCCAGTTTATGTCGAATTGAGGGCGATAGCCATGCACCCTTCCAGGAAAGTCTGCAACCTCACATTCCATTGTCAGATATTTTTTACTTGACACCTTCGTTCTGAATACCCTCCACGTCGACATTGCCCACTTAATGATTGCGTCTTGCAAATATTGCTTGTCGGGATATAGAGCACCCACGGCAATCTGGTTCTGGTGGTATTGCTAGGCAAAGTCATTGACGAAGAGAAGTCATGACTCCATGACGCAGGATTAGGCACCACCTGTTCGTCATCCGACTCGTCGGAATCATCGGCATAACCACTATCACCATCTGTATCTTCCTCTTCCATCTGGGTCTACATATGCCCATATTTCTCAGCTGCATCTGCCTCAACACCGTCGTCATCTCCTAATTCTGCCTGGCTGTTATGCCCTGAATCGTAACCACCACCTCCAACATCTTCCAGAGATAAATGCATCACATGGCTGCTCTGGCCAGGATCGTGCCCACCCTCACCTTCAGGAGGGTTAACCTCCTTCGCGACAGGTATTTATAGATACGTTTTGGACGTATCATGCACCGAGGAACAGCAACATAGCCCGAAGAAGACATGACGGGCTCTCTGGATTTTTTTTTCAAGAAGTCAACTCACAGAACTGGATCGAGATCGAGATCAACCCGACGCCATGGGCAGACCCGAGCTAGGCGGCGGCCGGCGACAGGGCGGAGCTGGGCGGCGGCAGGTCGGAGCAAGGCGGCGGCCGACGGCAGGCCTGGAGAAGGCGGCAGGCCCAGAGGAGGGCGGCGGTGCGGCAAGCCACGGACGGCGGCGGCGCAGGCAGGCCCGAGGGCGGCAGCGCGGCAGGCCGGAGCAAGGTCCGATTGAAGCTCGAGATAGCTCGATTTGAACCCGAAATTGCAAGGAAGAAGAAGGTGAGGGAGCAACAGCCGGCCAGCTCGATTTCAAGCAAGGAGGAAGAGAAATCTGGCCGAAATCAGCAACAGTGGTGGTGGAGAAAGCACGGAGTTGCAACGTGCGGGAGAGACCATAACCTGGGCTCTGATACCATGTTGGAGAAATGAGCAACTAGTATTCTCAGGGGGCCAAAGACCAATACATGTACATGTGTGGTAAAGTGCAGTAAACCCTTTATACAATGGAGATATACAGAAAGAGACATATACACATCTAACAGTATCAACTATCAAGTTCTTTTTGAAATTTGCTGGAAACTATTTCTTGATCAATGACAACCTACTAATAATGTCATGAGCCCATGTCCAACCTCAACTATGAATGAGTGGCACCAAAATCTTGAATCAGCTAGGTGCATGCCTCATCTTATAAATATGAAATGCATACACTAGTACAGAACGACACATCGGATACCCCTCTATGGAAATGACACGAGTTAGGCGACAGAGAATCGAGCTTTCCGCGTGAAAAAAGCGGCCCGCGAGAGCTATCCTCCCGCGACACGCGACACATCGGCAACGGTTGCGCATATTTCTCCGTTGCTAATATATTGCGAACGGTCCCGGAACTACCTGCGTTGTCAAAATTGTGCTCATTGTAAATGGAGCTTGACGAATGTCTGTTACCAAGGTGAAAGCCCAGTAAGCCCACATGGTGGCGCGCCTATAAGAACCCATACTCCCGTCTCACACTCGCAGAGTCGCAGTATCTCCCAAGTCCCAACCCTAGCCGCACACTCTATCCACGTACTTCGCTTGCTCATGTGGTCTCCAATGCCGAACCCCTCCGTCACCGGCGGCAGCCATGAAATCGCATCGTCCTCCACCAACCGTCATTACCGGCCGCAACCCATATCGTGGCCGCCGCCACCGCCCGACTCCGGCCGCAGCCCGTCCCCCCGGAACTCCTTCACGCGCGCGTTCATGCGGCGCCGTCGGAGCTCCCCCATCGGCTCGATCTCGTCCTTCGTCAGCAGTCGCGAGTACATCCGGCCCGTTCGGAAGTCCCCAGTTGCCCAGATCTGGTCCTCCTCGGAGGAAAGAGATTCCGATCTGGAGCCCAGGCTCCTCCTTCCCGCGCCTCCTTCGACCGAGTGAGTTGATGGTGTTTGTTGGTTGGCTCAGCCTAGATCTACGGCGGGCTCTAGGTAATACGTACCATTTCATGTAGTATACTAGTATCTCTTTGTCAAGGGTAATTTTTTTACAGACTGATGTGTATGATTGGACCCCACCGTCGCTAGGTGTTAGATCGAGTACAAGGATTCACTTTTGTTAAAATTCAGAATTTTATGTTATAAAAATAACAGTTTTTCAATGTTTTATTAAAATAGAGTAAATATAATACATATATTGTAAATAGTTAGAATACCATTTTCTTTAGATAATATAAAAATTATATGCATATGTAACAACTGAGATTTGTGTTAACAATCGGTAAACTAAATTATTACGTACGTACAGACTAGGCGTATGTAGACTAGCCACAGACAATCCAAATAATGGATAACTTGACTCATTAGGATCATCTTGTGAGAAGATGAGACAATGTGAACCGATCCATTAACTGGATCTTCTACGTCTTATGCAATAATATTTATTTTAAAATCAGACTTGTAGTACAGACTAGCCGTACTTACATACTAGCCACAGACAATCCAAATAATGGATGGCTTCACTCTTTAGGATTAGCTGGATCTTCTGCGCCTTATGCAATAATATTCATTTTTTAACCAGACTATTAGTACAGACTAGTCGTATGTACATACTAGTCACAGAAAATCCAAATAATGGATCGCTTCACTCTTTAGGATCATCATGTGCAACTCTGGGACAAGGTGAACCGATCCATTCATTGGATCTTTTGCGCATTATCTAACAATATATCTTTTTAACTCAGAACATTGCCGTGCCCACAGACAATCCAAACAATGGATCTCTACAATGGCAGCTTCACCATGGGATCACCTTGTGACAACGTGAACCGATCCTTTCACGGGATCTTCTATGAATGAAGTAATCATTACATAGATAAATTTATTTATTGTTGTCATCCCTCAGAATGAGTAGTGTATGAGAGAATACTATTTTTCTATTGCATTTAGATTTATCTCTACATTCAATCTCTCATTGTTTCTGTTTGTTGTTTTCTGAATTTGTTTTTTGCAGTGTGCTCTACAACAGGAACTTTCTGCACCGATGCAACCAACAAATATTACTGCCTTCTCTTCCTCCTTATAAAAGAAATTTAGACTTTTTTCAGCATATGACAGTGACATCGGGATTCAAATGTGTACATGTAACATTGTATGTTACTGTTTCTATATTATAAATGAAATTGGTGTTGTTGATATATTTGATATGTTTGTGCTGTGAAAATATTTGAATGTGTTGTGAAATACCAAATTGATTTGTGAAAAAATATCTAGTTTAGAAATACGAAAAATTCTCAATGCAAACGGTGAAGAAAAAATTCCATTGCCAATGCTTTCTCAGTTTGGAAACGGATATATAGTAATGACCATTTTGACCCTGCCTCATTGGAAACGGTTAAACACATCCGTTGCTATTGAGCTCGCTCACATCAGTATCGGGGATGGGGACACGGACCGTTTCTCCGTTTCCGATGAGGTTTTTAGTCCGTTTCCGATGTGTCGTTCTGTACTAGTGATACCAAATTTTAATTCTTATATCTAATCATTTCTTCCGTCAAATAAAATTTGTAGGAAAACAAAATCTAAACTTACAAATTTGTAGGCAGTGCAGCCTACATATATAAATACCGTATATAGATTGCTTTAAAAACATGAATTATATTTATTTAATCTTTTTATCTGCAAGCACCACTGCCTTTCAAATAAGAAAGCTAACGAGCATCTATGGTTGGTCATTCCTTTGGATGTTCAACAATAGCACGTGGCTGCTCAAGCTTTCCTTCGTGGGTAGATTAAGATACTGCAGGTGTGTTTTGCCTCTCCAGTCGATATCGAGTATCGCATAACTATCTGATCTACCCTTTCGTAAGCAAAATAATAGTATGTCAGGCTTCGGCTGTGCTGCTTCCAGTATCTGTTATTTTCACACTGATCCAATCTTGTGGCGTTCCATCTCTGTCATGCCTATATGGAGCTATCTATTAAGGCCAATTGCGAGCCTTTTATCCCCAAGTGCTAGACCTAATGAACAGACTACCAGAGTACCAGAAGTTGTATCCCCTATCTATGGAGGGTTATACTGTTTCCCTTCCTGTAACAAGGTCATTCTGCTTTGTACAAATCATATTATGTCGCTTTTACAATAACATAGGTGATGCACAGATTGTTGCAAACATCATCACACTACAGCGCCGGCAAGGGTGACCCGCAACAGCCAAGAATCGGATGCAGGCAACCCGCACACTACAGCGTTGATAGCCTCGCTGCAAACCTCCTCGTCGTCGGTGGACACTCTAAGTCAGTAGAATTACCAAGCAAGATTAGGGCTAACTCCTCGGAATCAAGTAAAATACAAAGGAAAAAGTTCTACGTCCCGGGCCATAGCCCAGGCTGCCCGGGGTCTATATCTCCTCCGTCCGTAACCATCTTGCAAAGCCGAAACCGGGGGTGAGAGCGGACGGCCATGGCAACATGCGGTTGCGTTGGCATCGCCCTCCGCGTGGCAAGAGAAGAGAGGTGAAACAGTCGTATTTCATATTTCACTGATCTCGCGCATGGATTGAATGCTTGTTAGAACGTGATTTTTTCTTTTAGACAATGAGAAAATAGCTAACGAAATGGTTTAACATATCAAAATTGCATAATCAATTTGTACAAATTAGCAATTCACCACAATCCGGCCAGCTCAATCCGTGATGTATGTTTCACAAATCTAAGGCTCTAGGGAAATACTTCTAGATATAACGTACAGATGATTTGGCACCCTGGATATTCCTGTGCGAGGTGAGCTGTTTTGTGGTACCCTCAAATAAATAACAGCCATCCATTTTCGTGCATCCAAGGGCCCATAACAATTCATACTGGTGGCAAAAAACTGACCAGTACAAATCATACTACTCAGGAAAATCGGCAGCGGACAATAAAAAAACTCATGACAGGCCCCGGCCCAGAATGCCTCCCTCGGCCCAGGACAGTCTAACCTGTGTGCAGCGTGCTACCGTTTTCCTAAACAAAACTATATTCCTAACCCTAGAATCGATCCCGTCGACGCCTCGTCCCGATGAAGCCCGGCTTCCGTCGCTTCCCTCACGTTGCCGGCGGGACTTCCCCGCGTTCCGGTTGTGCTCATCGAGGAGAGCGCGTACCCGGAGGACCACGATGGCGACGGTGACGATCCGGCCCTTCAGCGCGTTCGCGGTCTTCGGATCCGAGTCGGCGTCCAGGCCGTCGTCTTTAGTCAAATCCATGGTCAAAGCCAACGACGCCGTCATCTTCTCCAAGTCCTACTGCCTGTAAGCCCCCCTCCTGTCTCCTATCAGTCTCCAACTCGCTGGTTCTCCCGATCTGTCCAGGAATGTGCAGTACCAAGTCATCACTAGGTTGGTACAATTCCGAGTTAGCAAGATCAGGTTTTGTAACAGCTCCCTTTTGAAACACCATGGATCCAACATTTAGGCTAAAATCTGTATGGTCTCTTAAGACTTCATTACGAAGGAGCTAATCACATGTACTCTGTCAAGTCTCTTATGTGGTATGTCCAAATGCCTTAGATATGATATTAGGAAACTGCTAAATTAGTCTCACTGCTGATTGCAAAGTGTTCTGCAGATTCTGAGCATTTTGTTCAGGAATGATAAACTACCAATCTTTCAATTTTGATCTTTTCAGGGCATGTTGGTACTTACAAATATGGCAGCTGGGGACGAATTAAGCAAGAAAGTTGTAATGGTTGTTGTTGTTCCTCGCCGAGCATAACGCATCAAGCCATCGTTTGTGGTCAACTGCTCAACTGTCTGCACAGCAAGGATAAACAGTTGGGAGTTCCAACTGCCGTCAGGCGGAGATGGGTCCGGCGTTATGCAGCAGGAACAAGTTGGCTTGCCGGTCTGGGAGATGAGCCGAGGCCGTGTCCGCGTCCGAGGTGGAGGCGGCGGCGGCGGCGTGCTCCAGCTGCGGCGAAGTCGAGGCCGAGGTGGTGCGTGAGCTGGAGGCCGTGGACACGGTTCAGGTGGACACAGCGGAAGCGTTCCCGGGCGTGTGTAATCTGTAGGCGGTGGCCGAGGTTCAGGTGGAGGTGGCGGCGTCGTCGTCGTCGTCGTCTGGAGGCGGTGGCGTGCGAACGACAGTCTCGATTTGCTGTCGGGTGCGAGAAGGAGACGGTTGACTCTGGGCTTATCTTTTTTTCTGATACTTCACGGTTTCCTGGGCCTGTTGGGCTTAATCTTCTCAGCTTAATCTGAGCCGTCCGTTGAAATCATACTGTTCCTCTCTCGTGAGTAGTAAAAGGTACCGTAAAAGTTGCCGAGGTAAAACTCTCTAGGTGCAAGCTGCAAATTCCGATACTGTACACCTGGCCGTCAAGCAGATTTTCCATTGCTTCTATGCACGTTTCGTCATTATGGTCGTAGATTTGTAGTCCCGGTGCTTCTCCGAACTTTTTGTAACGTAAAAGCAGTTTGGAACTGTTCTCAAACACTCTTTTTTTTAGAACCATGCAGGAGCACTGCATGTATTACCATAGATAGAAAGAAAGATAGCCAGGAAAAGAATCTGGCTGAAGCCTTACAGAGCTGGCCGAAGCCAAAGAAGAGAGGAAAAATACAGGCGACCTAAAAAGCTTATGCCACCAAAACCAAACAACAAACAAAAACCAGCCTAAAGACTTAACCAAGATTCAGACGACCTGCACTAGCTAGATTCCATTGTTTGGCCTCATTTTTTATGTGTTCAATTAACACATTTGTGGGCTTGAGGATTTTGTCGAACACCCTCCGATTTCTTTCACGCCAAACTTCCCAAGCGACCAGCACGATCACCGTGTCTAGCTTCCTCCTGGTTGCTCCTGTAAATGATTCTCGGATATGCACCCACCATTCTCTTAAGTTATCTTGAACTGAAGGTGTGGCCCTCTGAAGATTTGCCCAACTAAGTATATGCCCCCAAATAATATTAACGACCGCGCAACCCATGAAAAGATGTTGTGCATTTTCTTCGACCGTGCCGCAAAAGGAGCATCTATCAGGATGAGGTAAACCTCTTCTTTTTAGTCTATCGGCAGTCCAAACTCTCCTACGGATAAAGAGCCACATGGCCAGCTTGCATTTCATCGGCGCCCAAGCCCTCCAAATGGTCTCAAACACTCTCAAAGGCATTATCAAATGATACGTCGATGGGTCCAATGGTATCTTGTACTTCTTGACCCATGTACTCTCGTCAGAATCAGCTAGGAGCCATACATTCGTATATCCAAAGTTTTTGCTATGTACAAGGAACCATCGAGCTCTCCTAGGCTGATTTCTGTCCGTCCAAGTTCCACACCTGGTGGGCCTTTGATACTGCTCTTCCACTCCTCCCTCTCAAGGTCCTGTGTTTAGCAAAAAAAGGTCAAATCGGAGTACACTGCCTGTTGCATCCGGTAGCGCCTTCGCCAAGAAATGCAGCGTGCCATTAACCGCTGCAGTGTGTTTGTGAAGGCTGGTGTAGTTTATACGGAAGTGGAAAGATTTCCTCTTCCTCCACCGATCATCACCATCTCCTATCGTGAATACCTCGCACTCGAGGGAGGAATTGAAACGCACCACCTTGTACGCGCCGGACGGGACCGCACGACCGCAGCCCCATGCTCCATCGAATTCCAGGCGAGTGAGAAGCACCTCCATATTAGGGAGGTCGATCATCCCGGCGACAAGGTTGTCATCCGAATAGGTGGTAACACATAAGACGTCGTCAACTGGGCTCATGCACATCGGTGTCCAATCAAAACCCATGTCATCCATCACCCTAACAACTCTGCCATCCAAACCAACCAGCCGCATACATGAATTTTCTCTAGAGGATTCGACAACGAGGAACGGCTCCGCGGGGTGGGACTTTTTTGCGGCGATGAAGACGGGATCGGAGATGAGGGCACGCCACCCTCTGGACACACCTCTGAACCGGCATAGCCCTACAGAGGATGTTGAAGATGACGTCGTTTGGCAGGGAGACCGGCGTGCTGGTTGACGGAACCCGTAGCAGCTCCATCTTTGTTGGCTCTGTTTCCATGGCGATTTCACACCAAATTCTACGTAGGGTCTGGTGGTCCTCGGTCTCCTCGCACAGCCCGATATGATGAATCGGATGTGGGGATCGTGTACAAGATGGACTCGGATTTATCTCCTTCGACCGTGTGGAGACTGGAGCACTGGCGTATGGGAAGAAAAAAAAGGGGACGTGGCTCTCTGCATCGGATGCAATATGGACTCTAACTTCTGATTGGACTCGGTTTGGAATAAATCTTCAAGTTACTTAGGTCGTGCGGGTTGTACTCTCGCTCTTGGGCCTTGTGTTGGTTCGGGAGGGTGGACCAAAGGTTGGAGAAAATTGGGCTCGCCTAAAAAAGCTCGGTCGCTCGCTCTCGTTCTTTTCTCCCTCGCCCATGTTTAAGGCCGGTTCACAATGTTTTCTTTGGCTAGTCTGCTCGGGAAAAATTAATTCGGCTTTTTATTGATTTTCTGTAAATCGCGAAATCAAAACAGTTCAAAGATTTTAATTTTCATTAATTTGAAAAATATCTATGGATTTAAAAGTTTTCATGAATTTATAAAATGATCGTGAATGTAAAAAATGCTCACATATTTACAAATGCTTATGAATTTAAAATTTGTTCATGGATCTGAAAAACATTCACAAATTTGAAAAATGTTCATCAATTTAAAAAACACAAATTTGTAAAAAATTGTTTGTGAATTTTTATAAAAAAATCATGAATTTAAATATGTTTGTGGATCCAAAAAAGGGTTCATGAATTTTAGAACTGTTCACTGATTTCGAATATTTCTGAAATTGAAAAGTTCTAAAGCATAAAAATCTTCGTGAATTTGAGAAAACAATCACAAATTGAAAAATATTTCACGGCTTTGAAAAACGTTCATGAATTTGAATCGAAATTGTGGATTTTAAAAAATCACGAATTTAGATAAGATTGTTAAGAAATTTTAAAAATATTCATGGATTCAAAAAATGCTCATGAATTTAGAAGTGTTCACAAAAAATAAAAATTCTTGTGATTTTTTAAAAGTGGATGGTGAGTTGGAGATGCTCTAAACTTAAGTCGGTCTTCCCAATTACTGTCCTCTAAACTAATCGGACTTTATTAATTTAAAACATGGTATTTGTGTGAAAATGATAAACCGAAAATGCTTAACTTTGACTTACCGTGTCCTATATTGTAGCATTTCAGGGCCGAGCCAATAAATTCGGGCCTGCGCAAACTCTATTATGTGGCTTATCTCATTAAAAAATTAAACAATTATAACATATATGCCACAATACAATTCGTGAATGTTTTTCATATCAATATGGACTCTACCTTCTGATTGGACTCGGTTTGGAATAAATCCGCAAGTTGCTTGGGTCGTGCGGGTTGTACTCTTGGGCTCTTGGCTTTTGGGCCTTGTGTTGGTTCGGGTGCACCAAGGTTGGAGTAATTTTCTCCAACCTTGCATGGATCGAATAGCACCTTACTACTTAATATCTATTTTAGGGCATGGGTTTGAAGGGGTCGTGGGCGATTCCCCGAAATTGTGGAATTGCACCATTTTGACGCTCTCTGCGTCAAATTCAACGTCGTGCACAAAATTAGGCTGGCCCAAAAAAGCTCACTCACTCGCTCTCGTTCTTTTCTGGCTCGCCCACATTTTGATTGCTCCAACATTGTTTATTTTTGGGTAGTCTGCTCAAGAAAATTATTCGTTTTTTATTGATTTCTATAAATTGTAAAATCAAAACAGTTCACTGATTTTAAAATGACAATAAATTTGAAAATATGTATGGATTTAAAAGTTTTCATGATTCAGTAGAAATGACGGTGAATGTAAAATATGTTCACATATTTAAAATGCTTATGAATTTGAAAACAATTCGTGGATTTGAAAAACATTCATGAATTTAAAAATATACGTGAATTTAAAAAATGTTCAAAATTGAGCAAATGTTTGTATTTTAAATATTCATGAATTTAAATATGTTCGTGGATTCAAAATACAGTCCACGCATTTTAAAAATGTTCACTAATTACAAATATTTCTTGAATTGAAAAGCTCTAATGCATAAAAATATTCCTAAATTTGAAGAAAAAACACAAATTGAAAATATTTCACAGCTTTGAAATATATTCATGAATTTGAAACGAATTGTGGTTTTTAAAAATATTAATGAATTTAGAAAAGATTGTTAAGAAATTTAGAAATATACGTGGATTAAAAAATGTCCACAAATTTAAAAGTGTTCACAAAAAATAAAAAGCTCGTGAATTTTTTAAAAGTGGATGGTGAGTTGGAGATGCTCTAAACTTAAGTTGGTCTTCCCAGCATATTGTTAACGTCCTTTGAACCAATCGGACTTTATTAATTTTAAACAAGGTATTTGTCTATGTGAAAATGTTAAATTGAGAATGCTTCACTTTGACTTACGTGACATATATTGTAGCATCTCACGGCTGGGCCGATAAATTAGGGGGCCTGAAAGAAACTCTATTATGTGGCCTATCTCATTAAAATAAATAAATCATTAAACAATTATAGCATATGTGACACAATATTATACATAGCAATCGGTACACTGAGAAATCACACCTATTCAAATCCCAAACCATAGCTTATTGGAAGATATTTACGATTCTTTTATAATAACATGTCCATATATAGATCCTTTTTTAGATTGAATTAAAACAGTCTTTTCTCTTACGCTTTTGGACAACGGGTTGATGCTTTCCCATGATGACTTCAAAGAGGCGAGGACCAATCCTTTTGCTGAAATTGATCATGATTGGATTCAGCTCGTAGAGTCAGTTTTGCCGATTGGACGAGAACGACGACTTGGAGTGAACATGAACGGGTGAACTGCGAGGAGGCGTCGGCGATAAGATAGCTTGGACCAAATTACCCCATACCCATCCCCTAATAATAGATAAAATTCCCATGAGTTTGCTGGGTTCGGGGCCATTGCCATCCCTAGTCGCCGCTCGCTTAAACCCTAGGAAGGACAACCCGTCACTAGTTTACAGGGCTGAGAGTTGCAGTGCATTTGGGCTGCCAATTTTTTTCGCTGCAAGGCTAACATGCCTCTATACATATATGAAATTTGTGGGGCCCCTATAATTTGGGGCCCTGTGTCTGTGTGGCAGCACTTCCATGGACCTGGCCCTGTAGCGCATCTCATTTTCATATTTTCACGCGTAATAGATGGTCATGTTATTTCAGAATTTTATACGGGTAAGTTCAACAAGTGTGTGACTTTTTTTTTTCTATTTTCCGAAACTAACAATTTATTTAAAAAAATTATGGGACGTGTGTGGGTATACCAAAACACACGCGACCCTCAAATATTCATCCACGTCTTCGAACACAGGAGATAACAATTACAAGATCGTAGAGAACAAGAACATAAAGTTTTCACATCAATCTGTTCGGTGTCTGGCAATTTTAGGTGTAGTTGTGCTTTTCACTTTTCCGTAAAGAAGACCGGTCAAGAGGTCACGGCCTCACGGGTCAAGCACGCACGCGTCTGGGACTGGGCCTAGCCAAAGCCAATCGCACGGCAACCGCGTTTACCCGGAATAGACTGCAGCGCAGGCCGCAGCAGGCCGGCATTACGAGTCGGGCACAGTTGCCGGAGCTAGCACCGTTTTGGGCAGACGAACAGTAGTGACCCGTCGTCTCACCCTCACCCAAGCACAGCAAAGCACAATAACTCATTAACATTGCCCGTACCATCTTATTGCTTATCATGGCTAGAAGGCAGCTTCCGCGAAGCAACCATGGGTCCAAAAATGCAGTGTGAATGTGTACCCGAAACATCAAAACAGGTAATTCTAGCTTCCAGAATTTCAAACACCAACGTACCCATCTACTCCCTCCATATTATATGTTTGGTAAGTAGGTAGAGTGACTTATATTTTGATACGGAGTGAGTAGTACATTATTGGGAAAAACATAGCCATCCATCACCTGTTTGTTACTTTGGTCTGTAATAGCACTTCCTCTCTCCGTTTCCGAAAGTAAGAGCTATACATTCGGTCAAGTTTTACAGATGTTGTTTTTTTGCTAAATATTCGGTCAAGTTTTATAAAAAATAACTAAAAACTAAGACACATGATAATTTAGAAAAGAGTGAGTATGTGCTAGTACCTTTTTCCATGGAGTGGGGTCTCGAGTGCGGCCGTGCGGGTATTTACAACGTTTTTTTTTGTAGCAACTCATTTTTTTCTTTCCGGTATCGTATACCAGTTTTTGTTATTTCCCACGCGCTTAAATGGAAAAAGGAGTAAAGCTCGAAAACAACAAAACAAACCCACCACATTTTGGTAGTCACGTGGAGGGAAGTGCTTATTTGGCGGAGCTGCAAAAATTAAACCAAAGAGAACTCAACTTGTAGAAATTCAAATACCAGCATGCTCATCTGCCTGCTAAATTTGAAGAAGTCTCAACTATCACTTAAAAAAAAAATCAAAAACCCATTGGGTCATGGAATCTAGAATTAAGAAGACAAACCCAAACTTAAATCTGGGACTACTAGTTCATGTTCATCTGGGAGCATAGCAATTTTGAAAATTTATAATCAGTTAATGCTCATAGTGCGTACTATCTCCAGCTGTAATTAAAGCAGAACAAAACCCCAAGCTCAACAAGTACAACCGGAGTATATCTACCAGTTCATCTACCACCTTGTGCAGCATCGCCCCAAACGGCAGGCTCTGATTGGACGGGTACACAACTTCCAAGTACCCATAGCATTTCCTCCTCTGTGGTGTCAGAAAAAGCCTGCGCCAAACGCCGCGTCCACCAAAACCCCGCCCACCGCCACCGCCGCACCATCGTACGCCTCCATCCCAGATCTGACGGTCAGAAACGGCCTCCAGCCCATACACCGAGGCCACCGAACGATTCCACCGTCTCCGCACAGCTCACATCTCGTAGACCTCGAGGCGATCGTACGGTTCGTGTGTCTGACCGGTCCATAGACCGGGTGCACCGATCTACCCAACCACTCCCCACGGCACCACACCCAACACACACACGCAGCGCAGAGCGAGGGACGGAGTACAAATTCACCACGCCGGCCTCCTCGCCTCCTCACCATCTCCCCTTCCTCCCCCTGCCTTCTCCCCTCCCCTCCTCCGGTAGGGTTTAGTGCTCTCCAGATGGCGGCGGCGTACACCGGGTGGGGCGACGACGACCCGACCGCCGGCGAGTGGACCACCGTCACCCGCTCCGGCCCGGCCGGGCGCTACCCCAACACCGCGCCCACGCCTCCCGCTCCCCGCCGCCCCGCGCCGACGGCTGGCGAGGTCGCCAAGGGCCTCACCGGGCTCGAGATCGACGACGGGAGCCGGAGGCTGGACAAGTACGACATCCCGTGGAGGTGAGCGGCGACGGCGCGCCCGCGCCGGCGGACGGGTTCCAGGAGGCCGGGCTCGCGGAGGCCGTGCTCCGGAACGTCGCGCGGTGCGGCTACGACAGCCCGACCCCCGTGCAGCGCTACTCCATGCCGATTGTGCTGTCCGGGAGGGACCTCATGGCGTGCGCGCAGACGGGTCCGGTAAGACGGCCGCGTTCTGCCTCCCCATGGTGAGCGGGCTGATTGCGGCGGCGGCGGATGCGGCGGGAGGGCGAGGAGGCGGAGGCGGTCGCGGCGGCAGGGAGGCGTACGACTACGACGACTACAACCGCGTCGCCAGGCCGCGCGCTCTCGTGCTCGCGCCCACCAGAGAGCTCGCAGCGCAGGTATGGAGCTCACCGCCTCTCTCGTTAGATGCCGCTGCTTGTACGCGATCGTTCGGATGCCGTGTTGTTTGTGGTGATGTGTTGTTGTGCGCAGTCGTACTAGATGCTTTTCTCGTGCGCGCGCGCCAAATTGCGCTCGATCTAGATGTCTCTGGCTCCGCTGTTGTCTAGTGTGCGTGCACGCGGTCGTCGTGTTCATGCCTGTGTTCGTGTTTGCTTATGCGACTGTGCCATATGGGGGATTGTGTGCTGGATTTGTGGCAGTCGCGTGTGTGTTTCGGTGTGCCATGGCAGCATCGAACGCGTCTGGAAACTTTGTGCTTGGGGTTTGCATGGCTGATCTTGTTTCTGTAGATTTTTTTGCCGTGTTAAATGCATTGTGCTTAAGCTCTTAGTTATTTGTGTTTTCTGCGATTTCTGCTGTGCATAATTGCTTGGATCAATTACTTTGTTCACTGTATTAGTTCGGGTACAGATTTAGTAAGATTTTGTCATAGAACTTTGTGTTCATTCCCCTCCTTATGTTTCTGTTTTATTTGCACTAGGAGTAACAATTAGTCTGTTATGGGGTGAACTTATCTGTCCATTTATTGAATCAGTATGCTCGGTGTGCTAGTACTTCTTCAAATAATTTTGATTTTCTTACATTCTTGTCTAAATTTCCTTTACTAGTTGTATGTTGGATAATTCGGATGGATCTTTCACTTCTGTAAGCTAGAACTTGATATATTCCGTGTTGCATTAATTTTCTTCTCGCACAATAGCATAGTTTGGTAATTAATCCCAGGCGTTGTGCTTCATTTTCTTGATTGTTTCTGGGTGCCTGGGTGTACTAGCTTTGGTCTGATTTATGTAAAACTTCATTTTTTTCTCAGCTTCATCTTGATAATTTCAAGTTTTTCTTGGCTTCATCTTTGTACTTCATATGTGATCATGTAGTTTTCAATGTCTCAACATTTTTCCTTTATCTTTGACCCACATTTAAGGATATGAATCAAGGTAAGGGTACATATGTTATTTCATTGGGATGTGGAACTTGCATATGTGCATTCTTAATGATGATGTACAAGAATGCAAGTTAGTAGCTCTTTTTCTGATATTACCCATCCTTGCTTTGCAACATGTATACAGAGCTTCTGTGTGATAGTATCAATTAGTTGCGGGCCTCGAAAAACAATCCATTACTGATTAGTTTCATATATCTAGAGCTTTATCTGTGCTCCAATGACTAGCTTTTCTTTCCGCCCTGAAGAAACATTTCTTTGTTGAGTAAAGAGGTAAACTCTTCTTTCTTTCTATTGACATTTTTGCTTTCGAAAAGATTTTTTGATGATAATATTCTGCAGTACTGTCAAAAAAGAAGTGTGGAATTTGTTTTTGTTTGTTGAACCGGGGTTCGAGGAAAGTTGACCTAAGATTATGTGAGCAAGATTTCTGCTGTGTTACCACTTCCTTACCCACTTCAATATTTTCTGCATCAAATCGTTCTGTAATACTACTGTTCCTGTGTACTTTATCTTTTTGTGGTTATGTCGAATGTTGAGTGTGTCAATATGTCTTGTATTTTAGGGCATCTGTGGTGAATGTTATGATATTTATGTTACCATTACCTGTGCCATGACTTCATTATAATGATATCACTTTTTAGATTCACGAGGAGGCCAAGAAGTTCTCTCACCAAACTGGAATCAGAGTTAAGGTGGCTTATGGAGGAACTCCAATTTTTCAGCAGGTGATTGCTGATTGTATGCCTTTCGGAGTGATGGCTTCTCTTAATTTTGAAGTAGCTCTGTAGTGCAAAATAAGTTAAAATGTAGGGAGTTTTATATGTCATATTTGACATTTCTCTAATACAGTCGATGTATCACTCGAATGTTATATGAGTCTTTTGTTCCTTGATCAATCCGTATAACATATAGATGTTTATCTTATCTGTCTATCTGCATTGCTCATCTAACATGCTGTTTCTGTGCTTGGTTGTTTAGCAGCTACGTGATATAGAAAGAGGCGTTGACGTTCTTGTGGCTACACCCGGGCGTCTTGTGGACATGATTGAAAGATCAAAGGTTTCTCTTGAGGCAATTAAGTACCTGGTAATGGATGAGGCTGACAGGATGCTGGATATGGGGTTTGAGCCTCAGATAAGAAAGATTGTTGATGGGATGGGTATGCCACGAAAGTCTGTGAGACAAACGATGCTTTTCAGTGCAACCTTCCCACCACAAATACAGGTAATGAATTATATATTTTCTTCCAATGCATCATGTCAAGCAGCATTAAGAATGGAACAACTGAATGTTTCATGTTTCTGTTTTATGCCATAGCAGAATGCTAACTACTAAGTTCCTGTAACATGCATTGCCACAAACATATTAGCAAGTGGGTAGCACATAGATTTTTACTAAATCTCGTAATTCGTTGATACATTATAGCTATCCAGTGAATGATTGCATATTTACTAGCTTAGTGCTATCTAAATGGAAATGATTGACTGATGATATACACTTGATTATGTCTGCTTGGATATATTTGGCTAATATTTGCTTTTATCCAGAGACTGGCTTCAGACTTTTTGTCGAAGTACATATTTATCACTGTTGGGAGGGTGGGTTCAAGTACTGACCTAATTACCCAGAAAGTTGAGTTTGTCACTAACGATGAGAAAAGAACCTTCCTGCTAGATCTCCTGCAGAAGCAATCTTTCTGTTCATCTGATGGCAAGGTATTATTTGTTCAATCTTGGATGTAACAATTGGATTAGTTGGAAATTTTGTTCTCTGAGTTTTGTTCTCATGTTAGTTTTCTTGTTTGTTTAGCCGCAGCAGCCTTTAACATTGGTTTTTGTGGAGACAAAACGAGATGCTGATTTACTGAGGTATTGGCTATACAACAAAGGTTTCCCCGCAACAGCGATCCATGGTGACAGAACACAAGAGGTAAATGCATATGTATGAACTCTTCTGTAGTTGCCTAACTTGTTCCTTAGCAGCAATGTAAAACTGCAATGGCTACACATTAAGATCAACATTTTGGTTTGAAATATTTGCCAAGCTATATCAACACTAGGATCTTGAGAATAAGATTAAAGTTTCATGAACACACTATATTTTTGCTTGAGTTGCAAATTTCATCCTACCTCTTATCATACATACGTGTACCCTTAATCTCGAGGACATTTCTAGCTTATGTGTATCTAACTATCTATGCCTCTTGGCATGCTGTATGTCTCTGCAAAGAGTATCTATGTTGAGAATTTGACTAGTTTCGTCTTCCTCTTGTGTTTCACTTGTTTTATTAGCTGTACAAATGAACAAGTAGTTTGTATCTATCATTGCAGTATCGTTGATGATTGTATGTAGCCGCTCAAGATATGTGCTTCACTTTTTTTACTAAGAGAAAAGCTTTGTCTTGTATATCAAATAAGAAAAATGACCAGACCATATTTACATGCCCCAGTGGCACATGTAACCAAGACATGAACTTCACAGATTCTGCTAGTTGATTTCCTTGTAACATGCAAATCGATTAAGTGTTAACTAGCACTCCTTTGGCATTTTCTTAACTCTAGGCTAGTAGATATGTTATTATCTGTCTTACTATAGACTGATATGTATTTGCTTGTTATCTGAAGGAGAGGGAAAGCGCTCTGAGATCTTTCAAGTCTGGCTTGACTCCTATCATGGTCGCCACTGATGTAGTCTCGCGTGGCCTGGATGTCCCAAATGTTAGTCATGTGATCAACTACGACCTACCCAAGAGCATAGAGGATTATGTCCACAGGATTGGAAGAACTGGAAGAGCTGGAAATGCTGGGTCTGCCACCGCCTTCTTCACTGAACAGAACCACCCCATAGCAAAAGGATTGCTGGAACTGATGACTGAGGCAAAACAGAATGTTCCTGACTGGCTAGAGGATTACGCAGAGAGGCCATGCTATGGAGGAGGGTTGACCTACGGTGGAAGAGGCCGAAGGTCCAGTGGTGGTGGCAGCAGCTTTGGCGGCAGAGATTATCGCAATGGTGGGGACTATTCTGGCTACTCTGGTGGTGGTGGCGACAGCTACTCAGGTGGTGGCCGTGCAGCTACTCCGGTGGTGGTGATGGTGGTGGAAGGTACTCAGGTGGTGGTGGCGGTGGCAGGAGCTACTCTGGTGGTGGTGGTGGCAGCTACTCTGGTGGTGGTGATGGCGGTGGAAGGTACTCAGGTGGTGGCGGTGGCGGCAGGAGCTACTCTGGTGATGGTGGTGGTGGCAGATACTCCAGTGGCGGGGGCTCCTCCAGGGCAAACGATCCACCTCCGCGGTACTACCCTTCCTACCCCATGGGCACGACAAACATCAGCGCCTCTGGCTGGGACTAGTTTCGGCGCACCCTCACCTCTCGGTTCACATACCGTATATATTACTACTAGCTAAAAAAACCGTAGTGGCACACCTGATCTGAGCATGGTGTCTGCTTGTCCTTTTGCCTTGTCGATGGTCGTCTAAGATGGTGCACAGAGGGTTAAGTTTCAAATGTTTTGCTGGGGGAAATGGTATTTCACATGGATGTGGTGGTGGCATTGTGATGCTTAAACTCCACTTGGTGCTTTAAGACTTGCTGGCTATATACTATTGTAAGCGGCGAATGACACTGCCCGGTTTACTGTTTAATGAGGTCTTTAAGAATGATCCCTTTAATGAGCTGTTGGTGCTCTATGTTCTTCATCTTGAGTTATGTTGCTCACTGGCAGTTCCTATGGTGTGAATGTCGTGCCGCGGTTATGCTGGAATGTCTAATTGCCCTACATTGTTGGTTATGCTGGAATGTCTAATTGCCCTACATTGTTTTTAACATTGCATTGTATCCCTGAAGTGGGCGTATTGCTGGAGGTTTGCTGTTTATTTTCCTGACATCAACTGTTTCTGTGCAGTTGAAAACTTGATGTAGTTTGACCTGGATGTTTGAGCATTTGTTTCTGCTCTGGGATTTCATTCTAAGAGCTTTGAGCTGAGCTCTGTTATCATCAAATTATTTCACTCGGGTTATCCTTAATTCAGTATTTTTCTCTTCGTATTTAAATATGGCAATCTCTTGTATTAATCAAACCCACCGCATTCCCCCCCCCCCCCCCCCCCACACACACACAACCAGTTTGAAAAAAATGATTTCAACGTGGAAGAACCACGTGATTTTTTGATAGAGGAGGGTGCAACATCACCGAAATTGCAAGCATGAGGACTTGAACTTGGGTGGGTGGGAAGGCATCAGCCCCTCCCCACCACTAGGCCATGCCTTAGTCTGCCACACAACCAGTTTGACATTCCGTTATGGGAACAAGGGGCAGACGTGCTCTTCTTGTGCCATATGGCTAGACCTATTGGTTGACCGAGACCACGAATAAAAATGGGCAGCTCGACCAAACCACAGGATCGTAAAGGTAAACGGTGATGCCTCATTTAGGGTGTGTTCGGTTGTGGAACCGAATGGAATGGAATGAAACCATTCCATTCCACTGTCACGGAACCGTTCCATCCCTGTGTTCGGTTGTTCGGTTTGGACAAAAAATTGTCACGGAGCCGTTCCATCCCTGTGTTTGGTTTTGGAATGGGATGAGAATGGAATGGAATGGAATGGAGTGAGAATGGAATTATTCTAAATTCTATTAATTATTTCCTAAACTGGATTAATTATTCCTAATCTCGATTAATTATTCCTAATCTTGATTAATTATTGCTAAACTTGATTAATTATAGCTAAACTTGATTAAATTAGAGGGAGGCACTGTGCCGTTCCACCTCGTCCGGCCGAATCGGCCGGACGGGTTGGTTCCGAATATTGAGTGAATATTTCCTTTTCTGGAACCACCTAATTCCGTTCCTCGCTCCAACCGAACACAAGAATGGGTTCTGAGAATGGAACGGTTCCATTCCATTCCATTCGGTTCCAGAACCGAACACACCCTTAATGAAGACCTACTTAGAGGCACTACTGGTGCGGTGATTCGGGACAACCATACTAAGCTAGAGTATGTTCAGGATGTTTTGTAGGTAGAAGCGTAACCACTCAAGAATGGATTACTTTTAGACTAGTCACAATGGGGAGTAACATAGGAGTAACATCAGTGCCACATAGACAAAAAATCTGATGTGGCGGGTAATTAATGAGGAGAGAGATGGTGGTGGTAACTAGCTATGTTACCATAACATCACACATTTTAAGGCAAGATGAGTATATAACCTATTAAATATGACACTACACACATGTTACTCCCCACTATGGAGGTAGTAACTTAGACTAGTAACATGCATATGTTACTAGTCTAAGTTACTCCCCATTGTGACTAGTCTTAGCTCAATAACTCAGGTTGCAATAGGATTATCCTAAGTTATGATTGTGCAGTAGCTGTCAAAATTGTGGAAGAAGGAGCCGTATCATCATTTACCTCAAATATGTTCTTAGGGAAGCAAATTCTGTAACTACTATTACCAAATGTTATTGAGGTTTAAAATTTTCAAAAGGAAATTAACATTCGACCGTAACTACTATTACCAAATGATATTGAGGTTTAAATTTTTCAAAAGGAAATTAACATTCGACTGTGGTAGTATGCTCTAGAGGCATTAGCAGAAGTTCGGCTATTATCTACACAAGAAATTGAGCTTAAGACCCAATCTAATGCAGAGATAGCAAAACTTCTGCGTGAGGAAGAGTTAAAATGGTATCAACGTTCCAAAGCACAATTCATCCTTGAAGGGGATTCGAATACTCGCTGCTTCCACAGTATTGCCAATGATAGACACAGGAAAAAGCGTATTCACTCCCTAGTCCAGGAGGAGGGAACGATTGAGGGTCAGGAACAACTCAAGTCGTATATTACTAATTATTATAAGGGCCTGTTCGGAGCACCAGAGGAAGGAAACTTCACATTGGATGAGTCTAGAACGGCCGACATAACCCAGGTTTCTGTTGAGGAAAATAGTCTACTCACTAACCCCTACTCGGAGGATGAAGTGAGAAAGGCGGTTTTCCAAATGGAACACAATAAAGCCCCTGGACCTGATGGTTCCCCAGCTGAGTTCTATCAGAATTTCTGGGATGTAATCAAGTCTGATCTGCTTTAATTGTTTGCATGTCTTCATGTTGGACAGTTGGAGCTTTTTCATCTCAACTTTGGTGAAATAATTCTATTACCTAAGGTTAATGAGGCAGAGAGGATCCAACAATTCAGACCTATATGCCTCCTTAACGTTAGTTTTAAATATTCACTAAAGTTGCCACGATTCAGCTAAACAGTGTGGCGGATCATGGGGTTTGTCCTTCTCAGATTGCTTTCATGCAAGGTCGCAACATCCTAGATGGGTGGCAATCCTACATGAAACAGTTCACGAACTGCATAGGAAAAAGCTGAATGGGGTAATTTTGAAAATTGATTTTGAAAAAGCTTATGATAAAGTTAAATGGTCTTTCCTTCAGCAGACTCTCAGAATGAAAGGATTTTCTGATGAGTGGTGTGCGCTTATAGATAGCTTTGTTTCGGGTGGAAGTGTAGCCATTAACGTCAATGATGACACTGGTAAATACTTTCAAACCAAAAAATGCCTTAGACAAGGTGACCCGTTATCGCTAATACTATTTAACATAGTGGCTGATATGTTGGCTATCTTGATCGAACGCGCTAAGTCTGAGGGCCAAATTGAAGGAGTGATTCCACATCTAGTTGATGGTGGCTTATCGATTCTTCAATATAACGACGACACAATTCTTTTTATGGAACATGATATCGAAAAAGCTCGTAACCTCAAGTTAATCTTGTCAGCATTCGAGCAACTATCGGGTCTTAAAATAAATTTCCAAAAAAGCGAATTGTTTTATTTTGGCGAGGCCCAGGAAAATGCCTCCTTGTATGCCGAACTTTTCGGCTGTACGCAAGGTCAATTTCCTATCAACTATTTGGGTATTCCGATACTTTATCGGAGACTCACTAATTCTGAATGGAAATTGGTGGAGGAGAGACTTCAAATCCGGCTAAATAGCTGGAAAGGCAAACTCCTATCCCTGGGGGGAAGATTGGTTCTCATTAACTCAGTACTAACAAACATGGTACTGTACATGATTTCTTTCTTCCAACTACCCAAAGGAGTCTTAAAAAGAAAAAATATCGACTGACCAAATGGTGTGTGGTTTGCTGTCCAAAAGACCAAGGCTCGGTGTTCATGACCTTGATGTCAAGAATAGAGCCTTGCTTGGTAAATGGCTATTCAAGCTTCTTTCTGAAGATGAAGTTTGGCAAACCCTACTGAGGAGAAAGTATGTTGGATCTAAAGCGGTATCTCAGGTTGTTTGGAAACCTAGTGATTCACACTTCTGGACAGGCCTCATGGCTATGAAGAAGTTCTTTTTCCCACATGGATCATTCTCAATTAGGAATGGATCGGAAATTCGTTTCTGGGAGTATAAATGGCTTGGCCAATCCACTCTACGAGAACAATATCCGGCTTTGTACAATATTGTGCGACACAAAGGCGACACACTCGCTAAGGTGATGGGTACTTCCCCACCAAATGTATCGTTCAGAAGAAGTCTATTAGGGCCTAGACAAGCATGTTGGAATGCTTTGCTTCTCCGGTTGGACTCTGTCCAGTTGACGGAAGGCCCTGATAAATTTCGTTGGAATCTCACTAAGAATGGTAAATTCTCGGTTGATTCTATGTATAGAGCTTTAATCCAGCCTGAAATCCCAGTCGATACTAATAAGAAAATTTGGAAGATGAAGATTCCGCTAAAAACGAAGGTGTTTGCGTGGTATCTTCGTCGAGGTGTAATTCTTACAAAAGATAACCTTGCCAAACGCATTTGGCACGGGAGTAGAAAGTGTGTTTTCTGTAGTCATGACGAGACCATTAAACACTTATTTTTCCAGTGCGAATTTGCTAGATCTATATGGTCAGCCATCCAGATAGGTTCTACCTTATATCCCCGCGCAGCGTTGCAAACATTTTCGGCAATTGGCTAAACGGGGTTGATTCTAGTTTAAACTACTTATTAGGGTGGGAGCGATTGCCGTTATATGGTCGCTATGACTATGTAGAAATGACAAGGTTTTTTATGATAAAAATTCTTCTGTTATGCAGGTTATCTACCGATGCACAGCTACGCTCCGATCATGGTCGGCCCTGCAGCGTGTGGAGCACGGGAGCTGTTTTTGGAGGTGTCGTCGCGTTTGGAGGCTGCGGCGCGGGAGTTTTTCACCCAGCATGGATGGTCACATAATTTCGGATCGACCATCCACCATCATAGGCGTCTTTATAATTTTTCATCATGATATGTAATTCGCCTTTTTTATTTTTCGTATACTTCAGAACTATGAAACTTGTTGGGGCTGTGTGCATCCTACCTATGCAGAGGCCAAGTGTAATGCTTAATACTGTTTAAGTAATAAAATCTCTTTATCGAAAAAAAATAGCATATCAGCGTTCCGCAGAAGTAGCATATCAGGGTTCAAAGCTCAAACGGTGTGGCGCGGAACGACCAGGGCGAGAGGCTTTTATCTCGGTCGTAGCCACAACACAGCGGCCCATACTCAGTAGCTGGTGCCGCGACCCGCTAGGCCCAGTCGCTCACTCGCGCGGCGCCTCCTCGCGCTAGAGCGGCGAGCACCCAGTTCCCGTCCCCCTTGTCGCCTCCACCTCCACGCAATGGACACAAGTTCAATAGCTCAAAGCACCGATTATGCTTACTGGACCAACACAACACCACGTCATAGTTAGGAAAATTTACAAATTAAAGAGACGCAGTGCTCATGCTTTGAACCTTGACTAGTTGAATTTTGCGTGGCGTCACGCCACGCTGTTGGTGTTTTTTTTTCTACAATATGTATATTTTTTGTTTACCAAAATGTTGGACAAATTGGAATGTTAAAACATGTTCTTATTTTGTTATAGGTAGGTACCATTTTTTTTTCAAGCATTTTTTAAATATTTTGTATAAGTTTGAAATATTTAGTGGGCTGAAATGTTTAAACATGTTTGTATTTCAACATTTTTTTTGTTAGCATTTTTGAAATATTTTGTAGAATTTTGAAATGTTTAGTGGGTTGAAATGTTTAAACATGTTTGTGTTTCGACGCAAATATTTAATTGAAATCAGAGAAATCCATTTGAATTTGATTGTACATTTGGGGAAAGTTTAGTAGTATGGTGTCGAAATATTGGCCAAATTGAATTGTTCACATGTATTTGAATTTTGTTGTAAGTATGTCCTTTTTTTTTTAGTATTTCCAATATATTATATGGAATATCGGAATATTCATCCAAATGTTGGCCAAATTAGTGTTAGCAAACATATTTTTTATTTTGTTATGGGTAGGTAGCATTTTTTGTGAGCACTTTGGATACACTATGTATAATATTCAAATATTTAGTAGTTTCAAATATATTTTTTTGTTTTGGTTACGTAATATATTTTGTGAATTAAAATGGCGACGTTGTTTGTATAATGTATTTGTCTTTGCGTAAATGTTACATTTTATTGAGGTACTGTGAAGAGAAAACAATCGTTTTACTGGTTAAACATAAATTGCAATGTTTTTTTTGCGAAGCTATTAAAGCAAACTGAAATTGAAAAAAGGGATTTATTTGTTTTGTAATTTTTTTATAATTATTTCGATGTTGCTGTAATGCGAAGCAGAAGGAAAGCAAAAAAACAAAAGAAAACGAATATAAAGATCTAATTTAAATGTCTATTTCAATTGTACTACAACAAACTTGAATTCAAAAAGGGAAATTACAGCTGTCTTGTAAGCTAAAATGTGGTCAATTTTTTTGGTTGACGGTGATCATCATTCCGATGTTGTTTTGTTGCAAAGCAAATGAAAAGCAGGGAAAAAAATATGTTGCCAAGGAAAAAAATATTGTATTAGTGTTTATTAAATTCAATCCATCTGTAGAGGAAATGAATATGTGATTTCTTGAAATGTGCATGTAGTCAAGCAATATTTTAATTGAATTACATAATTAGAGAGAGGTAAGTTCAACTTGAATGTCTATTAAATTGAGCTGCAGAATTCGAGGAGTATAGTTACACTGTGTAAATATCAATTTATTCGAATTGCATAATGTGGTTGTGGCTTGTCGTAAATATTTAATTGAACTCAATAATCGGAGGAAATACGTTGTATGAACATTTATTAAATTTAGTTTGAAATCAATCCATAGTTAGAGGAAGTGAATTTGCTTTTCCTCGGAAATGGCCATCTAATTAACCTTTTTTTTAAATGTAACTACGGAGCTAGAGAGATGTAAGGTGTATTACTTCCAAATAGGTTAGATAAATTGAAATAAGTAAATATGGTTTCATTTTGCCATTTTTTTTTATTTAGCACGATAAGCAGAGAAAATATATTATGTTTATGTCCGAATTTTATGTTTGTATTTCGTCGTAAATATGTAATGTAGATATTTGGTTGGAGGAAATGTATTGTATTTGCATCTATTAAATTCAATCCATCGTTAGAGGGAAGTGCAATTGTGATTTTTTGGAATGTTTGGTTAGAGGAAATGTATTGTATTAGCATCTATTAAATTCAATCCATCTTTAAAGGGAAGTGAAATTGTGTTTGTAATGTGCATGTAATAAAACACTACTTAAATTTATCTACATACTTAGAGGGAGTTAAGATCTGTTTGAACATTTATGAAGTTGAATTGCATAATTGGAGAGTTCAGTTATATTATTTGTAAATATTAACCTTTCGAATTGATGGGGTATGTTTGTGTTTTGTTTGAAATATTGAACTTAACTCATTAATCAGACGAAGTATATTGCATGGCTATTTATTAAATTCAGTTTAAAATAGTTCATAATTGGAGGAAATGAAAGACTTGCAAGGCATTTAAGATATGGGAGCACTCAGATTTGAATTTTCTTTGTATGACGTGAATAGTCAGCGTTTATTGTTGTTTCCATGTTGATATTTTTGTCACATTTGTGAAAACCGTGGTGTTAAAAATTCAGATTTGAAAGTGTCCATGTTCAAAATTATGTTTAGATTTGAATGTGTCGAAATACAAAAAGGTTTATATGTATGAATTGTTTGATTTCAAAAAGTTGCTAAAAGAGTTAGATTTGAGAGGCTTCTAAAATTTTAGAATATTCAATTTTGTATCTCGTGTTTTTTTTGTGGTGGAACTGAAATTCGAAAATGTGTATACTTTGAAATTGTGCAGATTTAGAAATTATTGGAGCTCTATAGGTTTTTTTTAAAAAAAATAGAACAGTGAAAAAAAAATGAAGAGGGCTGAGCCAGCTGCACAGCAGCCAGCCCAGCCCAGCATCCGGCCCAGTTAGCCAGCCCAAGCCCATCGTGATGTCACGTTGACATCACTGGTGAGCGGAGCTGCCGCGGCGCTGCGGCGGCGACGGCGGCGTCCAACCACGGCGAGCCAGCACGCGCGTGTGGGCGCGCTGGATGCGGCTCGACGCGGGCTACCCGCGGGTGGCTGGGCGGCCGCATCCGATGGCCGGAGCGTCGCCAGCGACGCCGAAACGCGGCGGCGACCGAAACTCACGCCGGCGACGATTCCGCCGTTGGTGCAGCGTCCGGGCACGCATCCGTCGTCGAGGACGAAGAAGGATCGACGACGAAGGCTCTGCGTCGGTGGATCCGTCGGGGAAGGCGCGCAGCGGCGCCTGCACGCGTCGGCTGCGGCGGCAGCTTCGGCGTCGCGCGGAGGAGGAGGGAGGGGGCGTTCTGGACGTTTTTGCAAAAACGTCCGTGGGTTATGTTATAATTGCGCGTAGATCCTTTTCTTTGTAGAACTGTGGACTGCGGGTTTATTTTTTGGTTTGTGAGGTTTTTTTTGCAAAACCGTCACGGGGTGCGGTTAGGGCCGTTGGATCGCCGGTCGACGGTGCGAATCGCAGCACTGTTGAACACTATATGTTCCTGTAGCAAGAACAGTGGCCGGGTTGCTCACAGGCCGCTAAATTGCTTAGCTTTTATATAGTTAGTGATACGATATATCATTCTACTGACTTGTAGAAAATATCCCACTGGTAAATACAAGCAAGTAGTAGTATAATTATTAATCCCCCTGCTACTCCTAAAAAAACCGTCGCCAAAAGCACTTGCTACTCGCTAGAGGATGAACTAGCACCAACTTATCTGGTAATTGGGATTTTGGTACAGTTCTTTGATTCAACAAGCACACAAATCAGAGCTCAGCAAGGTTCTTTACTTATCTGAAATTTCATCTCTACACGTGTCACTGTATCAGCAATGGACAAATCAATTTGGAAATAAAGATGAATCAGGTTTGTGCTTAAGAAATCCTTCTGGTCCCTCGGGGCCTTAGCACGACGACTTCCCGTCTGTCTAGTACAACAAGCTATATTACGACAAGTTTACCCGGCTCCAGTGAGGGAGGGGTGAGGACAGCGGTACGCATTCGGCTCTCTTTAGTGTTTGTAGTTATCGCTAGGTGGTCCGAAGACCTATTTGTAATTTTTCTTACTTTTAGAATTTTTTGTACCGTTGTTGACGATCAACAGATTGGTTGGCCTTTTTGCAAAAAAAAAAGTTTGTGCTTAAGAAATCCTTAGACAAAACTAAGCACGATTGCTCCTTTTTGTACACATCACTAGATTCATCAACAAAGTATTGCAGAGTAACGCTACCATGATCTTCCATTTCAAGTCGGGCAGGTCTATTGGCAGAAGAGTTGATTATACCTTCTGTTGTGATAGTAGATACAGTGACAGAGAGAGCTAGGGTTTACTGATAAAATTGGAGATTGGTATGGGCATGTTTGTAGTGTTTTGAGCACGGGGATTCCACATTAGGCTGATACTGCAAATCAAGTCAAATTGGTTGCAAACTGGCATACTGGTTGGGCTGCAGACTGAAGGCTGAAAATGTTCTGGGTGCTGATTGCTTGCCCCTTTATGTGCATATTACCCATGGATACTGTTTATTTGTTCTGTTATTGGGGTACAATACGTAGTTACGTACTCCCATCAGGTTCCACTACTTGCTGCCTTTGTGAAACGACAAATAGGCTATTGAACTTGTGTATTAAGTTGTGCTCGAGATCCACTTTCTCTCTCCTGCGAGCACCTCCACCCGCGCCGCCGCACTCCCCTCCCCTGCGTTCAACCCCCTCTCTCCGGCCTGCCGGGTCGCTCCGCTCGGGTGACTCCGCAGGCGACCAAAGCCTTCCCCAGCAGACCATGCACGCGAGCTCCTCTCGCCGCCGTCGCTGCCGGCCGGCAGCGGCGGCGGCGCTGCCCTGCGCCAAAAAGGCAAGGGGTGTGTGCTGGTGGGGGCTTCTCGGTGGCGTCCTCTCGAGCGGGGAGGCGACGCGTGCTGGAGCCCAGATGGAGGCCGTGGGTCCGTCGGTTGGTGCCACTGCAGCGTTGGCCGGCGTGGTCGTGCGCGTCGGAGAAGAAGGACGTCGGGGCGGCGGCCCCGCGCTGTGGTGGTGGCGGCCGGCGAGGTGTGGAGGCCGCCCAATGGTGCGGGTGGAGCTGGGAGCGGTAGCCGGGGCGTGTCGGCTGTGCGCGGAAGCCGGGGCGGCGGCCTCGGGTCGAGGAGTTGGCTGCCGTCGTCGTTGTGGGCGGGGCAGCAAGCTTGCTGTGGCTGCTGACGGACAGCCGCCGTGGTGACCGGGTTCCTTGTGCCCAGGGAGCGCGACGTCGACGACGTAGCATGGGGTGCTGCTGAGGAGTCGTTGCTGGTGGTGCTTGGTGGACGCTGGTGTCGGCTCCTATTGGCCACAGTTTGGTGTGTGGTCGTTGACCCGCTGCAGCGGTGGTCGGGTTCGATGGAAGCGGTGGTGATAATGGTGTTGTTTTGTCCCGGGTGAAAGCCTAGCACTGATCTCGGTCAGTGCCGGCGGCGCCGGCGTCTTTGGACGTCGTTTCCCTCCTTGGAGGCGTCGTTGTGGAGCGCAAACCACCTTTTATCACCCCAATTCCCCGAGTTTTTCCGGGTGAAAACCTTGCATTGTCGCCGACAATGCGGGCGACGACGGCGTTCTCGTCGTTTTCCTCCTTGGGGGCGTCGTCTTGGAGTCTCGGTATCCATACCTTGTATTGCCATGCTAGCTTGCCCCATCGGCGGTGCGTGGACGTCGAGGCGGCGGCTTCGAGATGGTTCTTGCATGTCGGGGCGGCGGCCCCGGATTGCTGTGCGGTGGTGACCCAATGTGGTGGGGTTACGGCTCGACAGAGTGTGAATGGGGACTTCGTGCTACAAGGGTGGCGAGGTTGTCGGCTCGGTCGATGCGTCCCAGCGAGGGGCGATCTTCAGTATGTCGAGGCAGCGGCCTCGGATGTGGTGTGGCGGCCGTGGTCTGCGGGTAGTTGCCCTGAGCAGTTCGGACTTCGGGTAGCTAGGTCGTGCGGCGCTGCAGCTAGAGCGCGAGCGGTGGCATGTCGGGGCGGCGGCCCCGGAAGGTGGTTCAGGTGGTTTGCGCAGGGCGTGATGGAGAGTTGGATGTCGGGGCGGCGGCTCCGAGTTTTCTGCATCATCAAGAGCGTTTTGCCTTGTGTCGTGTGGGCGACAAGGTTGCTCTCGGTGTTGTTCGTTGTCCAGTCTCCTCGGTGGTGGCCGTTTTCATCTACGACGGAGTGTCCGTACATGCTCCTCCCATAGCAGCTGCGGATTCTTCTTTCCGGCAAGGGTGGAGTGCCGGCCGGCCAAGGAGTGGTGAGTTGTGCTTGGCTCTAGGTGTTGTGTGGGTTTCGCCCCGTGGTGTTCGTTGTATGATTTTCGTCCGGTTTCTTTCACTAATAAATCGGGCACCTTCTGCTTAATTAATGAATAAGGCAAAGTTTTTGCCTTCGTTTCAAAAAAACAAATAGGCTATTGGCATCGTTAGGTATATACGCACATCAATGAAGTCGTCCTGACTCTGAACTTCCTTTTTGTCACAGCATGACTGAACTATGCACAGTTAGTTATACTTATACAAGATCCATAATTTTCCTTCATCGATTGAACTTGCCTCCTGGATATAAGCAAAACTGGTGTCAATGAAATTCTGTGGAAATCCTAAGATTCAAAAAATCTGAATATCGATATAGTAGGTTCAGCAAGACAGCAACACCCATGAACATGTATTATCAGAAAGGAAAAGCCACACCGTTAACATATCTTGCATTGATGGTAAATCACAAATAGTCACACAAAATCTTAATTTCTTCCAACACATACTAGCATATTCCTCAAAAAAAAAAAACTATATATACATACTAGCATAGCTTTTGCGCAACTATTAATACTATATGACACTACATAACTTTGCATAGTGTGGTCAAATACAAAATTCAATATTGGTAGACAAGCTGCTCATGCAGTTCTTGATTTACATGTATACACATCATAAGTATCTTGCTTTAGACCCTAGAATATGCATAAATGCTGCATACTATACTAAATGCCAAACACTTTTTTTAATTGGTATGGTGCTGCTGCATTATGCCACTGGCCTCATCAACCGAAAGAAGCATCTGCACAACATTTTCCATGGTGGGCCTTTTTCTACTATCTTCTTCCACGCATGAAACAGCCAACTTGACCATTGTTCTTGCTTGCAAGTTGTTGAACTGGCTGTTCAACCTGGAATCAATGAAGTCAGTGATCCATAACTGTTCGCTGCCCTCCAGCATCATATTTTCTGCAAGCATCCTAATGACCCTTCGAAGGACCATTTCCACTTCCTCATCAGCATTTGATGTCCAGTCCGAAACACGAGCCCCTTCAGTAGTTCTAGGAGAACCACTCCGAAGCTGTAGACGTCAACCTTTGCTGTTATAGGGTGCTAGAGACCCACTCAGGAGCTATATAACCTCTAGTTCCATGGATCCGTGATACATTTTTATTGGATCCACCTCTATTCAAAAGTTTTGCAAGGCCAAAGTCAGTGATCTTTGGCTCGAAGTTCTCATCCAACAGTATGTTCTCGGGCTTCAGGTCACAGTGGATAACCCACTCTAAGCACTCGTGATGAAGATATGCCAATCCTTTTGCAACCCCTAAAGCGATGTTAAATCTTTTGTTCCACTCGAGTAAGATATGTGAGCCCTTGCTACTGAATAGATTCTTATCCAATGAGCCATTCTCAACGTACTCTAAAACCAATATCCTGTGTTTACCATCAGAGCAGAATCCCCAAACCCTAACCAGATTCATATGGTAAATCCTTCCAATCACACTCATTTCATGTTGGAATTCTTCTTCACCTTGGTTTATGTTTACCAGCTCTTTCACCGCTACTGCCCTCTTGTCTTTCAAGAGTCCCTTGTATACAAGACCAGATGCCCCTCTACCGATCTCATCCTTGAACTTTCGAGCAGCTTTCTGCAACTCCGTGTAAGTGTATCTGCGGAAATGGTTTGTTATCATTTCATAGCCAACCTCAGCTGGCCATACTCCTGTTAACTGCTTGCCATCCCTTCTCAAAATAAACCAGCATCCTAGTGCCACAAATATTACCTCCACACAAAATATTGCTGACAGGAATCCATAGATGTACAAATACTTCGATCCACTCTTACTACTTTTAGTTTTATCCAGAAAGTCTGGAATATAATATTGGATCTTTGCACTACATTTAGGATCATATCTAGGACTAGAAGGTTGTGAGTGAGGAATCGATGACCTTGAGACCTTTAATGTCTTAGGAAGCTTGAGATAGATAGAACCAGGTAACTGCGGGCTAGTTACACCACCACCAAGGAACGACTTTGGATAGCAGCTTCCATCACCCTGCCAGTATAAGAAACCTTTGCAATTGCAGTCCTTCAAGCATATGTTCTTGCAAGTTCGGAAGGAAACTGAACCATGCTTGCTTTGATCATATCCTATGAAGTCAGTGCTGGGTAGCTTCACAAATTTCATCTCCTGCCCATCACAACTGAGGTTGAACTTCGGCCTGCAACCTTTGGTCCAGTCACTTTGGTCGATGATCTCATGTCCAGGGGCACATGCACAAGCAGGCCTAGGTGTATACGCACATATTCCATTTATTCCACACACACCACGGACAAAGCAGGTCTGACGAAATGGAGAAAATTGCAAAAAACCACCACAATTGGTGGTTCAGTTGCAAAAGACCACCGGTTTCCAACAAATTCGCAAATCGCCACCACTTTTGAATGACAGCGTTGCAAAAAACCACCAGTTTCCACGAAACCTCGTCTTAGCCGTGTTAACGCTCGTTCTGACCAGTATGGCCCACTGTCAGGCGTGACGTGGCGCGTGTAAACTGGTGGTTTTTTGCAACGCTGTCATTCAAAAGTGGTGGCGATTAGTAAATTTACACGCGCCACGTCACGCCTGACAGTGGGCCATACTGGTCAGAATGAGCGTTAACTCGGCTAAGACGAGGTTTCGTGGAAACTGGTGGTTTTTTGCAACGCTGTCATTCAAAAGTGGTGGCGATTTGCGAATTTGTTGGAAACCGGTGGCCTTTTGCAACTGAACCACCAATTGTGGTGGTTTTTTGCAATTTTCTCGACGAAATGCCATCCATGTGACCGACCATCTTCCAGTTGGCTTATTTAGACTGTATAATCTAAGGTTGCCATCATAATCCAATGTTAGCCTCCTCACAACCCCGAGACCCCAATCACTAGCACTAAAAGTTAAATTATCACTTCCAAGAAAATACCCCCAATTATCAAGGACCCCAACTGTGGTGGTATTAAACGAGTTTCTTTGCTTTGTCCAGATATTAATATCAGGATCTGGCCAATAGATAAAAGAGATATCCTTCATATCATGAAACAGTGTAAGTATATACTCATCATCAAAATGGAAGCTGTAGTTCCCATGAACAAGTAACCTATTAGTAGATACCAACTTTGTAGCAGCAGTAATGTTTTGATTTGGTAGCAACGTATCAGTAGGACAATCAAAGCTTTGCCATAGAATGATATCACCTTGGCCCTTCACGATGAGGTTTCCTGTGTCCAACAACTGAGCTTGCTCGGCAATTGATGAAGAGTTCACATGGTTCTCCCACACGGGCTGGCCATTGTAGTCTGTTACAACCATCCTGCCATCCGTATCTAACATGACTTTGGATCCCCAGGAGTACACGGGGTGCAGGTGATTTGCGCTCCAGACAACAGTCTTCTCAGCTGTGTTGGTGAACCAAATAGAGAAGACAGAAGCATTATGGAAATGTTGTTGAAGCCGCAGGTGAAAGCACCATTTGTTGAGTGGAGTATGTCAGAGCTATCCTCTACAGAGAGAGAGGAGCCTGGCAAGAGGAATTCATAAGCCGAGACGCGCAAAAGAAGATGAATTGAAGTTTGTAGAAGCAGAGTGGTAAAGCGTGCATTCATATTTGTTGCAGGCTTACGGCACTGAGTTGATCTACCGACTGATCACAGATGGTGCTATTATAGGAACCAGCTAGCAGTATACACTCCAGAGGAAGCGATATACTTGTACAGAATAGTCATGCTTGAGAGTGATAGTTTGCTCTGTTTCGTCAAAGATTCGATGAATAGTTAGATGTAAAGTCCTACTATTCAAATTTAACAGCTTTAGAATTGCCTCGTAGTTCAGTTTGGGCCACTCGTGCTTAATAAGCAGATTATTGGAAAAAAAACTTGATTATTTCGATTATGCGGTGACAACGATATACAAAGAGCAATTAATTTGCTATGTCCTACCACGGCTGCCAGGTCAAATTTTAAATGGTCAACTTTGCACCATAGATTTCGTTGTTGCACATAGCCTTCTCCCAAACAGTTTCTTGTCCTTTTCTTGACTGGTAACTTGCTATTCAGTCAACAATTCAACTATTCTTGAAGTGTTTGTCTTTCAAGTTGAGCGTTGCAGAATCGTTCCTTGTTTCGAGCCACTCGTGCTTCGTCCAATCATCCGTCAACCAGCTGATAAGGGAAATAATGTCTTCACTTTGCCCGGTCTGTGTCCTCTGTAATTCATGTGGTGTCCAATTTGTATCCATCACGTCCAAATACTTCGTTGCATTTGCATGGTAGTGTCCTGGACTCAGTTTGTGCTCCAGCCTCCATGGACCTACTCGCAGAGCTCATTTCACTTCAACCGTTTTAATATGGGCCGCATCTTCCTTGACCCATCTACGGACCACTCTTTTCTTTCTTATATTTTATAATAAATCTCAAAAAATAAATATGTGAAATATTTTTTTGAAAGTTGAGTAAAAAATTTCATAGAGTTTAATTATTATTGTTCGTGAGGTTTAAAATGATAAAATAAATGTTAACATCAAAATAATTGTCGATGAATTAAAAAGCGCGTGTTCGTATGAGATAAAATAGGTTCGCGTAGTACAAAATATGTATTCGCGAGGTTCAAAAAAGTTCACGGCTTACACAAATAAAGTCCATACTCCATTATTTAATAAAACAAGAAATTGAACATGAAAAAAAGGGAAAAATAAAAATTAAGGAACAATAAATAAATAAAACGAGAAAGAAACTGGAAAAGGAAAAAAAACAAAAGAGGAAAACAGAAAAAACACAGTGGAAAAGAAAAACATAACTTGGCCGGCCCACCAGGCCTGGCGCTTCAGGACAGCTAACGGGTCAAGTAGGAATCACCCTCGTGATCTCAGAAAAAAAAAGGAATCACCCTCGTCGCATCCACCTTACGAGTCCCACTGACTTGTAGGAAAATATCACCTGGTAAATATAAGCAAGAGTTAATTTAATTGTTGATCTGCATTCTAATTTTTGGCGCGTTTTAAAAAAAATCGTCACCAAAAACAATTTGTAATTGCTAGAGGATGAACTAGCATAAATAGGCAAGTATATACTCCCTCCGTATCACATACATAATGTGAATCTTATATTTTGATACGGAGGGAGTAATTGATATTTTTGTACAGTACTTTGATTCGAAAAGCGCAACTAGGGGCTCAGTGTGGTTCAGTGGTTCTTTACTCTTCTCAATTTTTTTATCTCTACACATATCACTATATCAGCAATGTACAAACCATTTTTGGAAAAAAAGATGAGTCAGATTTGTGTTTAAGCGATTTTAGATAAAACTAGCAAAGTGCCCGTGCATTGCAACGGGTACAAATATTCGATAGTGACATCAAATTGATCCTTCAAAATATATTGGCCACATCCACGATCTCTTTCAATTCGATTATACGTCTATACACCAGCTTTTATGAAAAAGACAAATAAAAAGTTGCCACTTATTTTTCAATCTTATGTGTTTAAATACTATGGATGTAAGAATGTAAAATATGCATGAAGTCTTGGTTCTGTTGGTTCAAGTCGTCTCATTTAACAGAGAAACCTTCAAGGATGATTCAGGGGGTACAGAGCTGGTGAAGTGATTACCTCACACCTTGTCTTGCAAGTAAGTAGAATAAAACACTCCCACGGAATCATATTAAGTATTAGTAAAATTAAATAATTTGCATTGAAAATCTCGTTCTGTTCTATTTAAAAATAAAAATTGTGCAATAGCAAAAATTAGAAGCTGAAACCAACAAGTGCTAGCAGAAAATTTCTTCACCGGTTAATACAAACAGGAAAAAGGCTTTTAGCTACAACTAATGGATCAGAAACTCCCACTGTATAGTCAATGTCTTGATCAAGCATGAAGCATTGGTTCAATAAACATCACTGCAACGCTTATGGATGGTGTAACGGAGAGTGTAGGATTTACTTATCTAGAAACATGTATCCTATTAGTGTGAGTTGATCTGACACATGTTCTACTAAAAAATGCTGGTAGAAGCTCCAAAAAAAGTTCACAGCTACACTGAAGAAAAATTATCACGTGGCACTTCAGATCTCACAAGTTCAGTCTCATAGCACTGAGCTTATCTAGCTGATTCGAGCCGACAACATCCGAGCTTGCAGCCACCTCCATGGTGGCAGCGTAATCTCGTCTGAACTCTAGTATAGTCGGGCTCCTTAAGTCTGATTCTTTGAAGAATGATCATCCAACGCTAGATGTGTAATCCAGTGGATATTTGACTGGGAAAGTAGTGTGACTTTATAATCAGTCAAATTTAAGAATTGGACCATCGCATAGTACAAACGAAGCTTCTCAGCATTTTTGCCTTGAAGCATCGCTTGCTCCTCCACCTGCTAGTACAAAGCTAGAAACTGAAAATCTGTCCAACCCAACTCCCCAAATCCAGACCAAAATCACAGCACAAATGACTCAGAAGTAGCACATGCGAGTCTGGGAGCCTGTATGCACGCCGAACACTTTGAGCACCTGCGAGGACGGGGGCGACCAGATCCGCCGTGGGTCCACTTCATCTGCTAGTCGCGTCGCCGCTGCAGCTGCTACCTCTCCTCGCGATGCCGCCGCCCACTGGTACTGCTTCTCCGGCCGACTAAGATGGAGGAGCCAGGAAGGGGAGTTCTGCCTCCGGCGTAGCTGTGGAGGAACGGATGGTGGGGGAGCTCGCCGTCGTCGGTCCACTGCTGGAGCACCAATATCGGTGCCGCCCGCTGTAGCTACTTCAGCGTGCGCCGGATGGGGAAAAGCTATTGCCAATTTGCCATCGATCTATTTTTTTTGGTTCGGTCAGGTGTGGCGTCCGTGGCCGTGGGTAAGAGGAGGGGCGGCCGGGCGGCGTTCGTGGAGAGGAGACAGGCGGGGCGGCGCTCGTGGGAAAGAGACGGGGCGAAGAGGGTGGAGGAGCAGCTCCCGTCACGGAGGCGGGGACAGAGCGAAGGAGGCCGAGGGAGCAGGGGTGCAGCGGCAAACCCGAGCGTCGCCGCTCGCTTCGCCTCGTCTCCTCGACAAAAAAAAAAGCGAACCGGTAAGAAACAAAAGGATTGCGGGTTGTTTTCAACATTTTTTAGGGGGTAAAACGCAAAAACGCCACAACGTACGGACGACGTACGTCGACTACTGATATTATATACTCCCTCCGTTCATTTTAATTGACTCACATATATACTATATGGATGCATCTAGACATGTTTTAGTGTTAGATACATCATATCTAGATATATGTGAGTCAATTAAAATGGAACGGAGGAGTAGTAGAGATTGAGCACAATTGTTGCTAGATTCATCAGCAAGTATTGTTGCTTCGCAGTACCATCACTAGTGGCTTGCGTCCAGTTTGGGTCTGTCTGGTAGGAAACTGGGTCCTGTTCGTGTTCCACCTGTCAAGGAATCTTCGTTATGTTTCTCTTTAGTTGTTCTATTTTGTGTCATGTTCTGTTATCCTTTGATAATGGAACCCGGCTTCTGTTGAAGTCGTATGAAAAAAAACCCGCCACCAAGATCTTCCATGACAAATCTAGTAGTTCTGTTGGCGGAAGAGTTGATGATAGCGTTTTAGGTCTATGGGAATTGCTATATTAGGCTGTTACTACGAATCAAGCCAAATTGTGTTACACAATGGCTGGCAAGTGGCATACTGATTGGGCTGCAGACTGAGGCCTGGAATTGTTCTGGGTGATGATTACTTACCCCTTTATGTGCATATTACCCATTGATACTATTGATTTGTGTTGTTACTAGGGGTACAATACTTTCTCCCATCAGGCACTACTGCTTGTTGCCTTTGTATGCATCGATGAAGTCGTTCTGACTTTGAACTTCCTTCTGCTGTGACATGAGTGTCCATAATTTGTCTTCAAGGATTGAAGTTGCCTCCTGGATATAAGCAAAACAGGTGCCAGTGAAGTTCTGTGCAAAACAGGTTGTTCTAAGATTTCAATAAATCTGAATATCGATACAGTAGTTTCAACCAAGACAGCTACACCCATGGACATGAATTCTCAAAAAAGAAAAGCCACACTGTCAAAATATCTTGGATTGATGGGTAAATCACAAATGGTCACACAGAATCTTAATTTCTTACATTACATACTAGCATAACCCTTAGCACAAATATTACTATTATGATACTACATAACCTGGCATAGTGTGCCCGATTACGAAGTTCAATATTGGTATACAAGTGGCTTGAGCAGTTCTTGATTTACGTGGATACACATCATAGATATCTTGTTTGGATCCAAGAATATGCATAGATGCTGCGTACTGTTACAGGAGTCAAGCTCTTATATAGCTGATAGAATACTGCTGAACTATGCTACTGGCCTAATCAACCGAAAGAAGCATCTGCACAACATTTTCCATGGTGGGCCTTTTCTTACTATCTTCTTGTACGCATGAAACAGCCAACTTGACCATCATCTTTGCTTGTAAGTCATCGAACTGGCTGTTCAATCTGGGGTCAATGAAGTGGGTGATCCACAACTGTTCACTACCCTCCAGCATCAGATTTTCTGCAAGCATCCTAGTGACCTTTCGGAGGATCATTTCCACTTCCTCGTCAGCATCTGATGCCCAGTCTGAAACACGAGCCCCCTTCAGTAGTTCCAGGAGAACCACTCCGAAGCTGTAGACGTCAACCTTTGCTGTTATTGGGGTGCTAGAGACCCACTCAGGAGCTATATAACCTCTAGTTCCATGGAGCCGCGATACATTTTTATTGGATCCACCTCTATTCATAAGTTTTGCAAGGCCAAAGTCAGTGATCTTTGGTTCTAAGTTCTCATCCAACAGTATGTTCTCGGGCTTCAGGTCACAATGGATAACCCACTCCAAGCACTCGTGATGAAGATATGCCAATCCTTTTGCCACCCCTAGGGCAATCTTAAATCTTTCGCTCCATTCAAGTAAGGTCTGTGAGCCCTTGCTGTTAAAGAGGGTTTTATCCAACGAACCATTCTGAACATACTCTAAAACCAATATCCTGTGTGGACCATCAGAACAGAATCCCCAAACCCTCACCAGATTCATATGGTAAACCCTTCCAATCACACTAAGTTCATGTTGGAATTCTTCTTCGCCTTGGTTTATGTCTTCCAGCATTTTTACCGCTACAGCCCTCTTGTCTTTCAAGACCCCCTTGTATACAAGACCAGATCCCCCCTCCCAATCTGATCCTTGAACTTTCGAGTTGCTCTCTGCAACTCCTTGTAAGTGTACCTGCGGAAATGGCTGGTTATCATTTCATAGCCAGCCTCAGCTGGCCATACCCCTGTTAACTGCTTGCTCTCCATTTTCAACATAAACCAGCATCCTAACGCCACCAGTATTACCTCCATACAAAATACCGCTGATAAAAATCCATAGAAGTACACGTACTGTGATCCACTCTTACTACTCTTGGGTTTATCCAGAAAATTTGCAGTGAAATATTTGTTCATTGTACTACAGTTAGGAGCATATGTCAGGCTAAAAGGCTGCGAGTGAGGAATTGAGGACCCTGGCACCTGTAATGTCTTAGGAAGCTTGAGATAGATAGAACCAGATAAATCCGGTCTGGATACACCACCAACAAGGGACGACTTTGGATAGCAAGCTCCATCTCCTTGCCAGTATGAGAAACCCTTGCAATTGCAGTCATTCAAGCACATTTTCTTGCAAGTATGAAAGGAAACTAAGCTACGCTTACTTTGATCATAACCTATGAAGTCAGTGGTGGGTAGCTTCACAAATTTCATCTCCTGCCCATCACAACTGAGGTTGAACTTCGGCCGGCAACCCTTTCTCCGGTCACTTTGGTCGATGATCTCGTGTCCAGGGGCACATGCACAGGCAGGCCTGGGTATATACACACATATTCCATTCATACCACACAAACCATGTACAAAGCAGGTCGAAAATGCCATCCATGTGACCGACCATTTCTGCTTTTCGCTATTTAGACTGTATAATCTAAGGTTGCCATCATAATCCAATGTTAGCCTCCTCTTAACCACGAGACCCCAATCAGTAGCATTAAAAGTTAAATTATCACTTCCATGAAAATATCCCCAGCTATCAAGGATTCCAACTGTGGTGGTACTAAATGAGTACCTTTGCTTTGCCCATGTAGAAATATCAGGCTTTGGCCAATAGATGAAAGAGATATCCTTCTGATCATCAAACAGTGTGAGTAAATGTTCATCATCAAAATGGAAGCTGTAGTGCCCAGGAACAAGTAATCTATCAGTAGATACCAACTTTGTAGCGGCAGTAATGTTCTGATTGGGTAGCAATGTATCAGTAGGAGAATCAAAGCTTTGCCATAGAATGGTATCACCTTGGCCCATCACGATGAGGTTTCCTGTGTCCAATAACCGAGCTTGTTCGGCCTTTGATGAAGAGTTCACACCGTTTTCCCACACGGACTGGCCATTATAATCTTCTACAACCATTCGGCCATCCATATGTAGCAATACTTGGGATCCCCAGGAGTACACTGGGTGGAGATGATTTGCACTCCAGACCAGAGTCTTTTCAGCTGTGTTGGAGAACCAAATAGAGAAGACAAATGCGTTATGGGAAATGTTATTGAAGCCGCAGGTGAAAGTACCATCTGGTGAATGGAGCATGTCAGAGCTGTCCTCTACGGAGAGAGAGGAGCCTGGTGAGAGGAATTCGCGAGCCGAGATGAGCAAAAGCAGATGAATCAGAGTTAGTAGAAGCAGAGTGGTAGAGCGTGCATCCATATTTGTTGCAGGCTTGGGGCACTCGAGTTGATCTTTAGAATGATCACAAATGGAAGCTGTTATAGGAAACAACTAGCAGTACATCCTCCGGAGGAAGCAATATATTTCTATGATTTTATACTAAATTGTTAGGTGCATGTCTTTTCTTGAGAGTGATATTTTGCCCTGTTTCTTCAAACGATTCAGTGGATGGTTAGCTGTAAAGTCTTTGTTCCTGTTTCTTCAAACGATTCAGTGGATGGTTAGCTGTAAAGTCTTTGTTCTCTAGTTTAAGCGCTGTAGAATTCTCTTATCTCAACTAACTGACGTATACTCTTGTCCTGGCTCCAAGGCATCATTCAATCTGGGCCACTCGTGCTTAATTCGATCATCCATCGTACAGCAGATAAGTAAAAATAAAAACTTAATTATTTCAACTGTGTGGTGAGAACGATATACATGAGCAATTAGCTGCCGGGTCCAATTTTTTCTCAGGAAAAAAACTGGTCAACTTTGCAGCATGGATTTGATTGTTGCACATAGCCTTCTCCCAGCAGCTTCTGTGAAGTCCCTGTCTTGAGTGGTAACTTGTAGTTTATCTATTCTGTGAAGTCGTTGTCTCAAGTTCCAGCGTTGTACAATTGTCAATTGTCCCTTGTTTCAGGCTTTCAGCTGGTTGATGCATGGTCCTGAATTAACGCTCCAGGGTTATGACTCGAGCCAGTAGTGTTTCGCTCAATCGTCAAGCATTCGGCGGATAGGTGTTCCACTATCTATCGCTCCAGGGCGGAAATGAGGTTCTGCAGCGTATATGGCGCACAGCGGATATCGAGTCCGCCCATCTAACCATGTGGATTTGAGCCTTGGCCCCACTGCTACAGCCTACTGACTACCCTGCTGCTCCTTTTCCGGGCGCTGCAGTCTTTGCATGTGCTTTGGTGCTACCCATGTGGTGGAGCCCACCGGTCGTTGTCCTGCTGCGCACACAGCAACGCTGGTAGAGGCTGCGAGCCCTGATGCTATGCCCAAACACATAAAGTACATGGCTAGCTCCACACACAAGTACACCTAAAGATACCTAGATTAAACTAAATACTAATTAATGATGCAAAATAATATAAATAGCGAGGCAACAAAAAATCGAACCAACACAACAAAAAATAAAAAAAATAAAAATCAACTCCCGTGACATGGATACAATATTTGCAGCAACATAAATGTTTTCTAACGTTTCGCATGTACTAGAACAGATCAAATGGTTATGTAATATTCTTTTGCAACATTTTGTTCAAGAGGATGTTACAACTGTTTGGTTAGCCTTCATCCTGGCTTTAGATTCTTCAAGATTCTTGGGTTAGCCATCACCGGTTATCTATGTTTCGACTTGTCGATGTCTTCGTCGCATATCAGGGAACCTCTGGAAACACTATATGGATCATCGGTTATTGGGAAAATCTCCTCAGTCAGAAATCTTATCACCGGTTAGCTTGATCCCGATTTTGGATATCTTCAAAAAATTGGTTTACCATCTAGAAGAGGTTCGGACCCCCATGACCCTACATGTGGATATCTTCATTGCTTATCACCGGTTAGTTTTGATCTTGATTTTAGATATCTTCAAGAATTTAGTGTTAGCCATCACCGGTTATCTATGTTTTAACTTGTCGTTGTCTTCGTCGCATAATGGGGAACCTCTGGAAATAGTGACACATGTGGATATCTTCGGTGCTTATCGCCGGATAGCCTTGATCCTGAGTTTAGATATCTTCAAGAATTTTGCTTGATGTATTTTGTACCGCAAATTTATAATTAAGTAGCAAAGTTATTCTATGACAGGTGGGTCCAATGAGATACACAATATTTACGTAAGAATATATATGATATTGGACTCATTTTATAGAGTTCACCATCTACATCACAATGGTGCAAATAAATTACAATTTCGACAAACTGTTTATGAGATATGATTGTCCAAAGATTTGCATGCAAATCACCTAGCTAGCGAGTAAACTTGCGAGCACTACATCGATCAGCTGCATGCATGCACATGGGTAGGTCCCGCATGATGGAGTAAAGGCTAGAACTAGCTAGCTGACAAATGACAAAAGCAAGAGAGAGAATATGGGATGTGCGCGTACAAAATCCACATTCGCTCCAGGGTTATGACTCCACACTTAGACGGTTGCCTCAACGGCTGGAGGGACGAGACTTGGTCATGGCTGAGCGTATGCAACTGGAAAGGTTGGCCAAGAATTAGGGCCTGTTTGTTTCAGCTTATAATCCAGCAGATTATATAATCTGGATTATATAATCTGGATGGTTGCCAAACAGGTCCAGCTTATAGGTCCAGATTATATAATCTAGAGGCCAGATTATGATAATCCAATAAGCTGGCCAAGAGATGCTTATTCCAGCTTATTCCAAAAGTCCAGATTATATAATCTATAAGCTGAAACAAACAGGCCCTTACTCTTTTTTGTTTTGGTATTTTGTATCTGCTAGATATGCAGCGATTATATTAATACAAACTTCCATCTTAAAAAAAAGTGAAAGAAAATCTTAATTATTCAACAGTGTGGTGACAGTGATATATGGATGACTAATGGTTTGGCTTGTTCCTACACAGGTTTTCGGCATGATCACAATTAGTATCGGTAAACTTGGTAACATGGATTTCACTGCTGCAGATAGACATATAGTCCTCGCCCTTGTGTTCAAAGGGAACTGACATGTCACCAATATAACACTGTAACAGTACATGAAAAGTTGAACGTTGAACATCCAGACAGGAAAATAACTCTTTATGGCTTCATGCATTGCAACACATAATTCAAAGTGAACACAGGTGGTCTATCCATTTGGCTTTCAGAGGAATAATTAGCATCAGACCGGAGAACGGAGACCTCACAAATTTGTGTCCAGTCGTCCTGTACATGGCAAACTTTCCAATCACGATGCTACTCATCCGGTACATGATAAAGGCTGAGTCTCGTCGAGTAAATCATCTCAAGCAAGCGTTTTCTTCAGTCCGTGATATCCCGGCGCCATTGATCAGCTAAAATATTTCACCAAAAGTAACAAATCTGACAATTTTTCAAATTTCAAAATGTGCATTGTTCACTGCACCCATATACACATTTTTGTCATTTTACTCAACCTAGAATATAAATTATTTCGTATTAGTTTGCACACACTACTAGAGATCATCATTATCAACATCTAAGAATTTTTTCTGAAGTTTCTAAAACTTACAAATGCCATTTTTAAATTTCAAAATAAAGGGTTCCATAAAGGTCGAGCTCCAAACCGACGCACTCCCTTATAAACCAATAAAGCCATTTGTTGTGTGGTTCTTTGAACCACACAGGGTACTACATGCCGGGTGAATGAAAAATGGCGGTGGCTAGGCCTGGAATTCGAGCCGAGCTGGCTCGGCTCGACTCGTTGAAGCTCGGTCAACTAATGAGTCAGCTCGACTCGACTTGTTTAACAAACGAGTCCAGTAATGAAACTCGGCTCGACTCGCTAAACTCGTGAGTTTACTCGTTTAACTTGTTTAACTCGGTAAAACTGTTAACATGCATTATAATAGATTATATATATAATTATTTCTAGTTATTTCGGCATGTATGATGCAATTAACACAACAATCAATGACAAATATGACACTATCATGTAATATCTAGTCGTTAAGCTATAATAATTCAGAAGCATTGTTCACAAAGACAAGAATACATGTAACCTTTTTTTTTACCGAGCTAAACGAGTAGCTCGGAACTTGGCTCGTTTAAGTCGAACTCGTTTACAGTCTAAAATGAAAACTCGGTCGGCTCGAGCCAGCCGAGTCGAGTTCCGACCTACTCGTTTAACTCGCGAGTTTCGAGTTTTAGTTCAAGCCTACCGGTGGCTAGCTACACACATTGTGTATCTTACCAATATTTTTGAAGCTCCAGAGCATATCATCCAAACACCATATCACACTAGAGATCCGCGGAGTATTGACAAGGATGGTACTACTAGAAGAGTTTGCATGATTACCCGTTAACTTGCAGATTGCCCAACAGGCCGGGCAGGCATGTCCGCTCCTAGATGAGAGCGTTAGTGACGCCTCAAGTGTGGAAGGGAGTGGTGGCAAGGTTTAACAAAGTGACCAAAGCCCCGATCGATGTTATGGAGGTGCTTAGTGGTGGCTTGACCTTGACGCCACAAGCTGTACTTGTGTGTTCATCGACAAATGAAGTCCATGGCGACGGGCATGATGAAGTAGGTGTGTCTGTGTCGAGGTGAGCACCTGACGACAATGTAGGGCGGAACCAGGAATAAAGCTCAGCGGGGGCCAAACCTGCTAATCATCCATTAGGGGGGGGGGGGGGGGGGGGGTCATAGTAATTTTCTCTAAAAATTCCTTCTAATCGTGCCTTATGTATACAAATTAGCTTGTTGTAGCATGTCTTAGGGGGGGCCAAGGCCTCTGCTGGTCCCCCTAGCTCCGCCACTGAATGTAGTGGCATCATGACTTGGGAATTCTGTCAAACACATGGTCAGTGTCGGTGGTGGTCACCTCCGAGGAAGGAGTGGTGCTTTATGAAGTTGCATGCATCATCGCGGACAACTCCCATAGTTGGTCGTGGATCTGATTACGAAGCTCACTCAGGATGATCCGATCTAAGGGGGGAAACCGGTGCAACCTCCTGGATGTTGAGGAGGCAGGATCCATCATAGATGCAACGTCCATGCAAGGCAAGAGCCTATGTTGCCGCGTGTCTTGACCGAAACTAGACCACGGCCTGCACATGGTCGATCCGTGGGAACACCGAGATCTTCACCACGCCATATGTTGCATACATATGCTGCAGTGTATCCTTAGTGGCGGGGTAGTTTACATAGTACACGGTGATGCGTAGAACACCGTCGGTGAAACCCATGGATAGTTCACAAGTTTGACGAACATACGGCTGGCTGGAAGTGAGGTGTTAGGGCATATATAATGGGGTGACGCCAGCCTTCTCTTAGCGTTGACACGTATGGTAAAAAATAAAAATAAAACGAGTTTCAAAAAAATTCTGAACAAACTCCTAAATGTATCCAATTTAAAATTTTCAAAAATCATATTCATAAGTTTCAAAAAAATCTGAAAAACATCCGGGTGTAGCCAATAGTATATCCCACCAACATGTAAAATATCACCTTCAAATACTTTGTATTTGAACTACACAAAAATAATAAATTGTGGATCCAAATATGCATATTTTGAAATCTCTAAGTTTTACCAGATTTGTTATGTTTGTGTAGCACATAATACAAAGTATTTAAACTAAAATTTTGCAGTTTATAGGATACACCATTGGCTACATCCATATTTGTTTAAAAAAAATAAAACTCACAAATATAATTTTCGAACTTTTTAAGTAGAGGGAGCAAAGAACAATTGCCCGATCAAAGCAGTTTAATGGTTATAGTAACAGCAGGTGAGGAACATAAGCAAAGAGAGAAGATTGGAGACCATTAAATCATTTTTTCTCTCGAGCGGCTCTCCTCGTTCATAAGCATCACTCCACAATCCTACAGTTGTACTAAGCCCAAGAAACACAAGCCCTCCTCTAGTACAGCCCAATGGAAGAGTAGAGGCGTGACCCATGACACGTACACTGTTTTTTCTCCAAATTATCAGGGAAACCCTGCGTATCGCTTTCAGGCGACGATCCGTCGTCGCGTCGCCTACTAGCTGGCTATACTGGGCTCGGCCCATATGCGTGTTACTGGCTCGACCATGACTCACTGACTGTTTCTGCTTCGTAGTGTTTCGTATTGCTTCGTACTGTTTTGCCTTCTGCTTCGTACTGTTTCGTACTGGTTCATCCAGATTTTAAATGCGGAGCCTGATGTACATATGAAGTATCCGAATAATATTAGCGGGACTTAATAGCAGTTCAGAAATTTAGGATAAAATGCATTTTTTGAACGATTTCTAAGTGAAGAAATATTACGTTTCCACGATTATTAGGTGAATAAAAAAAGGTAGTGAACAAAAATTATGTTTTGAACGATTTGAAAAGTGAACAGAAAAAGGTCGTGGTACACAAATTGAACATAAAAGTGGGGGTGAACGGATACTATTTTTGAACGATTTTAAAACTGAATAGAAAAAGGCAGTGAACGAAATATATTTTTCGCACGATTTTAAAATTGAATAGAAAAGACCGGTGAACGAAACTATTTTTGAACGATTTTAAAAAATGAACAAAAAAAGGGGTGACCGAAAACTATTTTTGAATGATTTTAAAAGTGAACAAAAAAGCCGGTGAACAAAAACTTTTTTGAACGATTTTAAAAAATGAACACAAAATGGGGTTAACGGAAACTCTTTTTGAACGATTTTAAAAGTGAACAGAAAAAGCTCGTGAACGAAACCTATTTTTGAACGATTTTAAAAAATGAACAGAAAAATGGGGGGTGAACGAAATCTTTTTTGAACGATTTTAAAAGTGAACAGAAAAAACCGGTGAACGAAACCTATTTTTGAACGATTTTAAAAAATGAACAAAAAATAGGGGTGAACGAAAACTATTTTTGAACAGTTTTAATAGTGAACAGAAAAGGCCGGTGAACGAAACCTATTTTTGAACGATTTTAAAAGTGAACAGAAAAGGCCGGTGAACGGAACCTATTTTTGAACGATTTTAAAGTGAACAAATTTCAAATTTGAACAAAATTCGAATCGGAACAATTTTAAAATTGGAACAAATTTCAAATCAGAACAAATTTTGAATCGGAACAAAATTTCGAATTTAAACAAAATTCGAATCGATTTTTTTGAAAAAACCGGAAAACATTTCTAATTCTAAAAAATTTCAAAATCGGAACAATTTTAAAATTGAACAAATTTTGAAGAACAAATTTCAAATCGAAACAATTTTTAATTTGAACAACTTTTGAATTGAACAAAATCAGATCTGAACAAATTTTAATTTTAAAATTTTCGAATTTTATTTTTTTGAAAAGAAAAACGAAAAGAGAAAAGGAAAACAGAAGAAAAAGAAAAACCGAAACAGAAAAGGAAACCGAAAAAAGAAGCAAAGAAGGAAAAGAAAGAAGAAAATAACCTAATGGGCTGGCCCACCCGCGCCTGCCCGCAGGCGACGCTAGCCTGAAGCGTCGCCTGCGGGCGATATATAGGTTTTGCCAATTATCAGGAACCCAACCCACAATCTGTAGCAGGCCAGCTTTCCCCGGCCATCGTGGATTTTGGTCCTGCAAGCTGAAGGAAGCCCACAAGCCCAAGAGTGCGCCGCGTCGGGCTCGGACCCGACTCGGACCTGGACCCCAACCTCGTCCCATATAACCCAGCCGACCCACAGGACTTTTCAAAAAAAAAAAAAAAAGCCGACCCACAGGATAGGGCTTCGCCGCCGAATCGCGATATTTATTTTTCTTGCGTCCCGGTCCCCAGATTCCGACCTTTTCTACTTCGGTGCCTCCTCTCCTCGCGCGGCGGCGGCGGAGGGTTTGCCTCGGTTCTCTCGCGAGCTAGGGTTTCGGGTTTTGGGGCTGTGTTCCAGGGAGGGAGGAGCGAGATGGAGGAGGTGACGGAGGGGGTCAAGAACCTGGCCGTGACGGAGCCGCACAAGAAGAACCGGATCCAGGTCTCCAACACGAAGAAGCCGCTCTTCTTCTATGTCAACCTCGCCAAGGTGACTATGTTTTCAGTTCGATTTCTCCGTTATTGTTGGGTTGTTTTAGCTGATTAGTAGGGATTGCTTCGATCCGTAGTTGTTCTCCGTCTAAAACCCTTAAAAGTTGCCTTTTCATCCTGTCTATCTATCTATCTATCCTGCGTTTTAGTTTAGTGCAGAAGATTTTATTTTGTATTAGATTCGCTTTATTCTATTTCCGTTGTGGAAGTTTGCAATTTGCTTATCTATACCTATTTTAGGCATCGAGATTTAGCTTTTTATGGTGGTTGCATCTGGTATTTCCCAAGCTAATGTTGCTGTGATGATGTTGCAGAGGTACATGCAGCTGCATACCGAGGTGGAGCTCTCGGCCCTCGGCATGGGTAAGCTCCCACGCCCTTTAGGATGGTTTCAAATGTTTTGGTTACTATGCTACTAGGGATTAGTAATTGCTGCAATGAAACGGTCGTGTTAGTTGACTCGATCTTAGAACCGATTATATTGGCCTGCCTTCTCATGGTTTACTCTGCTTCAAATTTGACCGTAATATGCATTGTTTGTTTGCGATGTCATGTTTGGTATAACAACTTCTGTATTCTATAACTTTGTTCGCTGGCATTCATGTTGATACCAGGCTCCCACCTTGTGGTTGGCTCATAATTCTGTATGAAGTAGGGTCAGCAGTAGATCATACAATCTGTAATTCTAGTGACTTCTCAAAAATAATAAGATTGGACAGTGATGTATCTTATGTACCTTCTTACAAATCGTGTCTTCCAAAATCTGGTTGCCTTACATTTGAGATGTCATGTTGATATTTTACTTGTTTTTGTTTACATGCTGTGAATTGGCATAGTAATTTATTTTTACATTGTCTGTTGCTTTGGGCCTTTGGCTTCTGTTAATGGTCTTGCATTGCCAATCCGATTTTTTTTTTTAAATTATGCCTGTCCTTCATCCGACACCAGCTCTGTCCGTTGGTTCTTTGTTATGGTGCTCGCGAACTGATGATTCTCTTGTTTATCCTTTCAGCCATTGCCACTGTTGTCACTGTTGCCGAAATTCTGAAAAATAATGGCCTTGCTGTTGAGAAGAGTAAGATACCTGTTGCCTTGTATTGTAATATCATCATTGCAATTTTCTTCCTTCTCATTATTCAATAAAAAATGGCTTGCAGAGATCACGACATCTACTGTTGATGTCAATGATGAATCAAGGGGCCGCCCAATGCAGAAGGCCAAGGTTAGCTTTCTCTCAAGTTTGCATTACTGATACAATGTAGCCGGCAGTTTTGAGACTAGGTCATAGTTTGCTGATCCTGAAACTGTTGTCATGCCAGATTGAAATAGTGTTGGGCAAAACAGAGAACTTTGATGAGCTGATGGCCGCTGCTGCTGCGGAGAGGGAAGTCGCAGCCGCCGAGGAGGGCGAGGAACAGAGCTAAATAAATTATCTTAAATCGCTGTTGTAGCTTAATTTTAGTACCTGCTGCTAGATTATTTGTTTCAGTCTGTTGGCCAGCAAGAGAACTTGTGTAATCAAAGAGCTATGCCTATTTGATTCGTTTGAATTGTAGTTTGTCATCTTCATGGTATGCTGGTTGATGCACTTCATGTATCGTCTGAATTGTTTGTTTTGTGTTGCGACTTATGGTCATGGCGTGTTGGGCTCAGTTTATGCCTTGTGAAAGATACATTTGGCTCAGAACTGAAAGATCATAACTTAAATCAGGAAAATATCAGCCCAAAGATGGTATGACTGAATCATTGAAAATCAAGTCTTAGACATCTTATCTGAGTTCTGGACAATTAACACAACCCTGAGATTTATGTAACTGGTATCCATCAGAATATCTGTAGTTCGACTATACATCATACTACTGTCCTTTTCTGTAGAGATTGCACGAGAAACAAACTTAACAAGGATTACTTGTAATAAGCTGCAAAGTATGACAGGTTCCGCTAGTCCGAATGGTGTTTTTTTGACAAAGAATATTGTTTCTGGATTTCAACAAGCCAAAAGGGCCAGCTCTGCTTATTTTAAGATAGTAGTTTGTTTTCATGGCATTTCACTCATATCTCGTGTTGTGTGCAAGCATACACTCGGTTTTAAGGGTAAGCACCCAAAGATCACGGTCCAAATACTGAAGAATCATGGCAACCCACGCATGGCGTTTCTGAATTCTGGAAAATCAACACTCTCAAAGATCTTGCTTCTGAATTCTGGAAGTGTAACACAAGATTTAACCAACTGCAATGACACGAAATCCTACCACCAGAATAACTAATTTGCACTGATCGACTCTGCAGCATACTGCAATTTCTGTGAAGTTGCATCGCATGGTCTGCTTATTTGGGAATAAAAGCTGAAACAGAACCGGTAGAGAAGCAAAGTATGACAAAACTGCTTCGGCTAGTCAGAAGCAGAACTACTCTTCCAGTGACTGCTGTTTCTTGCGTACGTAGGGCCGGACAAGCATCGGCCATGCCGTGCGTTACACTTGTTTACAGCAAAAAGTAGGGGATTATTGGGGGATGACGCGATAACAAACTAGGCAGGTGAGCATGATCAACTGTACCCTGTGACACCGCACCCTTCCAGGTCCCAAGCTGCAGGCCGAGGCAGTGAGTGATCAAATCGCGTTGCTTACGACAAACGCTAGACTGACTTGATTAGCACGTCGAGTAGCAACTTCTTTTAGCATAACCACACGGCCCACACCAACATCCTTAAGCAGACCAAAAGGCGTCCTGAGATTATTTTTTAACAAGCCAAAAGGTTTACCCTTTTCATTGATTAAGAAAGAATTTGTAGAGGTTTTACAAAAACGAGGTCGTGAATAAGGTGACGCCCCAACATAAAGGCCTACTCTCTCTGCATTACATTACTCATGTTTTTGTCCCGGCAAGGCACCAAGACACCCCTTCCGGTGGACGACTGGTTCCTAAAAGACGCGACCATTTTTCTCCAACCAAATCTCCAAAGAAACAAGCATGGCAAGCTATGCGGGAGGTGAAGCGACATTTGAAGATGAGTTGGGCGGCTGTCTCTCGCTCTTGGTTGCAAAGTTTACATAGCCCGCAATCTCGCCATCATCTTCGATCTATTCTATCCGTCGTCCACACTCGATTTTGAGGGATCAAACGAGTCAAGATTTTGCACTTGGGAGGTACCCACGGCTTCCACGCAACGGGCAGGAGGCATCATCGAATTGGTAAGTCTAATTTTTTTTTGCATCTTATAGGTGGACGCCGACGAGCAGCGCCCGATGTTATCTAGCTACCCCAAAATCTTGTCCGGGATATCATCAAGAATGTGAACCTCACCAAGCTGATCAAGCTCCTCCCAAAGGTTGACGAATTGTGAGATGTGGTCCAAACTGAGGCATGCATGGGTGTTAATTTGAGAGACCCAAAAATCTTTCTCCAACGCTTTGTTAACCGATAACCATAGCCATTTTAATTTTACGATGTTAGCATAAACCACACACGCTGACCATCTGTAAACAGAGAGACCATCCCATCCCGGGCCTGCTTGAATTTCGAATCCCGGCAGCGCGTCGTCGCATAGACTATCTCATCGCCTTCCTGTCCGTGTGGGCCAGCGAGCAGAGGCTATGTACTGCCCCGGCCTACCCGGGCGGGACCAGAATAGCAGGAGAAATGATGCTTTGCCGATGGATGGAACACAGTACACAGGATGCAGTTGAACCGTTGCTCTCAGCTCTTGGTTTTCTAAAATTCGAGAGTATTTATTATTTTGAATTTACATTTGCCTATCGCGCTGCACGGCACGGCACCGAACATGCGACTCGTGGAGTAGCCAAAGATGCTTCATGAGCACGTGGAGCCGAGCTCACGCAGGTGTAGGATCCGTACATGATAAGTACAGCGACGCCACGACACGAGCGGCCCAATTAATAACAAAGAGCGTAGTACACACCGGCTAGTACGAAGACAACCATCACAGACTTTATAAATACAACGCAAAAAAGTCTGTCCTAAACTGAGCAACATAGTCACGTCTCGACCCGCGTCGAAAGCCTCAAAAGAACAACAGCTCCAACATGACTCCCCTTATCGACGCACAGTCCACCCTTGATGCCTATAGGAGGAGACGGCAAGTAAATGGCGGGATTTAGTCGGTCCTGAGAAAGGCATCATTTTGGACACCCCGATGACTCGTGCCTAGGAGATCAATATCAACGACTGCTAGCACCGGAGGAGGGCCTCATAGAACATCCAAGCCTTGTCTCCAAATTTGGATTGTTATCAGAGGTCGTTTGGTAGCAATCATTTCGAGCCGGAATCACATAATTCATTTGTGATTTCATGTTCAACCTGTTTGGCTGGCATGGAATTGGACATGTCATTTCATTTGGAATTCCAGCAAATGCTTATTGTGTGTTCCTATCCCTAACCCTGTCATTTTACATTCCAAATGAAATGATTTCTGTCAAATGAAACGAAATGATGGGTGCCAAACGAGGTCTCAGGTTTATTAGTCGGTGTCATCCCGCTTCTTCCAACACGCAACATAGCAGTCTTCATTCATTCATGCCACGTACCAACCCAACCTCTCTTTGTGCGAAGGGGTTGGAAGAGGCTATCCGTCAACTTGATCAAATCCCGCCATTTACCAACTTTATAGCTCCGCGCGGTAGACACATGGACAAGAGGATGATGAGATGCATAAGTCTGACGCCAGATTATACGAGAATGAATATAATTAATAACAAAGTACATTCGATTGTTTTTTGTTTTTTGTGAAAAAGGCACATTTGATGGTTAAATAACAATTTCGTTAAGTAGCATTTTGTGTGTGTGATAGAGTGAATGAGTGATCAGAAATTGTAAGATTTTGATTTATTTTCTCGTGTACTGGATGAGTTAAATTTGGATGATTTGAATTTTCATCGTCTCGTCCCTATTCGCGAGAGTTTGAAACGGAGCTTCCGCGATAATGGTACAGCGTGCTACGTGTATGTAACACCCCGGCTCACCCTCGGGCCGGGCCTGTCACCCCTAACAGCTCTTTATGATCTCTAGACTAACCCCACATATCTTGTCTTTTCTGCGCACTTTGACCTCATTCGTGCGCACCCGAGAACGATTTCCCGGTTGGTCTATCCAGGCCCATGCTTAACCTCAGAGTTCTTTCAGATGTGATTTCGGAAAAGAAGTTACAATTGTTAATATGAGTATTCTATCAATTTTATTAAGCTCTGAGTCAGGATCTCACATCATTCTCCCTTAGCGATTTCAGGATGGGTGCTGTGGGGTCAGTATACAGTTAGAGAGCTGCTAAGGGTGACAGACCCAGCTTGAGTAGGCCGAGGTGTTACAGTGTATATGATGTACTTTTGCGAATCACACGGGCGACACAAAGAGAACCACATGGCACGTATCTATCTGTCTACGATCAGGCAAGTTATGGTGCGGTTGCAACTAAAATACATGGAGTGGACACGAGAGCAAAGCACAAGCTGGCAAGCTGCACAACCATTTGACGTGTCAACTGCCTGACCCCCTTCTAGTCGAGGAGGATCATGTATCCTGCCATCTGTTCAAGCAGGTACAGTTAGCTAATGTAGTGACATTTCTTTAAGGAGTATTGTACCTTTTTTTGAAGGAAATGTTGTACTGTACTAGTATTAGTTGTAGACAAACGGCTGGATAAAATAGCCACTTTTCCCCTCCCCGTTTCCTTCCCAGGTACTGTGCGAGAGAGGCGAAAAGGGAGCTTCACTCTGCTCGCCCTTCCGCCGACGGCCGATCTGCCGGTCCCCTCCCTCTCCGGCCGCCGTTGCGGTGGTGGGAGAGTGGGGGGACCCCGGATCTGTGCATGAGGCGTGTACAGAGTAGAGTAGTGGTCTCCGGTGGCGCTGGCGAGGTGGTGGCGGCGGCGTCATCGTGGAATAATGGTTCTGGCGCTCGGTCCCCTCCCCGACGAGGCCTCTGGCGGAGTCGGCGGGCTGCTGGTGTTTGGTTCTTGCGGATCTGTCGATCCAGCGAGGTTTGGTGCTCTCTGCGTGCTCGTTGTTGCGGAGACGGCGTGCTGCGTGTTGAGGTTTTGTCCTCTGTTCTTCTCTCCGTCGTGGTGGGGTGGGCTCTGGCCCTGCCGTGGAGGAACTGGAGGTGGTGCGGCCTGGTTCCGGCGGTGCTCGTCGGTTGCTGCGGCTGTTTGTACAGGAGCTTCAGCGGTCGGAGGTGGATCCAGTGCAGGGGAGATGGCGCGTTGGAGTTGGAGGGCGGAGCGTCTTCGCCGAGGTTCGTTCATCGCTTCAAGTTCCGGCGTCTGACGGCGGGCGGCTCATGCGGATTCTACAAGCGTAGAGGTGCTCTTTCCTCCAGTGTGGTTTGTGGCGTTGCTGCTTTTCCTTCGCCGGTGATGTCGGTGGTGGAGAGCGGCGATGGCTGCCGTGGTGGTTCAGCGTTTTGCGCTGTTGTGCTGGTTCTTTTCCTCTGGCAGTTCTTGCCTGTGTATGGTTTTCTGTACGTTCTCCTCCGATGAATATATGCAGGCTTGACATTCAAAAAAAAAAAAGGCTGGATAAAGAAGATATATGCTGCCGGCCCATCCCTCCCAGGACAAGTGTAATCTCACTCTTTTTTTTTTTGAACAAAGATGGCCCCAGAGGGACCTAGATGCTTTCATTGACAACAGTGGCATAATACATAGAGGACCCTAAGAAACTAGGAATTACAACCAGGCCCATACTATTTGCACTAAGGACCCTAGAACAATTCGAGCGAACGCCATCAGGTCCAGCTCCTTTGCCACCGAGTCGACGAACGATGATGCAGCCAAACACCTCACCGCCGGGGACGAGACCACTTGGGGTGAGGCGCCGGGAGCCAGCTGCACCAGCATTGAGGGGCCTCCCAAAAGGCATGGAAGCCAGGAGGTTGAAGTACGCCTTCAATCGCCGGTCGGAAAGAGCCGCTGCCGACGAAGAGGGTGGGAGTGGTCGCCTTTCGACCATCTTGGATGGCAGCCAGAGAGCAGCTGCCATGGATGTACTCCCGGGAGCAGCATCCGAACTCCCCGTCCACTGGATCCAGCTGCATCCAGTAGGGAGGCTTGACTCGTCCTTAAGCTCGCCTCCATGACGAGCTCCAGGATGAATCCCAGCACCCCATCCGAAGCCTCCAGATCTGCAAGAAACGGGATTATTGAAGCTGTTTCCGCCAGATCTCACACCAGGAGCAACCATCCACCATGGATCGCCGCCACCAGAGCAGATAGGCTCGCCTCTGGCGCCTCCCGCGAGCACCAGGAGCAAGAAACAGGAGACTCCCCACCACAGCCTCACCAAGCCACCATGGCTGAATAGAGACAGATCGAGGGAGAATCGAACCCGCGGCTGGAAGGAGCAACCACGAGCAACGGCCTTATTGAGAGGAACAGCAGCCCTCCCCAACACTCCAAGCTCACACCTCGTGAGCAGCAGGAGAAGGAGAAGAAACCCTACAGCGCCAGATCTGGCCGAAGAGATCCAACACCTCGCCCTCAACTACGAGCATCAAGCTCAAGCCTGGCAAACAGCCGCAGCACCTACACCTAAACTGTACAGGCCGAGCAGCCCAACCATCTCTCCTCCAAGCGGCAGCGCCACCGGAGTTGAGACAGAGGGGAGCTCGGGAAGGAGAGACGACTCTCAAGAGGGGAGCTCATGAGTTGAGCCGAATGATTGATTGGTTCTCTCTCCGGTCTGCTCTCCCTGATCAATCGATACCGTGATGACGTGCGGGGAATCGTCGGCATATGGTTCGGTGATCATGGCACATCTCGCCGAGAATGGGCCACGGATGGGAGATGCTGAGTCCAGCACGACTTGAGCTTTGTTTTCTACTAATGGCCAGGCCAGTCTCCGTGAGATGCTGGAAGCCTCTCCACGTGGATGGATGGCGTCTCTTGTATGTAGACAAGCCAATGAAGCAAAGCCAAAGAGGACTTGTACTCGCATTAGTTGGAGGATTAAACAAAGGAGCCTCACAGTCCACAGCGATCGTAACATGTGCATGCCCGCTCATCACAAAATATAGTGCAAGTACCTGACACCTGGCGATTTACTCCGTGACACGCTGGCTGCGTACACTGGATTTCTATGAGATGGTATCTCAACTGTTGTGAAGGCGTGCCTTGTTTTTTACATCAAGTTTAGCATGATTTTGTTTACTTGCATAGATTATATACTCTACCACGCCGTCGAAAGTTGCTATGGAACCCTATATCCTCACAGAAGCCCTTTATTTAAAAAAATATATTTAAATCTCAAAAAATCTAAAGAAAACACATCGGTAAATCTCATATCTAGTGTCGACACAAGTTTTTTTTCAACATATACCACCATACGTGATCTACACAAAAAACAAATGTGGGATAATAATTGAGTCCCCACCCCCCAAACATTTTTTTAGAGCTACAAATTTGTAATGAACTTTATCGATATGCAAATCATATTAGTATGCATTCGTATTTCATAGTACAAACCATCATGTTTATTGGAACCTCTAATTATGATTTTTTTTATTTCCCGAAAATACCAGGATACATGGAACGTGAAAGCCAAATTAACGCAATCACCTCGCCATGCTATACACCCATAAAAACATGCGCCTAAATTTGGTACCTCTATGGAACGTGAGCAACAACTATATCTAAGTTAATTTTAAGAAATCTCGTAAGTAAAATGGACTTCAAATTCTACATTTGACATTATGAATGTCTACTCAGGTGTAACTATTTCTAAACCAATCGAGAAATAGTTACGCCTTAAAAAGTACAAACTAGATATAAATGTAGGGAAATATTCACAACATATTTTTAATTCCAAGAGGACTGAAAACACAAATATTAATGAAAGGAGCTCGTGGGAGTCTTACAATCCATGTGTGATCCTTTTATGATTTGTTGATCTCGCCGATATATATGGAAGCTCCACGATGCTTCAACATGTAGGTAAAAATCTGCAAATTGTGCATCCCATTTGTTTTGACGAGCTTTGCATATTTTGTTACGCCTTCTTATAATATTGATTGTGTCTTACCACATTGCAAGTGAGATTGAGTGACGCCGTCTAATCGAGAATTGAACTATTTTCGAATCGCGCTAGCTGCATCCTATTAATTTTGCATAGTACCACCTCATTATACACATCCGTATCCTTTATATTTTTTGGCCTAAGTTATCAATTTCAGTAATGTAACTGAACAAGCATCAATTGTCATCTGAGGGCAACATTAATCCGTAAAACCCATTACACATACCCTCATCTCCCTGTTTGTCTTTTGACTCATTTAGCTGTCTCCAAAAATACAGTAGTAGTATTAATTTCAGTAGTAACTGTCAGTCGCCATCCTACCGTACACATCCTTTACCTAATCGCCTCCCAGAAAACAAGAAGTAACTGTCAATCCTGAAACTACAAACCAAACCTCGTTGACTTGGCTTCACAATCGATTCCAAATCCAAAAAGAAAGTTCGTCGCGGCGAATCATCCTCGATCACCATCATTCACCACCACCCGGGTATTCGTATTCCAAACCCAACACCTCACTCCACTCGTCACCGTCCTGCGTTGGGTGCGCATTGGTGGCCAAACCCAACTCTCCCAACTCGTCAGCACCAACCGGCGCTGGTTTTCTCGCAAGATTTGCGATTAATTCCGCGCAACCCTCTTCCTCTCGTGACTCGCGAGCCCCCTTGGCGGAGACGAGCGAGAGGGATCGATCGATCGGTAACCTCACCACCACACGCCACGACGCCAACGCCAACTGTCGTCGGCCACATTTAATCCCCCACCGCCGCCGCGTCCCGTCCCCCACCCGGCGACGGACGGACTGATCGCGATCCTCGCATCGCCGGCCGGAGCCAGGGCCAACAGGGGGAGGAGGGGAGACATGATGGAGTCGAAGCCGCCGTCGCCGGGGCCGGCATCGGCGGCGGCGCACCACCACCGGCGGTGGGCGGCGCCGCTGCTCGCGTCCGTGCTGCTCTCCTCGCTCCTCATCTCGGCCTCCCTCTTCTTCTCCTCCTCCCGGGCGCTGCTCCTCTCCTTCTCCCCGCTCCCCTCCGCGGCCTCCGCGGAGCCGCTCTTCGTCGAGGCCAAGCTGCGGCAGCAGCAGCAGCAGATGCGCGCCGACCGCCCGCACCGCGCCGTGCCCAGGATCGCCTACCTCGTCTCGGGCTCCGCGGGGGACGGGTCGCGCTGCGCCGGACGCTCAGGGCGCTCTACCACCCGGCCAACCGCTACGTCGTGCACCTCGACCTCGAGGCGCCCGCCGCCGAGCGCGCCGAGCTCGCCGCCGCCCTGCGCGCCGACCCCGTCTACTCCGCTTCCGCAACGTCAATGTCGTCACCCGCGCCAACCTCGTCACCTACCGGGGCCCCACCATGGTGGCCAACACGCTGCACGCGCCGCCATCCTGCTCCGGGACGGCGGCGACTGGGATTGGTTCATCAACCTCTCCGCCTCCGACTACCCGCTCGTCTCCCAGGACGGTAAGCACAAGATGCGATCTGCTCCTCCGCCCCCCAATTCCGCGATTCGATCGTGCAGATACGCGACTCCCGATCCAAATTTCGCGATTTCACGGGCCCGATCTTCGGTGCCGATTTGGGCTGAAACGAATCCAAGTGTCGCCCACTCGAGGCTACTGGGATTTTCAAATTGGAAGTGGTGGTTCGAGTGGAAAAGCTGGGCGAAAGATGTGATTTTTATACGTTTCCAATGCCTAGTTGCTTTTATTTAATTCCATTTTCTCCTACTCGATTGGGGATTTGGTTTGTTTGATTACTTCTGCCGTTCAAGGTGGTATATGGGGAAAGCCACATCTATCCTGGGGCGTGTTCTTTTCTTTTCATGGATGCTTCTACTGGTCTCTGCTCCCCTGACCCAAATCTCGCTTTGCCTTTCCTCTTTCCATCTACTCCCATATGTGATTGTTCTACTTGTTCATGGAGATAAAATGGGTACTTCCAAATTCGGTATCTGCCCTGAGCTCATGTTTCTCTTCTTTCTTCTGTTTGCTGCTAGCCTGCTACGCCTAGTACTGGCCCACTGAGATTACTTTTAGGAATTGTCATTTGGTAGGCAGTTGCGTTGGCAATTCAGGATTAGCTGATTCTCTGTTTGTCTGACCTCACTTGCTTTGTTTGCAGATCTATTGTATGTGCTGTCCGACTTGCCAAGGGAGCTTAACTTTATTGAGCATACCAGTGACATCGGATGGAAGGAGTAAGCATGGAATTTTGCTCAAAATGCTGTTATTTGTTCGTCCAAGTTGGGCACTGGCTAATGTGTCTGCAGGTATCAGAGGGCGAAGCCTGTGATCGTCGACCCTGGGCTATACAGTCTGCAGAAGTCCGATGTTTTTTGGATTACAGAGAAAAGGAGTGTACCCACCGCATTCAAGCTCTTCACTGGTAAATGCTTCCTCCTACCTAATGCTATGATATGTGCTATATTGCTCATGCTTTTAGTTTTTCTTCATTTATATCATCTTGTGTGTACACAAATTTTCTATGCCATGACTGTCTGTTATTTTTATCATTTAATTATTTACTCACAATTTATTTTTACCCTTGTCTTAAAGGCTTACTCTTTTTGGTCATCATAAGCCATGACACTAATTCTTCCGTGATAGATAGTGTTCTCTGTTTTACTGGTTCGGCTGTTAAAACATTTAGTGCCAAGTTAAAGAACTAGTTCTACTATGGTAATGTTCCATCAATTGTTGCCACTAATCACTATCACCTAATTATTCCAGGAACTCGCAATTTAATGATTATCATATTTTCTACAAACACTTGCTGCATCACCACAATCTCGTGTTACCAAGTGTCGGCAAATGATTAGTAATTAGTTCCTAAACAGATAGTACACCTGTCTATTGACTCTATTGCCTATATTCAGATAAAAGGAAAATATCCTTAGAAGGCTAGCTGTTGAGATGGCCCTGGATAGATTTTCTGTAGATTGTAGTTCTCCTAGCATGCCACACAATGTTTTATCCTGTAGTTTTACAGGCATACGAAGGCTGTTCTAGGGAAGCCAAGAAGCATGTTTAGATTATCAAATCTATGCTATGTTTTTCCACCACTGATGTCATCAGAATGAATTATTATTTGTTTATAGAGATACACCAGTTTGATTCAATGATGACATAAGTGATAGTTATTTGTTCCTATTTAGTAAGAAACAGCATAAACAATTAATCATTTCAGAACATTTATATTTCATTTACTAATCTAATGAAATACATTTCTACAGATGAAAGTTGTTTAAAAAATATACATTCATTCTCTGCAAAAAGTTACTACCTCTGTCCACAAATATAAGACGTTTTGTTAGGCTAAAACAGCCCACCAAAATGTCTTATATTTGTGGGCAGAGGTAGTACCTTTTCCTTTACTATTATCAAGGCATAGACATCAACTGTATACTGCAATTAGTATTACTTCCTCTGGTTAGAATATAGTAAATCATTGATGCCTTGGATTATTGAAAAATTGCACCCTTTTAGTGGCTACTATTAAGAATGTGCAGAGGAAAAATGGATAAATATGTACTCGTGGTTTCTTTTGAACAGGGACGGAACCAGGGGAGGCGAGCTGGGGCCATGGCTCCCCCCATGGTGGAAATTTTTGTTAAATCCCCTTGTTAATTTGTGATTTTGAGCCCTAAATTCAGTCAAATCTAGCTTTATGGCCCCCTCTAACTTATTTCATATGCAACTGGCCCCCTGTATGTTCCGTTCCTGGTTCTGTCCCTGTTTTGAACCACTAGCAGATTATCTTTATAAGAATAAGCGTCAGGCGTAACATACATTGGATTCATTGATAGAACCGCCAGTTTTTTGGTGACAATTGCACCCTTTTAGTGACTACTCCCTCTATCCCTATTCACATGGCGTCCTCGTTTTGCGTGATTTGACTCCGCCACAAATTTGACCAATAGTACATGAGATGAGACACGTGTCGTAAAAATTATGTCATAGGAAACTTTGTTCGATACGAGTTCAGTGGTATAACTTTGTAGCATGATGCGTGTTTTGTTAGTCAAAGCTGTACTTCGAAATATGTGGTGCACCATGTAAACAGAGATGGAGGGTCTATACAACGTAATCATCATGATAATATGTGCTTTATTCATGAATTTGTCATGGTAAATTTGCTTGTAATGATTTTGAAAACTCAGTTTCTACTTCTCTCTGGTGGACCAAATTACGTCTTCTGAACCCGGACCAAAGTTTTTTAAAGCACGGTGTTGCACTATCACTAATCATTTCTTGGGAAATTTTGTTTACTTACATGTGAACACATTTTTTTCTCCATGTATCATGTTTCAGGCTCAGCGTGGATGATGCTTACTCATCAGTTTATTGAATACTGCATATGGGGATGGGACAATCTTCCAAGGACAGTCCTAATGTATTATGCGAATTTTCTCTCTTCGCCGGAGGGTTACTTCCACACAGTCATATGCAATGTCCCAGAGTTCCGCAACACCACAGTCAACCATGATCTACATTTCATTTCCTGGGATAACCCTCCAAAGCAACATCCTCATTACCTCACCCTCAATGACTTTGACGGTATGGTTAACAGCAATGCTCCCTTTGCAAGGAAGTTTGGAAGAGAAGATCCTGTCCTAGACAAGATTGATCAGGAAATACTTGGCCGTCAACCTGATGGATTTGTGGCTGGTGGATGGTTGGATCTGTTGAATACAACAGTGAAAGGCAAACACTTTGCTGTCGAACGTGTACAAGATCTCCGTCCAGGGCCTGGCGCGGAGAGGATAAAAAAACTCGTCACAGGCTTGCTCACTCAGGAAGGCTTTGATGACAAGCATTGCTTATGAAACTTGATGATTCTGGGGTAGGTTACTTGATCAAAAAAATTGGCGCTTGAGTCGTTGGCTAGTCATTCTGCTAGCTGAGGCAGTAGCACATAGCGTCAAATCTGCATGAATGGAGTGATCTGGTAGGTGTTCTTATAGACAACCGCTTGAGTTGAGTTACCGTACAGCAGGAGACCACGGCCGTAGCAGGCAGAGATTATACATCACTAATAGCTCATTAGGTTATGTTAGAAGGATTATATGAGCCCAACAATTAATAATATTGGATTTTTCGGTTTCTCAGAGCTGCAGGTAGTCCCAAGGTTGGTCCATTCTTTGCTTAGAAATATCAGGACCCAATCTATTTACGAGCCATCTGCAGATGAGATTTCGTTGTATTAATTGTGGATTCCTTGGGGCAAACTGGTACATTTTGGCTGCGTATATGTATTCTTTGATTTGTTTTCCTTCCCCCACTGCTGAATATACCAAATCATTTGCACTGCTTTGTCTCTTTGGTAAATATGCATACATTTCGTGTTGGGCAGCTTTTTTTGTCAGCACATAAAAGCTAGATCCGTACGCAGTTGAGACTCTGCAATATCTGACTGATGTTGGCCTTGATGTATGGATTTGTGCTAAACTCGGTGTCAATTATCTGACTAACTTGACTGCTATCAAACAGGTGCAGTGCTAGTTCAGATTTGCTGATTTTCCATTTCTGTATCTTTCTGGTTTAGTGTGGTGTATACATTACTTCGAAGCTAAACTATGTTCTGCACTTGATTTGGCGTCATTTCAGGTAGGACTCACTGTCCTTTATGCATACTTTCGGCTCAACCAAACAACTTGCAACTCACTCCCCAGAGTACAGATTCCAATGGATATCTGGAGGTACACTAGCTTGTGTATCTATGCCAGTTTAACGAGCTTCTTGCCAACATTTTCGCCGCGGTACAGCGCAGCGAAAGCCGACGGGACGCTCTCCAGCCCTTCGGACACGTCCTCGACGACCTGGATCTTGCCCTCACGCATCCAGTCGCCGATGATCCCCATGTACTCTGGGAACTTGGTTATGAAATCGTAGGCGAAGAAGCCTCTCAGGGTGATGCGCTTGTAGATCACCTCCAGGAAGTCTATCACGGGGCGCCTCCCGGGGTCGGTGTACTCTGCGATGACGCCGCAGACGGCCACCCGGCCGTAGGTGTTCATGTTGTTCAGCGCGGCCACCAGCATCTCGCCGCCGACGTTCTCGAAGTAGATGTCGATTCCGTCAGGGAAGTACCTGTCGGAATTTATAGACCAGTTAGGACGGAAGAGACGCACAGGATATTCTTGTCTGAGTTTTGGGAACAGAACCGACTTCTTCAGTGCGGACTTGAGGTCAGGCTCGTCTCTGTAGTTGAAGGCGTCGTCGAACCCCAGTTTGTTCTTCAGCAGGTCACCTGAATTGGTTCATGAATCTCATGGTCAGAATCACAGTATGTCACTCTGCTGCGCATGTCTCGAGTGAGGCTCATGTGTCGCACCTTGGCTTGGGTGCCGGCGCAGCCGACGACGTAGCAGCCGGCGAGCTTGGCGAACTGGCCGACGAGGCTGCCCACGGAGCCCGACGCCGCCGACACGAACACCTTCTCGCCCCGCTGCGGCTTGCAAACCTCGTAGAACCCGCCGTAGGCCGTCATCCCGCTGGTCCCCAGCACGCCGACGTGGTAGGACAGCGGGAAGCCGCAGGAGGCGTCGACCTTGACCATGAGCACCGCAGGGGACGGCCGGAACAGCGTGTACTCCTCCCACGCGAGCACGCCGGCGACCACGTCGCCCACCTCGTACTCCGCGCACGCCGACGCCACCACCTCGCCGACCCCGGTCGACGCGATCCTCTGGCAACGAACGCAAAACCAAGAAAAAAAACGTGAGATCACGGCCGGCCGGCTCGCCGCCGGTTTCTGTCTTACTAGTGATTATATACCTCGCCGGGCAGGATGACGTCGACGGAGTGGTGGGACGCGCTGCGGCGCTTCATGCGGTTGAGCTGGTAGGGGTCGATGGAGAGGTAGAGGTTCCGGACCAGGACCTCGCCGGAGTCCGGCGTCCACCGCACCGGCGCCGTCTTGATCTCGAAGTCGTCCTCCGACGGGAACCCCTCCACGTGGTGCCTCACGGCCACGTACCGGTTCTCCACCTCCATCGATGGGTCGGTGGCAAACAAATGCACAATCAGGAAGAAGAAGAAGAAGAACTAATTTGTGGGTTCGCAGTCAAGAACAAGTGGCGGATATATATTAGGACCGTTGGTTGGCGGGGTCTTGTTTCGGGGACGATACCTGTGGATGCCGTTCGTTAAACCCAAGGACGAGGACAAGAAATGGGGGACTGAGCTCATCGGGTAGATGCTGCGGCAGGGGTTTAGGTGGAGATGCTTTGCTGAGAGATTTGTACGCGTGCATTTTCTAAGTGGGAAACGAATTATGCAAGCCCCACAGGAGAACAAGACAACCATGAATCGGACTTGGTGTACGGGCGGCGTCGGAATCATGCATATGGATGGTGGTATCTCCTGTTCATTGCTTGGTCCTTTTTCCTGACGGGTCGCTGTGTACCTGACAAAGGTATCGGGAAGCAGGGTCGTCCATGAATTTTCTTATCGGTTGCATTTCCGAAAAACTCTGTTGGAGAAGGTTCTTAGCATGATCGAACAGGAGGGGAGTAGGGCTGGAATTAAAACTCGAAACTCGCGAGAGGAGAAGTACGTGGCACGTTGCAGTGCAACCCGATGATGTTTTAGATACAGATAATTGTATATGGTTCTTCCATCATATATTCTACTTTTCCCCAAATCAAATGGTATGATTTAAACAAAATCTTGAGGTTTAACCTGATTTTTATTCTTCAACCGGACTCTTATTCACTTTTCCATTAATTTGCATTGGTTTCAACTTCTTCCTAGAACAAAAGTGAGAAGTGTTTTTTCTGAGACACCTAAGAATATGGAATTGTGTGTGTGTGGATATTCTACGACTAGAAGTATTGTTGTTAGAGGTTACGATGACCCACTTCTTAGTTACAATTAGTTACAAATTACAAAACCTTCGTTAGTTATCATACATTTTTTAGTTGCACTAATCTTCCAGACACATGAGAGCTTCAAACATGTCCGGCTTAATCAATTGAACATGTCAAAGATAATGAATCTGCAGCTCGTACTAAAAAGGCCATCTCCATCCGTGAGCCGTTGATGCTAGCTCTAATAGTGCCTTGATCCAATACTCCAAATCATCCAACTTCTCATTCAAGCCTCTATCTAGATCATCCAAGTATAGATATAATTGTTACATATGTGTTAATAGTCATTGAAAGGGAAAAGCTAGGAGGAGGCGCCGCACAGGAAGCTTGACATGTGGCTGCTAATTGCCACACATGGTCTGCCACCTCATAGGTGACATCATTGTATTAATTGTCAAATTTTAAATTTTAAAATGATTTATCTTCTAAACCGTTATTCCGATGAACGATCCGTTTGCACTGCTAAATTCGTCTCGACGAGATTTTCAAAACCAGATCCCATAATAATATATTTTGACGAAATTTATTTTTCATACCAGTTACCAGATTATCTACTATAGCTATCAGATTAACAACGAGCGGTTACCACGATAATTGTTCATAGTTATCAGATAAAATTTCTATGTTTCTAGACATTTACAATAATATGAATTGCTAGAAAGTAAGAGTTCCAACATTTTCAAGACCTAAGAGATGATATCAGTCCACACAAAGTAGTATCATACAACCTTACATTGATATAGAATGTCGTACAGAAAACATGATAACCAAGTTATTATAATCTGATAAGTTAGTGATAATAATCTGGTAACTACTGATGAAAGAAAAAAGTTGTCAGAACATAGCAACATGGGATCTAATTTTGTAGATCTCGTCGCGACTAAGACAACGGTGAAAGCGGATTTCCAATCGGATATACCATTTGTAAGATAAAAGTTTTTTAAAGTGTAAAATTGAGAGAATCTTTAATGACATCACAGTCTGCATGCATGGGGAGAGAGCATTGTGTTGACTCCACTTAAGTACTAATTAATTGCATGCATTTGAGTGTGAGAGAGTAATTAATTACATGCATTATGTAATTGGGTAAGATATTAATTAATTACATGCATGCATACCAGCCACCGCAGGGAAAGACAAATATACGGCGCCGCCCTGTAGTCTTGTCCTTGAATAAATCAACAATAGGTAAAGCACCATCAAATGTAACACCAACACAGCTGTCGGGGTTACTCATTTCGTTGTGGAAGAGGAGACATAGAAATTCGGAAAAAGGAGATAGAACCAGGAATCTGTGAGTGAGATGTGAGAGATCACAAAACACTGAGTGCCAAAACGCTTGCTGAGTGTATATTCATGGAAACTCGGCAAAGACCCCCCCCCCTCCTCTACGCCATGTGCCACAAAAGAACACCTCGACAAAGTCACTCTCTGCCAAGTGTATTTTCTGATACGCTTGGCAAACATGTCACATTGCCGAGTGTTTTTAGTAGACACTAGCTAAATCTTTTTATGCTTGGCAAACCTCTAGGACACGTGTCCCTCCTCGTAGTGACGATAACTTTGGCGAGTGTTCTATAGAACACCGTTAGCAAACTTTTAGTGTTTAGACACTCGACAATTGTTTTTTGTATTCTTTGAAATGTGATGTAAGCCACCATTTTTAGTTGATATTGTTTATAGGGATTCCTTTAATATTCACTATGAGGAATGTCAGTAAAAATAATCACTTTTAATTGAAAATATATATTTACTCTTTCTAGAACTAAATAATAGAAAATTGAAATAACACGTAAAACTTGTCAAAAGTTCAAAAATGGCAAGTAATCATATTTTGTGTATATAATCTTAGAATAAATAGGACAAGCCAATATAGAAATCTGAAATGACACTTACAAGAAGTTTCATATTCAGGGTGAATTTTTTACCACCTGGACAAGGTTTTATAATAACTAGAAGAATACCCCGCGCCTTGCAGCAGGAAACTCAATAAGAACTTCATGTGAATGAAAATGTATAAGACACGTGAAGTATGAGGTTGTTCACAGAATACGCAAAAATCGCACAATAGTAACTGGTGACATAGACAATAGTATAACTAAAAAATAGATTACATGGATAAATTACATGTATATTCCAGCTATTCAAGAACCAGTTTCTGAATAACTATTCAGAGCACCTTTCCTGAACTGCCGTTTAAATAGGAGGTGAACTTCCTGACGAAACACCCAGATTTACTTCATAACTTTTCAACCAATAATCGGATTGATGCAAATGAAATACTGTTGGAAATCTGTTAATATTGCGCATATTTGCTATCTCTGTCACTTTTTCGAAATTCGTTACCGTTTATGAGCATATTTTGAAATACATATTTCTGTTTTCGAACATGTATAACGAGCGGACGGTTTTTGGGCCATCATTCACAAACCAATTACCGGAATGAGACAAATGATATTGAGTTGGAAAGATAATGGTTAGACGCATCTTTTTCGTCAATAAATTTTTTTCAAATTCATCACAGTTTTTGATTAATTTTAAAAATACTATACTATGTTTTCACGCTTTTCTCCGTTTTCATACTGTTATTTGGGCGCCATCTTCACACTGTTTGTGCGATTAATGCAAGTGATGCGCCGTTGGAAAGCTATGAAAAATACGAATCTTCGCTATCTCTAGAGATTTTTCTAAATTCTGTATGGTTTAAGACAGATTTAAAAATACACAAATCTGTTTTTTAGACTTTTAAGTCCAGCGGACACTGTTTTGTCAATTAATTTCAAACCGCTTATCGAAATGTAACAAATGATATGGTGTTAGAAAGATATTGACTAGACGGAACTTTTTCATATAGAAATGTTTTTCATTTTCAAATTCAATATAGTTTTTGATTAATTTTTAAAATAACAAAAATGGAGTAACGAGATGACATGAGAATGAAATTAAAATTGGCACGTTTATGATTTTCAGATTGGACAAGTCAGAATGGAAGAGTCAAATTAGACTCATATCATTAGCAATTGCACGTAGCGGCGGTCAATTTAGACAAACGGAACTCGTATCAATGATTTTTATGCGTACGATTTTCGCCCAGAAAAACAGAGAATCTGAACTTCCTTGTACACGTTTGTAAACTTCTGGGTGTGCGATAGTGAACTGCCGATCGCGAAATTTTTATTTTGTATCCCACACTGTTGTTGTTGTAGTTTTTAGACCTTTTTTTCCAAATAATGCAAATGATATACCATTGGAAAGGTATGAAAATTATGCATCCTACTATGCGGACGATTTTTTACAATTATGCGTGGTTTAAGAGCAGTTTTAAATATATGAACTGTTGTCTTTTAGAATTTTCTCTATTTTCATGTTGTTATTCGGACTGAATTTCAAGATTGTATACTTTGAACTTCGTAATTTTCTGAGAGTGAACTTCTATTAATTGTGAACTTCACGAGAAAAAATTGCGAACCTTTTTTTCAATCTCTGGATTTGAATTTTTTTTCATCGACATAAAGGTAAACTTGCAGCATATTCGAGCTGAACTTCCGACGCGTTTATAGTTAACTTCCGATTTGTTCAAATCGAACTCCCAACAAATATGTAACGTACAAGGATTTTTTATATGAACTGCCGACGCATTCGAGGTGAACTTCTGTTCGGTACAAAGCAATTTTCTTGAAAGCTAAACTTCCAAGAAAAAGTTAAATATCCGACGTTGCTAGAGGAGAACTTCCAACATATTTAAAATGGACCCCCCATGATGCAAAGCAAACTTCCGAACTAGTTCAGCGAACTCTCAATGCGTCTGACATGAACTTCCAATACCTTTAAAGTGAACTCCGAACACGGTCAAAGTGAACCACAAACGAAATAAATTCAAAACAATAACATAGACGTTAGCTGATGTGAACTTCTCGGTACATGTTAGTGAACTTCCGTTCGCAATTTTTTTTGTTCTATATCGCTCACTATTTATGTCGTAGTTTTCAAACTGTTTGCCGAAACAATGCAAATGATATACCGTTGAAAAGGTATGAAAATTCCGCATCTATTTGTTATGGTCAATTTTTTTTATAATACATTTTTTAATCAAATTCAAAAAATATTACGCAAAACCACGATATTTCAAAAATAATACGGCCTCGGTCACGGCTAAGCCGATTAGGGCCTGTTGGCCTGGGCTGGGCCGATAAGCACTTATCGTCCTTGGCTAAGCCGACAGGGTGGCATGGCGGGCCAGGCCTATGGCCGACAGGCTTATCGGGTCACGCGTGGCCACTAATCGGCCACGTCGAGGCCGACAGGCATATCGGCTTAGCCTAGGCCGATTAGTCGCTGGATAAAGACGAGCTTCTTCTTCCTCGCGACGCCTCTCTCTCTGTTCTTCTTATTTTCGAAAACCAGCGGCGATTTTCTTCCACCCCGCGGCGATTTGTCCACCCAGCCACCCAATCTTAAGCCTAGAGGTGTTAGAGAGTTAAGGCAACTCGGATCTACAGATGGGTTAGGTTTTGGTGTGATTTCGTGTTGTTTGGTTGGAGCAATGGTGGAGTTTCGGTGGAGGTTCGTGGGCTGAGCAAGGCGGGGTGGTGGTGCTGCGGTGGTGCATCTGCTGCTCAGGCCGTGGTGGTGGTGGTGGCGGTGGTTCTCCGTTGAATCGGCACGCTTCAAGGGTATGATTTTTTTGGCTAATTAGGGTTTACAGTAATTACGCATGTATTATTGTTAAGGTGGTAGTGTGATATTGATATTGCTAAGTATTTGTTGCACTAGTAATAATTAAGTATATAGTTGTTCCCGGTTATAACAGTAATTTGGTGTCACATTTTTAGGTTGTCGAGATGAGTAATTTAGTGAAATGTTTGTTTTACTACGGTCCTGTCACAGTTGTAGTAAATGAGTTGGGAGCTGATTTGGGTCAGTTTCGATGGTCAGAGTTGGAACTGAGCGACCCGCAAACATGGTCAATAAGTCAGCTGAAAGATTGGTTGGCAGCATGTTTAGGGCTTAATCCAGTGCATGACACCGTCGGTGTGCATGCACTGTGGACGAAGTCAAGGTCACCGGTGTTTTTTTATTTGAGGCCGATAGATCGGACCTCTCAGATGGTGCGATGGTTGCAAGGCTGCGAAAGCTGGGGATGTACCCCTATCGCCTTACTGATACCTGTCGCGAAGGAGATGATTCCGCCTGAAGGCGAGGGAGGGCACGATCCTGAACAGAGTAGTCAGGAGATGCATTTATCTGGACATGATTATAATCAGGAAGATGTTGGAGGTGGTGGTTATGAATCTGGCCAAAACAATCAGGCAGAAGTAGCAGATGATGAGGGTGTTGAGGCAGATGCAGATGAGGAATTCCAACAAATGATGGAAGAGGAAGATGAAGATGGTGACAGTGCTTATGGTGATGATTCCGACGAGTCGGATGACAAACATGTCGTGCCCAATCCTGCGTCATGGAGTCATGACTTCACTTCATCAATGACTGGGAGAAAGACTGGGAGGTTGATTAAAAATTTCAGCAGTGGATAGAGCACGAGCCTCTTGAGAGGTGGTCTTTGCTGCACGACACTTATGGAGCCAGGTACGGTCCACACAGGAGACACAACAGGACCACGACGAGTCCCTGGTTCCTGCACGTGACGTTCGGCCACCGCACAGGCTTGGATGGACGACGCCTAACCCACCACCTCCGCGTCGTGGCTGACACTTCACTCTATTCGTTGAGACTTGTCTATCGATCTATGTACCAGACTTATTTATATCTATGTTGGGACTTGTCTAACTATCTATGTACTAGACTTATTTCTTAGTTGCTACTACTCTGTTTCGATTAGTGGTGATGATGGCTGACTATCTATGTACTAGACTTATTTCTTAGTTGCTACTACCAACACTACACAAAGTCTTCTCCCGTCGATGCAGCCTACTGCGTCAGCCGGTGCAGCACCCTTTTCCTCCCGCCCTTTTTTCCCGCCCTTTTCCTCCCGCCCTTTTTTCCCGCCATTTTGTTCCCGCCCTTTTCCTCCCGCCCTTTTTTCCCGCGCTGGCCTATCTCCTGCCAAATCTTCTCATCACGGCCTATAAAAACCACTGCGCACTAAGGTTGGTAAGCATTGTAGTCCACTCACTCGAACATGTCGAGATTTCTTCAGATGGTAGTTTCCCGGCAGGAATGTCGGCACTCCTTTTGAGGTTAACGGCCGAGTTCAAGGTGGACAATAAGGAGATCCCATTCGAGGATATTGTTAGTCATCCACCTCATCTCCGTGAGCTATCAGCGAAGCTAGCTAGGCATGGGTGACCATGGAGGAATTACAAGGAAATAGAAAAAGAACTCGTGAGGCTGCATGCTAGGTGGCAGAAGAAGAAGCTAACATATCCCACTGAAGCATATATGTTGGATGCTCTTAGTAAACCGATTTTATGGGTCGAGGAGAGCGAGGACGAAGATGATATCTTCATGCCCACTGAAGCGAGCAAGAGAGCTGCAGCAGCGGCGGCGCCGTCGAAGGGCAAGGGTGCAGCGTCGTCGAAACGCAAGGCTGAAGCATCGTCGAAGGGGAAGAGTGCTGCGTCGTCGAAGGGGAAGAGTGCTGCGTCGTCGAAGGATAAGGGTGTTGCGTCATCGGAACGCAAGAGTGATGCGGGAGGCTGCGTCGATGGTAGATGACTTTTCTTTTTCAATTTATGTTGTGTTGTCGCTACTCCCACTTTTCTTGTTCTATGTGTAAGTTGCAATGTTTGTTTAATGAATGAAAAAATGTATTAGTTAAAAAAAATTAGCGGGAACGAATTTGGCGGGAGAAACAGGCGGGAATAAATTTGGCGGGAGAAACGGGAGGGAGAGAAGAAGGCGGGAAAAATAAGGCGGGAACGGGTGTCGCCGGGAAGGGTTGGCGCGAAAAATGCAGAGAAATACGGTTTCATGCAGCAGTCGGCCCAGCAACAGCCGACTGGGCCTGGTTGGCTGGGCCAAGGCCGACAAGGCCTTGTCGGCTTAGCCAAGGCCGAGAGGGTCCACTCGGCTTAGCCCTGGCCGATAGGTTTCTATGACAGGCGCAGGCGTCGGCCGACAGGCTTATCGGCCCAGCCCAGGCCGACAGGCCCTAATCGGCTTAGCCGTGGCCGAGGCCGTATTATTTTTGAAATACCGTGGTTTTGCGTAATATTTTTCGAATTTGATTAAAAAAATGTATTATTAAAAAAATTAGCTTTGTTATGACCATTTTTTAAATTGTTCATGGCTTAAGAGCAGTTTTAAATATAGTAACTGCACTATTTTTTGAATTTTCTCTGTTTTCGTGTTGTTATTCTGACTGAACTTCGAGATTATATACTACGAACTTCGAAATTTTCTGAGTGAACTTCTAGAAATTGTGAACTTCACGAAATAATTGTGAATCTTTTTTCCACTCTCACGATTTGAATTTTGTTTACCGATATAAAGGTAAACTTGTTGCGCGATTCGAGGTGTACTTCGGACGCGTTTAAAGTAAATTTTTGAGTTGTTCAAAGCGAATTCCCGACAAATAGGTAAAAGCCCAACGCATTTTAATATGACTTCTGAACTCCCGATTTTTAATTTCTACGATTTAAAAATATTTTTTGTCAACATGGTTAACTTCTGAAGTTCGAAGAGTGAACCTCTTTTATGTTTTTAGATGAAACGTTTGTGATGTTTTAGAGGAAACATTTTTATTAGTTTAATTTTAGAATAAACTTCCTTCTATATTCCGGTTTAATTTCCTAGAAAAAGGTAATTATCCTAGGTGCCCGAGAAAAACTTCCGACATACGCAAAGTGGACTGGTTAAGAGAACTCTAAATAGAAAGGTAAACTTCCGACGCGGTTGAGATGAACTTTCCATAGCTTTAAAGTGAACTCCGAACACGGTCGAAGTGAACTTCCCGGAAGATATAAAATCAAAACATACAAAAGCTAATGTGAACCTTTTTCGGGCAAAATTTCCGCCGGATGAATTGAGTTTCTATCAACAAAATAGTGAACCACGCACCCGAATGACATGAACTTCCCTGAAAATACAAGTGAATTGCTATTTTTTGTGAGTTCTTACCTAAATGTGTAGTTCAGACCTGTAGAAAAGAAAGTTCATTAACGAAATAAACCTTTTTCGAGCAAAATTTATCAGACCAACGCACTTTCCTGTTTAACAAGAGTGGATGGTCTATCAAGATAAGAGCAGATCGAGGGATGCAAGGAAAATATTTGACTCCCAAAATACAGTATACTGATGTAATACAAATGATGTTGTGCTGCAATCGTCGAAACCATGCATCTCTGCATTTTTGCAATACATTCTCCTAGAAAAGATGACAACGCACAGCCACCGCAATCCATGATAAAAATCTCTCACACTGTACACGCAGGTGCATATTAAGAAACAAGAAAATAATTTATGACAGCACCACCAGCGTTTCTTTGACCACCAAAAATAGGAGGTTCAGACTTTTCGTGCGCGAGATGTCCGATGGATGAGAGCCTGCGTGGTCTGTCGGCGGACTCCTCTTGGTGGCGCCGGTGAACTCCATGGCCGGAGGCAGGGGCGTGTGGGGCGGCATTGGACGGTCGAGATTCAGCGGAGGGGTAGGGCCCCGCCGACCTGCTGTGATGCGGACGAGGGAGCTGCTCTGCCGGACAAGCGCGGGCAAGGGAAAGGCGCGTGGAGCAGGGGGTCGTCGGCGGCGCTCGAGCTCCAGGTGGAGAACGATGCGGGAGCTTGGGCATGGCTGCGTGGGGAAGCTCCGAATCCGGCGTCGTGGCGGGTTCCAGGGCCGACCTGGCGCGGTCGGAGCAGGGGATCCTGGCCGGCGCGCGCGGTTGAAGCCTCCCGGCCGGCACGAGGTGGAGGTTGGGATGCCTCCCGGCTGGCGCGCGGCGGCGATTTGGGGACCACCTGGGGCGGCGCGGAGTTTCCCGATGTCCAGGTTGGGATGCCTCCCGGCTGGCGTGCGGAGGCGATTTGGGGACCACCTGGGGCGGTGCGGAGTTGCTCGATGAAGGGCGCCACCGGTGATGTGGTATCCAGGGCGTCACGGCGGTGCGGTGGGGCGCCGGAGGTCGGGATAGGAGGGCGGCGCCGCTGGCTCGGGGTGGAGGTGGAGGTGGGGTCGCGTGGCGCGGTGGAGAAGGAGGTGGGGGTCGCGTGACGCGATGGAGAAGGAGGTGCCGCCGGCGACCGAAGTTCCCGTCGCGGCCGGCTGCCACCGGGGAAGGAGGCGGGGCAGATGGGGATCGGGAGGGGAGAGGCTCTCGGGGAAGAAGGTGATGGTGGGGTTGACCGGTTCGGTTGTGGGCTGCGGGTGGGTCGGGACGGGGTTAAGAAGGTCCTTAATTTGGGAAAGGTGCTCTAAAACTATTTAGAGCACTCCTAAGGGTGGTTTCTGAATAGTCCCACCCATTACATGTACAATATACTATAATTAATAAATAAATATTAGTGGGGTGACATGGAAAATTGATTGGCTAAGAGAATGAATGATGGGGATAGCTTGCATGTTGAGATAGAAAATAATAAATGCATGTTATTGGGGTTTTGCTTTATAAGAAGTATAGATTTGACCTATTTTTTAGTTGATATTGTTCCTAGCCTTTCCTGTAGCATTCCCCACCAAACCGCTATTTTTGATTTGATATTTTCCATAGGGCTTCCTTTAATATTCACGATGTGGAATGTCGATGAGAATATTCACTTTTATGTAAAAAATATGTATTTACCCTTTCTGGAGGTTTCAATAACAGATGATTAATACCTAAAACTTGTAAAAAATTCAGAAATATTGGCATGTAATCATGTTTTGTGTATATAATATTGGATAAATAAGTCAATACATAAATCTAAAATGGTACCTACATGAAGTTTCTTCATATTCTATGTGAACTTTTGACTTTGAAGCACCCGAACAAAGTTTTATAATACTTTAGCCTCTTTTTATCTAGTTCCTAGGCCTTCCTTTATCATTCATAATGAGGAATATGAATTAAAATCACAACCTTTTATGTAAAAAAAACTTATATACCCTTTCTACAGTGCTATTTAGAGTAGATAAAATGAAATAACACCTATCAAATTTGTGGGCATGGAGTTATGTTTTGGGTATATAAGCTTGGTGTTACATTGGTTATAAGAACCCACCCTCGCAGTTATATGGGCGTGTGCGGGTCGGGGGGCGGACATGCGGCACATGTACTGGCACTGAACGCACAAATGTGTGCCAAGAGGGGACGACGTTCCTAGCTTGGGGTTGACCGACGAGGACGTTAGTCTTCTAAGGTGGGGGGGGGGGGGGTGATATTCTGGTTTAAGAATTCATTGGATTTATAAAATACTCATATAAGTTGCATCTTCTTTTACAGAAGCTAATCTCGATAGAACCCGATGTTAAACATGTTTGACTCGAAACAATACCGGGATGGGTGACTAAACAGAAAGTTCATCCCGAATGTGGATGAATGTGCACGACTGAGCACAAAGTGCAAAAGTGCAGTGATGGGTGGGGTGTTACAGAACTTTGGGATGCCTAGAAGCTTCCAAAGTAGTGGACTTCCACTCCCAGAAAGTTTGTAAAGGCGAGAGATCGCCTCAAGATCTACCCTTAGTGAAAGCGCTAGCACTTTGTGGCAAAAACTCACGGAGGAACATGCTAGGTTTTGGGGAGCGTGTGGGTTTTATCTATCCTCTCCTGTTCACTTGTGATTAGTTTATTCGTCTCGTTTAGTTTTTTATCTTGCTTGCTGCAATAATCTTGGCATATAGGTTGATTCGTACAGTTGCATTTTAATTTTACATGTGAAAATTTGAAGTTGCATATTCAACCTATTCCTCTCCCTATTGTTGGCATCATTGATACTTCAGACATGAGGGGCAGTCTGCTAAGAAAGTGTGGCAGTGAAACTAGAGCAGGGACCGATGAACCAAACATAGACCAGTAGAATTCATTGTCTTGCACTTTGTAACAGAGAAAAACTTTATTCCACTGAATTTCTAGAAGTACCCTGATATATTCTATATTTCTATGCCAGCTTCACGAGTTTCTTGCCAATATTTTCGCCGCGAAACAGTGCAGTGAAAGCTGACGGAATGCTCTCCAGCTCGTCGGATATGTCCTCGACCACCTGGATCTTTCCCTCTAAGATCAAGTTGCCGATGATCTCGATGTAATCCTGAAACTTCGTCAGGGAATCCGAGATTAAGAAGCCTCTAAGGGTGATGCGCTTGTAGATCACCTCCAGCAGGCCAGGCACGGCACGCCTGCCCCGGTCGGTGTACTCGGCGATGGCGCCGCAAACGGCGACCCTACCGTAGGTGTTCATGTTGGCGAGTGCGGCCTCCAACATCTCGCCGCCGACGTTCTCGAAGTAGATGTCAATCCCGTCAGGGAAATACCTGTCGGATTTCAGAGACGCAGTTTAGCAGGAACATCACATGCTTTTGTTAAGTTTTGGGAAGAGGATGAGGCTGCATGCAGATGCAGTAACTACTTTTTCAGTGCGGACATGAGGTCAGGCTCCTCTTTGTAGTTGAAGGCGTCGTCGAACCCCAGCTTGCCTTTGAGCAGGTCCACCTGTTAATTGAATCTTGAATTTTATTGCAGACTGTAATTCACTTCAGACTTTCTCACCCTCTGAGGCTTCCTGAACTGTGCTCATGTTTTTTTGTGTGTATGCAGTGCAAGTACCTTTGCTTTGGTGCCGGCGCAGCCAACGACGTAGCAACCGGCCAGCTTGGCGAACTGGCCGACGAGGCTGCCGACGGAGCCGGCCGCCGCCGACACGAACACCGTCTCCCCTCTCTGCGGCTTGCACACCTCGTGGAACCCACCGTAGGCCGTCATCCCGCTCGTTCCTGCAGCAAGCAAGCGAAGCGTGGTGGGCGATCGCCAAAAGACAAAATTGAAGGTGCCCGCCGGGAAGTGGGTTAGTCACCTAGAACGCTGACGTGGTAGGACAAGGGGAAGCCGGAGGAGGCGTCGACCTTGGTTATGAGCGCGGCGGGGCCTGGCCGGAACAGGGTGTATTCCTCCCACGCGAGCAAGCCGGCGACCACGTCGCCTTCCTTATACTCCACGCACACCGACGCCACCACCTCGCCGGCTCCGTACGCCGCTATCCTCTTCACACAAAGACAGCCAGAAGAATTAAGTCCCACTGATTACATTCCAGCGAACCCGGACAAGAGATCACGGCCGGCTCGCCGCCGGTCGGTGGTTAGTTGCTTACCTCGCCTGGAACAATGACATCGACGGCGTGGTGGGACGCGCTGTGGTGCTTCATGCGGTTGAGCTGGTAGGGGTCGACGGACACGTAGAGGTTCCTGACCAGGACCTCGCCGGACTCTGGCGTCCACCGCACCGCTGCCGCCTTCACCTCGAAGTCGTCCTCCGACGGGGTCCCCTCGACGTGGTGCCTGACGGCCAGGTACCGGTTCTCGACCTCCATTGATCGGTCGACGGCAACACAATCGGGAAGAAGAACAACGTGTGCGTTCGTTCGCAGAACTGGACTAATTGACAGTCCACGTGTGTAGCTAGCTTGTTGGCAAGAACAAACAGGTGATCAGTCAAATATATAATGCTTGTTTGGGGTTTAGGGGATAATGTTTGGTTGGATGTCATTCCTTAACTCGAGGTACGAGGACAAGAGCAAACTGTAGCCGATACGGAGAAAGGGACCTACCGTAAAAAAACATGGTACACATGGGACATAGTGTAGCATAGATTTTTTCAGAAACGCTCACATACACACACATCCTACCCATATTCAAAAAACTAACCCGGCGGATCGGCTCTACAGATTTACGAAGTCATCATAGACTCTCGCTGTCAATGGAAACGTCATTCCCGTCTTATGAGACACTCGTGTGTCAAAACTTGGTTGGAACTCTTGTGAGCTTACGATACAACCATCCTCGTAGTCAACCGACCACAGGTTGGTTGTAAATTATGTTTCGTTAATGAAGCTAAGTAACCCCTTTGATAGAACCAAAAATACATGTAACACATTATAAAAGGTCCCATACTAGGGAGAGGTGTTTTGTCTCCTGGAGCGTATACTTCAGGTTTTAAATTTGTTTTGTACATATTTCAGAAATGTCAAAAAAATACGATACAAAAATCGCACATACATCTCGAGATTCTTTGTGCTCACAAAGTCGTTTCAGGACAACCGATATTTTTGTGTCGCGTGTAAAAAGACAAAATTTGGTGCTATAAAAGACTTTTCACGAGGCATTTTGTCTTTTTACATAGGCCATAAAAAAGTCGGCTTCCCATGAAATTTGGTGTGCACATATAAAATGTCGAGATGTACGCGTCAAATTTTGTTCAATTTATATCACTCGAGGCAAGTTTTTCAATATACTGAATACCACAAAAACGTTGGTAGGAGGGAAGTTTTATCCCTTACCACCACCGCCACCTCTCTTCGTTGATTCCTACCGTCATGCCACCGCAAGACAACCCCCGCGAGAAATCGCGGCGGAGAAACTCGGTATAGGGCGGTAGGAGAGAAAACCATGGTTTTAAATAGCACACTATATCACGCGGCGCTATAACATTTTGAGAAAGGTGTCACTGAACTGAATCCATTTACAATTGCTCGTTATCTCACGTGGAGTACGGCATTTTGTAGCCCGGGCTACATGTAACCTTTTATTTTGAATTTTTTTTAAACAATATTTTAAGCTTTGAAAAAAATGAATTTTTTCCTAGATGTAGGCAATGATGTATTTTATCAATGTGAAAATTTTCACAGCGAAACACATTGTATTCTAGTCTATGTAAAAATGACAAAGTGAATAGATTAAGTAGTGAACTGTGCACAAATTTGAATCTCCAAAATTTGTTAATTTTGTGTTTTTTGTGTGGCTCAAAATACCGAGTGTTTCAGGTTTTGATTTGGCATGTTGGTAGAATACATCACTATCATAGTCTAGGTTTTTTTTCCCTATTATTTGAAACTTTAAAATGGTGTTTTCATTTAAATAAAAAACAGGCTACATGTAGCTTGGGCTATACTTGGACCTTTCGGCCATAACTCCGTTATAGTGCCGAAATAAGGATGCCTCAACCTAACCCAAAAGTTGTATGTATTTAGACATATTTTAATGTGCACATACATGTAAATTTGGGCTAGGTTGATACATCTTTTTATGGACGGAGGAAGTACTTTTCATCTAGAAGATATACTTTGTCCGTTTACACAATAACCCATTTATCGTCTTGTGTGCGGACGACTAATACTTCCTCGGCGACAAGCACTAATAGGAACGATTTATCACTTATCATCCGACGCTTGGAAGGCTGGACGATTAGTGCTATGCATCTGTCGCACGGACGAAGGTGCAACATCATATTATTGAAAAATATATTTTCGAGATAATACTTTCGAAATTTCATTAAAAATTTTTTAAAATATCCGCTTCCGCAGACCGGGAGCAAGGCAAAGTCATGGATCTTCAAGAACCAAAGCACAGTCAGATGCAATGAAGGATTATTAGTATACGACAATTTGATTGCAAGCAGGCAGTTCAGGCCCAGGGGAGCATGTTCCTCCGCAGTGCACAGACATGGCTTAATATTTACAAAGTTTTAATCGTAAGAGAGAATGGAGATCGTTCTTGGCTCAGGTGAATATCTGGCGCAGGAGACCTCCTGAATAGGAGAACGACTTCTCGGTCTCCTCCAGGCAGTGGTCCTTCTCTTCCCGGGACCAGCTCTGAGCACAAACGAAATCCCGTCAAGACCTAATCGTCTTGAGAACAAACGAGCAGATAAAAAATAAGAGCGTGAATCAAGGCTCTTGGACTTACAGAAGCAACTTGGTTAAGTTTGCTGCGGACATTTTGCAGCAGCTGAGACAGGGTACCTTCCCACTTGTAGAATTCCAGCTCTTTCTTGTTCAGAATCTTCTCAGCGACCTGAAAGGAATAGAGGGCATGGCTACTAGGTTAAAGGATGTCCATTGATGGAGGAACAGATAACTCTTACTCACGCCACACAGACAGATTACAGGTAGCCAGTATGCCCTGATTTGTACAAATAAAATACAAGATTCATGATCCAAAACGAAATGGCCACTGTAGAATGAATGTAAAAGTATCTACAATAGCCGAAGACGGAGATATAAAACATATGTGTATATAAGCTACTATCCTCTGTTGGAATTTCAATCAACAAGACCAGAAGATTGAGATTTAAGCAGCACTGTCAACAACACAATCTTTACAACAATATGGGAGCCCATGCAAACACATTAGTTGGCATCACATGAACGTTTGGGTATAAGATTATGTTCTGAAAAGTGGTAGGACTACCTTTTTGCCGATCATTCGACCTCCAGCAGTATGAGCAAAGTATACATTATAGAAGTGACAGATAAAAGCTTGTGGATCCTTCTCGGACAACTCTTCCAGGTAGGAAGCATATGTCGTGCCAGCAGCAGTTGGTTCTGGAATTGTGTTACCCTGTTGACTGAACCATTCCAGATCTTTCTTCAATGGCTCCGATCTCTCCAACCCAGTATTCTGGAACTCCGCATCTGAAAAGCATAGATAACTAGAGTGTCAATCAGCAGCGTCTAGCCAGAATGTTCCCGCTTTTTCCTACAGAACTTCAATTTACGGCAGAAACAGGTTAGACAGCCTGTCACAGAACCACTATGAGGTTTCAGTAATTATGTCGTTTATTGTTCTAAGCAGAGTAAACAAAGTACAATCCACTGAGCTAAAAATTTCCAGTTCCAACTGAGTGACCACATAGTGTTACTGTTAATAGAACTATGTGGCCAAAGGTGCCGATTGTATATTCGGAAAGTTCATTTTATGCAAAAGAGAAGGAGTGGCTATTTACGCTGCTTGGGAACTCATCAAAGGAGCAGCGGCCGAAGATAATTTTCACGTTCTGGCGAGCTTGGCACCACCGAAATAACGTTGTGCATGGGGATGGGAAGGCCTCGGTCTCTGCCTCGGTCCCCTATCTAGTTAACTACCTAAACTGCTTCTCTGGGCTTCGTAAAAATGTCTCAGGAATACCCACTGCTTCTTGGTCAGCGCCGGATATTGGTACTGTTAAAGCTAATGTGGATGCCGGATGGGATCCTTCAACAAAGCATGCCGGTGTGGGAATAATTATTCGGGATCACCTAGGGAGCCCAATGCTGTCGGAGTGGAAGTTCATTCCGGTATGTTTCAGCGCGGAAGAAGCTGAGGTTATCGCATGCTTGGAGGGGCTCCGCCACCTGATCTCGTTGCGGCGCTGGCCTGCTGTACTTGAGTCTGACTGCCTCCGTGCTGTTCATGCAATCACATCTGATACGGAGGAGGGTTCTGCGAATTGGACTACGATCCTAGAAGCACGCGAGCTGCTCAAGATCTTCCGGGATATCTCGGTGCGGAAGGTGGACCGCTTGGGTAATGGAGTGGCTCATGTTTTAGCTCAGTTAGGCAAATCAGGATCCTCTCATTTTATTCGTGATGCAGTGCCCGACTGCGCTCGGGAACTGATCACACTTGATTGTAATGACATTATAAATTCCTAAAGCAGCAGGTTCCAGACGCACTCTTTTTTCCTTTCAGGGTACCTACGGGGACTGAAAGGTTTTAATGAGGCGGCCTGCTTGCTTATATATATACAGAAAATTCAAAAAAAAAAAGAAATTACTTGTTGCGTAACTGAAGGTGGCCAAAGCAACAACCATGGATTTCACAAGTTCGAATAAAACAGGGAAGTAAAACATCCATTCATCAAACCAGATAAAAAATAGACAATCTAGACATGACCAATTTAAATATACAACGTAATAGGTACTTTTATCAGTCTATAAACCATTTGTTTATTTGCTAGTTTTGAGCAAAGCTATCATTTTCGTTGCAAAATAAATTACTATTAACAAGAACAAAGTTACCAATCCATAACCATAGCTGGTGGAAACATTATAACAACACCGACGTAACATTGGAATTTGCTACTAGGGAAAGGTCCTTACGGACACAAATGAAATTATTATCATTTTTCAACAACTTTATTTAATATTTTCTAACACCTCAGAAATGAAGCGATCGTGCATTGCCTGACAGCATATAGCTGTAGCAGGATGCCGATAGTATGGAAAAACTGTTTGCATGGTGCTTGGAATAAATGGTTTATGTCACAACCCTGTGCTTATATCAAAGAGTTAATATATTGATTTTTGATTCCATGTTTCTCAACAAATTATACAGAACAGAAAAAAGACAATTTTTCCATCTAGTGACGTGATAAAGGAGAGTTGTAGCTAAGGATTTCAGCACAAACAGAGAGATGAAGGTTGCACCTAAAATTCCTAATAATAAACCAAAATCCCCTGCAAAAAGTGTTGTAAAAGGTTCCACCTAATGCATAAATTGCCTTGCCAGCCACCTAACCCTGGCTAAGCGCTAGGTGCCTCCCCGTCACCCTTATAGTGCCTAACGCCTTTTAGAACACCGATTTTCAAAGATAAATATTGCAAAAGGCATTGAAATGCATGAATGGTAAATGGCTTTGATCATCACTCTAAACTGGGAGATTTCACCATGCACGATAAGATAACACATGGAAGCTTTCAACAGGTTTGCCAAATAGAGGAAAAACAACTATGCCACTGCGGTTATATCGTATATGTGAAGCAAACAAATACACCATACCATATCACAAGCAACCGAATGAAAATGCACTGGCTCCCAACACCTTTTAGTTGATTACTTATATATGAGCACAGTTTAGCTGTCAGTACATATTGCTGACGCAATCTTTCAAACTGGTAGTGTGAAGCATTGAAGCAAAGTGTTTCCTCTAGAGCACTTTAGATGCATAAATGCAATCGGAACACCTAAAAGAATCGAACATGATACCCTCCAGGGCATATATTTGGATCGGCCACTGATTTTATCACAGCATCCAGCATGCCTCTATGCAATAGGTAAACACCTATGTTAATTAAATTTGTGTGACTTGAATGTTGATGTCAACAAGACCACCTCCATTGCAAACAGTCGATCCGGGCTAGTCTGAGTATTGAAGTACTTTCTTCTTGAAGAGAAGTACATCTCACCAGTCATCACAGTTATTTTTAGAAGAACTCACAGCATTAACAGGGGAAACGCATACAGCTATCTACTGAAAAGTTCAGTTGGGTACCTGGTTTTGAATAAATAAGTATGTATTTCCTCGAATGATGATGGGCTTAAGATCTTTGGATAGCTTAAAAGTATAAATTTGTACAGCAGGATTAGTGTTGGGATAACATATCTTTCAGAAACATCAGAAGAATGAGAAATGGCAAATTAATTGCCTGTCTCTCAATTCTGGCTCACCGTCCATACATTCGATTTTAGTTTAGCAAAAAGAAACAACGAATGGATTATTGTGACCAAATAAACTGTAGCACGAAATCACTACACGCCACTCACTAGCAGTTGCACATAGGCCGCTAAAATTTCTCTGGTAAAAAAGTAAGACACGGAAGACCAATCAATAGCGAGGGTTTGCGGGCACTCACACCAGGGGACGGCGGCGCGGTCGACGATGTCCTCGAGCGTCTGGAAGACGAGCTTGCTGTCGACGAGGAAGCGCAGGTATCCCTCGACGGTGGGCTCCCACCTGTTGACGGGGGGCGCCTGGGGCTCCTTCTCCCCCTCCCTGGCCTGGTCCTTGGTGTGCAGGCGCATGGCGACGGCCCTCATCTCCTCCACGAAGGGCTTGCCCCCTCCCTCGCCCCGCGCCGCGGGGGCCACCTCGGTCGCCGCCGCCGCCGCGACCATCCTCCTCCGCTGCTGCGAGTGGACCACGGAGATCCCCGGCACGCGGCGCACGCCCACCGACACGGACAGGCCGCTGCCGTTCCTCCCGGAGACGCGCGGGGAGGCGAGGGCGTGCGGGGTTGTGGTGGTGGCGGTGAGCGACGCTGATGCTGCTGCGGGCGCCATGGGAGCGGATTGGCGGGGATTCTCTTATAGCGCTGGGGTTTCGTGCCGGGGAGGGCGAGGCGACGAAGGCGAAAGGGACGTGCGGGGGAGGGGAGGTTGCTTTGGAGTGCGGCGTTGGCGCGACGGGAGAGAGGAGCTCGGAGGGGGTGGGCGCTGGTGGGAATAGAATACTGGAGCTCTTGGATTGTTAATCGCGCTCGGGTGGGTTGGGGAGTGGATTGGAACGGCCGGCAATGGCGTGAGGGTGAGGCTCTCTTCTCTGGACTTCTCTTGGGCTCTTGGGGAAGACGATGGGGTTGGTTCTCTCCCCTTTCTTCAACGCGAGAGGACAGAGAGGTCAATGGTGCATTCTGACATGTGGGTCCAATGATGTGGGAGTAGGGATGTCAGTGGGAGAGAGTATCTAGTGATACAAGTGGTGGGGTCCTTTTTGAGATCAGAGATTCGAGAGGATGGGGATGGGGGCATGGGGCACTGGGTTGGGGGGCAGGTGTCGAATGACAGGTCGGCCCTGGGACAAGGAGAGCGTGCGAGCCATTGGGGCATCACGTGACGGCGAGTGGGGCGACGAACTCCTCCATTTCTTTATGCTTTGGACCCGAGGGCCGGTGTGACGATTTTTGCCGACTTCTAGGACCTATTGAGATCCGCAAAACAAAGGAGAATTTAAATCCGAAAGTTTAGTTTTACGAGACTATTTGTAGTCTCAACGATGTTCAGTGGCGGACCCAGGATTTGCGCATGACCAAGGGTCCAAGGCTGAAACTATATATGATGGCGAAAACCAAGATAAATTATAAGAATTCCTTCCCCCTTATATAACATGTTTTCATAACCAAAATTCACAATAAATGAATCACCGACACTTTGAAACTGAATTGAAGTTATGGTGCTTAAAACCTGCAACACACTAAGAAAAATGTGGAAAATGTAAACACAACACCGAATGCCGACCACAGCGTGTGTACCACCACAAATGACGCGGAAGAGCTTCGTGTCTGCCTGCGGGTTTCGCCCTTCCACGTTAGTCAACGACAACGAGCGAGAGGAGGACGGTGTAGGGGGCGGTTTAGGTCATGCACATGCCGCTCCTGGGGGCGCGGGGGGGGGGGGGGGGGGGTTCATGTATGGAACAAAGTTTTGTGTAGGCATCATTAGAGACTTTGAGAACATAAAGAAAGAATTTACATAATAATTCCGGTCTGGCAAAACATGAGCGAGTAGAAGGCTAATAAGATACGCGAGATCCATTGAATGCAGGGAGTGCCCTACATCCACATGACTAGAAACAACAATTGACGATACAGTGAGAAGATGATGTTGGGATGTTCATTGTGTGGGCCACACCAGCTCTAGACTTGTTGGACTCGACGCTGTCGGATTCAACTACAAATGCTGGGTGGCCGTTGCACTCGGCAAAGACTGAAAAACTCTCATAATTCGGGTTGTCGAGTGCCACCATCGCGATATGATAATACACACATTAACCCAAAGAGAAAACATTGTACACCATCCAATCCAACTTGCAATCGTCGATTTTGCGATTGGTTCTTCTGGTCCATGCAGAGTCTGATGGCCTGACCATACATGCATACTTCCCTTTTCGGCACTGCCCGGCAGAAGATCTCCCTTGTTTTTTCTTTCTAGCTATCACAATGATCTCTCTCAACCTCGTCCCCAAAAAATCAATGAAATGGCTCGATCTTGAGCTTCTTCACCTTCGAGGTGAGAATTCGATGTTGGTGTTGTTGTCGTCACATCGTTGTTTTTCTTCTCTTCTTTCAAAAGGACACATGATTCATGCCTCCCTCTATCCTTCTTTAGGTATCCTGCTGAATTTGTGATTTCCGCAGCTCATTCAAATCTCAACCTAGAATTATGGTGTGCACACGTGACATACATCACCGATGTCAACAGATTTTTTCATTGGTTATGCGGACAGTGTGAAGGTAACTCATTGTGCTTCCAAATTTGTATTTGCGATATCCTTCGAAGAACATATGGCCTTGGATGTAATTTACTTATCTTTCGGGGAACACTAGCCCCGAAAATGGGTGGCGCTAAAGCAAGCGACCCGCACCCGGTCATCTGTGCGAGCACCATGCCCCGATGAGTAGGGGGGCGCAACGGCCGTTGCAAAACCTGTGTCTAAGAGAACATTGTGCTTAGCTTTTTCATTCCAGTAGTGTCGGGGTCTTTCAGAAAAGATGATCATGTTTCTATTTTTTACCCACTAAATGGCATTGATGTGAAGGTGCCACCAACTCTTTTTGTTCCATTACATGGTGAAACAGAGCATTAGCATTGCAAAATACATATACCTTCTCGTTACGTTCTACTCCCTCCTTTTTTAATATAAGATCACATTTTAGTGTGTATGTTTATTCATTTTATTGTGTATGTAGACAACATGTAGAACACTTAAAACATCTTATATTAAAAAAACAGAGGGAGTGCGAAATAAGTGCAGATGTCAAATAGAGTAGTACGAGATTCCACATCGACTGTTGTATCGCGTAAAGAAAACAAAACTGTGCTGAGTTTTGTTACGTAGGGGAGCTGTTGGATAAGCGTACACGTTACAGCTTTCGGGATCACCGGTGCTTTGCTTCACGCTACCGTACTATATGGCGTTTTAAACAGAGTGGAGGTTTTTTTTCTTTTCTTTTCCGACTAAACAACCATAAACCGATGAACGGAAAAGAAACTGGCGGAGTTGGCATTCGGGCATCATAGTATGGCCCCCTTCTTTTCAGCTTATTTTCCAAATTCTCCCAGAAGCTACCCTCCATCAGCTTCTTCCAGAATCTCGTTTTTTAAATTTGTTTAAACTTCTAAATAAGTATTGGGAAGACAAATTTAGAAGTTTAAACAAATTTAAAAAACGAGATTCTGGGAAAATCTGATGGAGGGTAGCTTCTGGGAGAATCTGGAAAATAAGCTGAAAAGAAGGGGGCCTATGTCGCACACAAAGACTGAACGGGTTGCACAGTCGTTTTCCACTGTGCCAAGGGGTGGTGTCACAGTGCCGGCCAAATCTTACTTTTTTGACAATCGCGTGCAGATGTTTCATGCTCCTGTTTTCATGATTGCAACCACAAATATTTTTTTCTCTTGACTCAGTGACCGAGTGTGACACGGATAATTTTTAAGTGTTCTTCGAGAATCAAGAGACTGTGACGGCGAATGAGAAACACTAAGCTGGTGCCGCATTTCTTTGCTCAATCTGTTTATATGCTTGCGACAACAAATTATTTTTCTCATAAATAAATGAGCGAGTGGGGTACGAACATTTTATTCAAGTGTTCTATGAGAAACAATAAACTGGAGCCGCATTTATTTGCTCATTCTTGTGATAGACATGAGAGCAGATTAGGGCACCTCAAAGGCCCCCAAGAGGCATTTTTTTAGCGTCGGCGCAAAGAAATTCTCCCACTTGCCCCCCCACCCCCAAGCCTCATTTTCCGCCGGTTTGGACCGAAACTTCATCCGGCGCACCCAAGTCAAACCCAACGCGCTCCATTTTATCATTTTTCCTCCATTTTCTGCTCCACATATCCCCCTCCCGCCCGCCGCTCCCGCCATTTCCTTCACTTGGTCGCCCCAGATCTAGCTGCATGCCACCGAAGAAATTCACCGGCCCTCGAAGCACCGCCGTCCTGTCCACCTCCTCCCGCGGCGAACGCAGAGGCGCCACCGAGCTCTGCACTAGCGGCGAACACGTCACCGCAGCCAACCACTGCCACCGTGGCGAACGCAGATGCGTCGCGGAGCTCTGCGCACGTCCAATCCGAGCTCTACCACCCCACCGTCGAGCGTTGCGCCTACGTCCACTCCGAGCTCTGCCCCAACTCCATCGACCACGCCGATCGATGTGGAGGATGATGCGGAGGAGTCGCCGGCGACCATCTGATCTGCTCATTTGCATGCCAAATGTGTCTATTTTGATTCGATCGGCAAACTGTGGCTGGATTCGATTGCTGAACTGTGACTTTTTTGTACGATAGCCCAACTGCGGTTGTTCCGATCGCCGAAATGGGGCTATTTTTTTTGGTAACGGGAAAATAAACTTTTAAATTTCTTTGGTTTGTGGTGCGCTTGGGGGGCCGGTACTTGGGCCACAGCTAGAATTCGTCCCCCAGGCCCCAGTTAGCGCTGGCGTAAAGGCCGAAAGGCAACAGCAGAAATGCTGGGGCGCTGAACGGCTGGAGATGCCTTTATCATGAAAGTAAGAAATCATCTGAACATCTTTTTTCTAACCCTCAATGGTAAATACATACGCTAAAGTGTGTTTCCACATTGCGCATGCCGTCTAGTGCCCTTTTATCTTGTATAAACCAAGCTCGTTGGTCCTTTTGCGCCGATGCCAAACTTGATGCTGGATTCCATGTCAGTAACGATTGATCGGTCAGAAAAGGAACCCCCGGCCTCCACTAGCGTCCAGTGTTGGACATGCCTAAAGATTGGAGCATCAGGGAGTTATCCACTACATTAGCCCCGACCTCGCGTCGTCCTCCTCTGGGCGGCTCGGGGAACCCTAACCACCGCCGCCGCCGGGGACCCCCCGCCCCTTCGTCCGCAGCGCCGCCGTCGGAGGGGGCGTCGGCAAAGCCGGCCGCGCCCAAGGAAGGTGGCGGCGGGTCATTTTTCTCCTTGCGCGTGGCTCTCCCACGACGACGACGACTCAAGAGGACGCGGGCGACGTTTGGCGCAACAACGCAGCGGAGGCGTGTCTCTGCTGCTATGCGAGGATCCTGATGGTGGCGGCCCGGGCCCGATCTGGGCTGGGGCGGGCCGAGCGGGCCATGGTGCGCGGCGTGGCTTCTGACTCTTGAGGGCATGGAGGCCAGCGCAGAGATGGTGGCGGAGGTTTCGGCGCGGAGGCTGGAGGCTGGCCTCTCCTGCCGACGTGCTCGGGCGCCCGGGCGGCACGAAAGCTGGGGTGACGGCCCCAGAACGAATGTTGTTGCGGAGGTACGGCATGGATGTCGTGGCCATGGGCACCGCGGCCGTCATGGCCGATGGTCAAGTTTGGTAGTAGGCGGCAGTGCAACGCTCCTCGATGTTGTCGCTCCTCTCACTTTGCGGTCAGGTCGAGCTCCGTGCGAAAGCCTTGCACCGACTTGGTCGTAGCCGGCGATGGCGGCGCTCCCGGGCGTCGTTTTCCCTCTTGTGGGCGTCCTTGTGGAGTCCTAGATCCCGACCGACGTGGGTGGTCCTAAGCTCTCCGGGTGAAAACCTAAGCTCCATCGGGAGCGGGCGGCTTGACGGACGCGTCGTTACCTTGTTGGAGGCGTCGCCTTGGAGTTTCTTAGCGCTCTCGGTGCGACAGGTTCGCGGCGCTCGGGAAGGGTGGATCTGCAGTCAGGGGGAGACGAATGACCGGGGCGGCGGCCCCAGAGTGGTGGTACGTCGAGGCGGTGGCCTCGGGCTCCCACGCAGCGATGGTCCTATGGGCAGGGTCATGGCCAAGTGCGGTTGGGTGGCGTCCTGATGCTGTGTAGACAGCAGGTTCGTTGACCCGACTAGATCGACTTCGGGCAATGCGAAGCTTCGTCCTAGTTGTTATGTCGGGGCGGCGACCCAAGAACAGGTGGTTTGGGTGGCGTCCTGATGTTGTGTGGACAGCAGGTTCGTTGACCCTACTGGTTCGGTTTCGGACAATGCGGAGATTCGTCCTGGTTGCTACGTCGGGGCGGCGGCCCCAGAGCAGGTGGTGTGCGTCTAGTGCGTTTGGTCGGCCTGCGTCGTGTGGGTATATCTGGAACTGGATCAGAGTCCAAGTCCAATATGTGACAGTCCACTAATGTCCACTGTAAAAACGGTCCACTCCATGTCAGTCCATTTTAGATTCATATTATCCATATCCATCCAAATCCAACTTGCGGTGATGTTGGAATGCATGAGATTGCTATTTTAAATTTTTTATGAGGTCAAGGGTACACGTAAGACGTCATTAATTACACCTACATACACGTGCGTACAAGCAGCACCGAGCGACCTCACGTCGTGCCGATGCGTCGCACGCGTGTACCTCCCGTCCTCGTGCCGAGACTGGCGTTCTTGTACATGTCCAATGGATATTGGACTATCCATCTACTAAATTCAATATTATCCACTGTAATTGGACCTTGTGTCCAATTGAGCTCCACGTCCAACTAAGCCCAGTCCATACTGGTCCACCTTATTTCAGGTCCAAAGCCCATGGACATTAGCTATCGAGTTCCAGATATCTTTACTATTAAATGGGAGTTGGTGATGGTGTAACCCGGCAGAATTTTCCTGCCTCCCGATTTTGCCCTCCTGATTCTGCCTTTCACTAAAACAATCAACGCATTGATTACTTGCCAAATAACTACCAGAATGCTCCGTGCAATCCATTCCAAAATCTTTACTTTCCGAAACAGCGCCTTCCGAGATCACCGCCAGGTCCGCCGCCGCCTTCACGGCCTCCCACCTCCGCCTCCTCTCTTCCTTGCCCCTCTCCAAGCCCCACCTCCTCGCCCTCTCCCGCCCGGTCTCCTTCCAGCGCCAGGTCCGCCGCCTCCCCGATCCCCTACACCTCCTCCTCCCCCTCCGCTCCCGTCGACCCGGCGCAGCTTCCCCCGCGCTCCGCGACATCATCGCGCTGTTCCAGTCCGTGCCCGACGAGCGCACGCTGACGAGGTGTACCCTCATCAAATCCCATGGTTAAGGACCTAGGGTTGAGATTATGGGGAGAGAACGTGGTAGTACTGGTAGTTTCATCGGCTGACAAGCAGAGGCAAAGATTTACCCAGGTTCAGGCCCCTCGGGTGGAGGTAAAGACCCTACTTCCTGCTTGTCTGTTATTGATCGCTGGAGATTATGTGGTTACAAGGTGGCTCCGGCGAGATGACGATCTCGCAAGAGCTTTGGTGGTTCGAGTATGGCTTGGTCCTAGATCGGCACCCCTCCCAGCCTTTAAATAGGCTGGGTCTCGAAAGTTTGTAACCGACCTAGTTTACACATAAGGAAAGTATAAACCGACTATGTCTATTTCTAAACTTGGAAGTTACTTCATCTTGTTGGGCCTCTCGTCTTGGGCTTCGAGTCGTATCTTCGCTAGTTGGGCTTTTAGTCATCACGTGCACCAGGTACCCTCACAGTAGGGTACCCGAGATATATATCCTTGTCAGTAGCCCCCGAGTACTTGTCTGACTCGAAGAATCAGGCACGGACTCATTCGCAAGTGCACGTCATATTTTTAGTACTATAATTGGAATTCCTGTATGAATAGCACATGTTGGCTATGTCGAGTATTTCATCGACTGTGGTTTTTGCTTATGATGATCAAGGGATAATAGCTTAGCAGGCCCAGTTCACTCGACGGATCGGGACTGGTTAACTACACATTTGGGTAACACCTTACTAGCTTTCAATCAAACTCGAGTCCCCGGACTCGAATCTGGAACAAACTGGTCAGATTCGACTAGGCCGCTGAGGTCTTACTGAGTCGATCTGTAGTATAACTTTGAATTTTACCCAACGCGTCCGTCGGGATTTTTCATCATGTCTGCTGACACGGAAAATATAAGGATTGACGTTGCTGGAACGGTCCTTAGCCCAGCTCGAAAGTTCGTGAAAGGACATATCCTTCCCCACAGTGTTTTGATGTTTGTTGACAACACACTTAGATGTCTAATGTGTGTGCTAAAAGTGTGCAGGATTGTATCAATTAATATTGCACAGGTTTTGTCTCAAGAAAAGGAAAAAAGCAGTCTTCATAGCTTCAGCCGGTACTACCGGGTTCACCCCGGTACTACCGGGTGTTCTGCCATGCGGAACTACCGGGCCCAGTACCGGATCTCCAAAAGCTCTCTGGACTCGCTCGATTTAATCCGGTAGTAGGCGCGGTACTACCGGGTGGGGAGCACTACCGGACCAGGAGGTCCGGTACTACCGATGCGCGCGTGGAGAGCGTTGACCAGTCTGGCGCCAGGCCGTCATTTCCCTGTCAGCCGGTACTACCGGGCGAGGCCCGGTACTACCGCTGCGGGCTGTTTACAGCTCCAACGGCCAGATTTCTGGGAGGGGTATTTATACCCCTCCACCTACCTCCGGTGGACTAAGCTTGATTCCTCACTCTCTCTCCACCATTGTTGCAAGCTTCAATCTACTAGAGCTCCCACTCCAACCACTCAAACACGTTGATACTTTGAGGAGTGAAGGAGGAGCCCTAGATCCGCATCTCCACCGAGCCGATTTGTCTACATCGACCTAGTCACTTGTAGATCTTGTGTAACTTGATACATTGGATACCTAGAAGATACTTGTGATTCTTGTGGCTTTGGTAGCCACAAGGATTAGCCGGGAGCCTCCAATTAAGTTGTGGAGACGCGACCCGGCCTTGTGATTCTTGTGGCTTTGGGAGCCGCGGGAATTTGGTGAGAGCCTCCAATTCGGTTGTGGAGTGTGCCTCATCCTTGTAAAGGTTTGTTGCCGACCTCGAGGGCATCATATAGTGGCTCGTGGATCTCCTCATCGGAGGATAACACGAGGGAGATACGGTGTGCCATATCAAGGCTATTCGGAGTTCACTTTGTGACTCCGCACCGCTCCAACGGAGACGTAGCTTCCATTGGGAAGTGAACTTCGGTAGAACATCTCCGCGTCACCGTGTGGTTATCTCTTAACCTTCCTTTACTCGTATTGCTAGCTTATCTTGTGTAGAATATCTTGCTAGCTTGTTTATTGCTCATCATATAGGATTGTTCATCTAGTTGCATATCTAGAGAACTTATATTTGAGCAATTCCTTAACTTGTTGAAAAGAAAATTAAAATTGGTAGTTGCCTATTCACCCCCCCCCCTCTAGTCAACCTACTCGATCCTTTCAATTGGTATCAGAGCAAGGTCTCTTTATTAAGGGCTTAATCGCCTAAAGAGGAGGATGGCTAGTGCGGAGAGGTACAACGTGCTAAAGATGAGGAGTTAAGACTTGCTAAGGAACAAGAAAAATTTGATAGAGAACAACTTGATAGAGAACTAATCGAAGCGGGAATAATCCCTCCCGAGGGTGATGCCCCAATCACCATGAAGTCCATGATTGAACTTTTTGGGTTCATGAAAGGCAAAATGGTGGATGAGGTGTATACTCGGGTATCTAATCAAAATGGCTCCTCATCATCCGCTAGCCCTATTAAGGGTGCTAGTGACAAGGATAAAAATGATAAACCTAATGAGAAGCCTTCTCTTAACTTTGCTCCACCTAGCTCTTATCTCACTCAAGTTTCACTCACTCAACCTCATATAACCAACCTTGGTAGACCCCCTCCTAAGCTTGATAATACTCGTTATTTCACTTGGAAGAAATCTATGGAGTCTTATTTTCGCAGCTCATCGTGCATCTTTGGAGGGTGGTTCTACATGGTTTCAACCCAGTTGATCCCAACAACTTGACCAAGCAAGAAGAGATTGATGAGCAACTTGATGCAAATGCCAAGTACATTCTTGAGAGTGCTATGACCGCAAATGATGAAGATCATGTGCGGAATCTCAAAACTTGCAATGAGGCTTGGCTCTATCTTGAAACCGTGTATGAAGGAAATGAGGGCATTCAACGCTCCAATGCGGCCGTCCTTCAACATCAAGTTGACAACTTCATCATGCTAGACGAAGAGACTCCGACCGAACTTTACCGAAGACTCTACAAGCTTGTGGTGACATGTAGGGAAAATGGAAAGAAGGATATGGATGATGAATGGGTCAAGGCCAAGTTCCTTCAAGCAATTATGCCATATAGTGAAACTATGGTGATGAACCTCCATGCAAGAGCGGATTACACAACAATGACTCCCAATGACATGTTGGCTCAATTTGTCACATATGATACATTGAAGTCCACATCCAAGTCTTTCAACCAAGTCCGTGGCCCAAAGACTCTTGCTTTGAAGGCTCGTGTGGTAGACCATCCAAGATATGAAGAAAGCCCGGTCTATGAAGGTGAAGAAGACTTGGAGGGTGAGCTCAATGAAGTTCTTGCACTTGCCGCCACCCGGTTTTGGAACAAGAAGAACAAGAGCGTCAACCCTTCACCAATAAAAAGAATGTGCTTCAATTGTGGAAAGGACACTCATCTTGTGAAGGATTGCCCCTATGAAAGAAGAGAGGATAATGGTGGTCAACTCATTCTAAAGAAGAACAAGTACCACCCCAAGCCTACCTACATGAAGAGATCACCTCAAAAGGCTCTTGTGGCATCCCATGAAGAGGAATACGAGTCCGGAGGTGAGGAGGATAAAGAACCAAGTGAAGAAGTAGGAATGGCGGCTCTTGCAATGGGCACCCTTCCTCCATCATTGGCCAACCTCTTCTCATCTCCAAACGACGACAAGATCTCCAAGCCCATGTGCCTCATGGCCAAGGAAACAAAGGTGAATTCCCCACCAAAAATTACTATCTCCTCTAACCCATCACTATTGGATTGTGTTGAGGATGTAGGGAAAATTGAAGAAGAGGATAAAATTTCTATCTTCATTAGCAAGCTCCAAGGTCCAACCAAGAAAATGGTTGAGGCCCTCATGTATCAATATGGAGAAGCCAAGCATCTTCTTGATGTGAAGGATGTTAGGATTTGTGAGCTCGAAGGGCATGCATGTGATCATGCCGACAAGATTGGTGAGCTAGAAGATCAACTTGTTGAGGAACAATTGCTCCGTGAGCAACTTGAGGAGACACATGCCATGGATCTTTCCAAGGCAAAAGAAACTCGTGAAACCTCTATTCAAATTGCTATTGATCTAAAAAGTAAAAATGAGGAACTTGTAGAGAGTCATAACAAACTCTTTGAGGGTTTTGAGCAACTTAGGGAAACCCACAAGGTGACCTCAAGTGAGCTCACTACACTCAAGGAGTCATATGCCAAACTACAAGCTCAATTTATCTATGCTAGCTTCACCACTTCTCACAATGATAAAGATGCAAATTCTTGTACCACTAACCCTTTATGTGTCAAGGCATCTCTTATTGAGGAAAACACTAGGTTGAAGGCCCAACTTGAGAAGGGCCTAGCCACTTGTATCCAAGGGGAAAAGAACCTCAATGATCTTTTGAGCAATCAAAAGGGAGTGGTTGGCAAAGAAGGAATTGGGTTCACACCCAACTCTAAGAAGGTCAACAACAAGAAGAAGAAGGCGACTCCCCCTTCCAAAGATATTGTTTTTGTGAAGGAGGGGGAGTTAGCCAAAGCAAATGACAACTCTATTGGGAGTGGTAATGTCACTAGGGGCAATGCCACTCACAATAACTTTGCGGGAAAATACAACCCCTCATATGTTCTTTTGAAATCTACAAATGGTTGTGTTTTTGCTAAATATGTTGGCTCTTCATATGGAGATGATTATCACTATGCTATTTGGGTTCCAAAGACCCTTGTGACTAACAAAAGAGGACCCATTCCAAAATGGGTACCTAAATCAAAGACTTGATTTATTGTAGGGTTTCTCTTCCGGTGGATCTTCATGGCTCATTGATAGTGGATGCTCATCCCATATGACCGGAAGCAAAGAACTAGTAAAGGACTTATTGAAACAACTACTCTCATTCTCTCATGTCACCGTTGGCAACAATGCAAGACTCAAGGTAGTGGGAGTTGGTAAAGTGGTGATCACTCCGGAGTTATCCATTGAGAAGGTCCTCCTTGTCGAATCTCTTTCATACAATTTACTTTCCGTTGGTCAATTATGCAATGCCGGTTACACCGTTATTTTTAATAAATACCACGTGACCATCCTTTTCACTCAAACACTCAATGTCGCCTTTGTTGGATTTCGTGAAAACGGTTTGTATGTGGTTGATTTCTCAAAAGAGACCACTCAAATCGCTACATGTTTAATGGCTAAAGGCGACAAGGGGTGGCTTTGGCATCGCCGACTTGGCCATGTCGGTATGAGAAATTTACAAACTCTTGTAAAGGGTGGACACGTGGTAGGACTAACCGATGTTAATTTTTCCAAAGATCGTCCTTGTAGTGCTTGCATAGCCGGAAAGATGCATGAAAAGAATCACCCCAAGAAGACCATTATCTCCACTAAGAGGCCTTTGGAGCTCCTTCATATGGATCTCTTTGGGCCTCCCACATATGATAGTCTTGGTGGCAAGAAATATTGTTTGGTGATTGTGGATGATTACTCAAGATATTGTTGGACTTTCTACATCAAGAAGAAGAGTGAAACTCAAAAGATATTCATTGACTTTGCAACCCTAGTTCAACGCCAATATGACTCCAAGATTTTGGCAATTAGAAGTGACAATGGTACGGAGTTCAAGAATTACACTATGGATGATTTCCTAAGTGGGGAGGGCATTCAACACCAATATTCCGCTGCATATACTCCCCAACAAAATGGTGTTGCCGAAAGGAAGAACCGCACTCTTATTGATATGGCAAGAACTATGATGGCCGAGTTTAATTCCCCATACAACTTTTGGGCCGAAGCCATCAACACCGCTTGTCATTACTCAAACCGGCTCTTCTTCCGTCCTCTCAAGGACATGACACCATATGAACTCCTCACCGGTAAAAAGCCAAATGTATCTTACTTTCGAGTCTTTGGATGCAAATGCCATGTTTACATTAAAGGTTGCAAAATTGCTAAATTTGAATCTAGATCTTTTGATGGTATATTTGTTGGATATGCCGCAAAGTCTCATGCTTATAGGGTCTACAACATATCCACCGGGTGTGTTGAAGAATCTATGACGTGGAGTTTGTCGAGGATAATGGCTCCCAAGCGGAGCATATTGATCATGATGATGTAGGTGATGATCCCATCTCAAGCCATAAGAACTATGGGGATTGGAGAACTAATTCCTATTGAAGGACCCATTGATGATACTCAAGAAGAAGGAACAAGTTCTACTCAAGTTGAGCCATCCACCTCAAATATTGATCAAGAAGATGGTCAAGACCCACCCAACTCTAGTGGTGAACAAGAACATAATGAACCCACAACTCCAAGAACTCCACTTCGGGTTGACCATGAGCAAGATAAAGGCAATGATGAAGATATTTGTGTTGGTGAAACAATTGGTCAAGCCTCGGAACGCCGGGTCATCCGGCGTGCATCAAAATTGGATTACCAACAACACTTCAAAGAAAATATCCTTGGGAGTATCCGTAGAGGTGTGTCCACACGCAATCAATTATCTAACTTTTGTGGTCATGTCTCTTGTTTGTCTAGCTTAGAACCTCTCAAGGTATATGATGCTCTTGAAGACATGGATTGGGTTGCGGCTATGCATGAAGAGTTGAACAACTTCGAGCGCAACAAAGTATGGTCATTAGTGGAAAGACCCAATGACTCCTCCCATAATGTCATTGGAACCAAGTGGATATTTAAGAACAAGCAAGACTCACATGGTCAAGTCATTCGCAACAAAGCAAGATTGGTTGCACAAGGCTACACCCAAATCGAAGGAGTCGACTACGGTGAAACCTATGCCCCCGTTGCTAGACTTGAATCCATTCGCTTACTAATTGCTTATGCATCTACTCATAATATTGTCTTATATCAAATGGATGTTAAAAGTGCTTTCTTAAATGGTCCACTAAATGAATTGGTGTATGTTAAACAACCACCGGGTTTCGAAGACCCTAAATTTCCTAACCACGTCTACTTACTACATAAGGCCTTTATGGGCTCAAGCAAGCTCCACGTGCTTGGTATGATCATCTCAAGGAGTTCTTAGTAGACCGTGGCTTTGAAATTGGGGTAATAGATCCCACTCTTTTTACAAAAAGGGTAAATGGAGATTTTTTCGTATGCCAAATATATGTTGATGATATTATCTTTGGTTCCACTAACCGTGAATTTAGTGATCAATTTGGCAAGCTAATGACCAAGGAATTTGAGATGTCCATGATGGGAAAATTGAATTATTTTCTTGGCTTTGAAATCCACCAATTTCGAGAAGGAACATTCTTATGTCAAGCCAAGTATATTAAGGACATGCTCAAGAAATTTGATATGAACAATGCCAAGCCATATAAGTTTCCCATGGACTCCAAGGCGGATCTTCACTTAGATCCGGATGGTAAGGAAGTTGATCAAAAGCTTTATCGTTCTATGATTGGATCTTTGCTTTACCTTTGTGCATCTAGACCGGATATTATGTTTAGTGTGGGTATGTGTGCAAGATTCCAATCAAGTCCTAGGGAAAGTCATGAAACCGCGGTCAAAAGGATTCTAAGATATTTGTTGGATACTCCCAACTATGGTCTTTGGTATCCCCATGGTACAAGCTTTGATCTTGTTGGTTATTCGGATGCGGATTGGGCGGGTTGCAAAATGGATAGAAAATCAACTTCGGGTACATGCCAATTCCTTGGTAGGTCCCTTGTGAGTTGGTCTTCCAAGAAGCAAAATTGTGTGGCCTCGTCATCCACCGAAGCCGAATACATCGCCGCCGGTAGTTGTTGTGCACAATTATTATGGATGAGGCAAACTTTAAAGGATTATGGTGTCATTTGTGACAAAGTGCCTCTTTTATGTGACAATGAAAGTGCTATTAAAATTGCACACAACCCGGTTCTTCATGGCAAGACCAAGCACATTGAGATTCGGTATCATTTTATTCGAGACCATGTTGAGAAGGGTGATATTGCAATCAAGTATGTCAACACCAAGCATCAACTCGCCGATATGTTCACAAAGCCTCTTGGTGAAGCAAGATTCAAGGAGTTGAGAGGAGAACTAAATGTGGTGGACATATCCAATTGGATTTAGTGGATTTCTTGCATACCTACCCATATTAGACGATACTTATTTGGTTTAGATGTAGGCATGGACATAGGGGGAGTGCGGTCCTAATCCATTGGACCATCCCTCCCCCCATTATGCCGATAGTAAGAATTCATTTGCATCTCTATATTCGTTCTATGAATTGTGAGCTTAAATGACGAGTAGTGGCCGTGACTCAAGATATATCTTCGCGGTATCACACCACATACTCATACATGGTGGCCTCGGCCACCACCCTCTTCCTTGTGAAGAGTTGGTTTCATTTGGATTTTATTGGTTTTCTAGTGCTCCTATGGAAAACATGCTCAATTTGGTGTTTTTGTGTGTATTTGATTCTTGCAAATTGAGTATGAAGTACCATCTCCAGTGTGTTGATCTAATCCTATGCCTTTCATCTATCTCAAAACAACTTCCATCTTGCACAAGTTCAAATTCCTTACACAAAAAGAGAAATCTGGGGTTTCTTAGGAGGCCCCGGTAGTACCGCCGGTGGGATCCGGTAGTACCGGGCTCTGAATCTAAGCAGTTCTGCTGCTCGCAAAGATTCAGGCCCCGGTAGTACCGGATTCTCCGCCCCGGTACTACCGGGAATCGCGGGTTCTAGATATTTCACCGTGCGGGCAGGGTGGGGGTTATTCCCCATTTTCCCTACCCGCACGAAGCCACACCGCCGCCTCCTCTGCTCCTCACCTCCGGCCGCCGCCCTTGGCCGCCGGAATCCGCCATCTCCGGCCAGATCTGCTCCGTGGGAGCGATCCCCTCGTCGATCTCCTCCATGGCCTCCGGTAGTCGCCGTGGTACCAAGAAGCCACGTCTTGTGGAGGATGAGATTGAAGAAGAAGAAGAGGAAGTATTGCCTGCTCGCACCACAGCCAGAACTCAAGCAAGGGGAAGAACATCAGCTGCTGCTCGTACCACCACTGCTCCCCCCACGAGAGCCCGCAAAGCTCTTCACTTATGGAAGAATGAAGACTATCAAAAGCTCAGAGAAGAATCCCTATGATGAGACACTTGCTATGTGTGAAGAGTTTGGGCTGATTGACATCATGAAGGAGAACCATCCCTACATTGAGTACTACATCATTCAATTCTTTGCCACCGTCTACCTTGACCATGATGAAGCCCGGACCCTATATTGGATGACTAAGGACACCTTGCTTTCCGCCACCATGGCGGAGTTTGGAGAGCTTCTAGGCTATGAAGACAAGGGTGAAAGTGTTGCTAGTGGATGGAGATGCCATGACAATGATCGCTCAAGCTCCAAGGATGTTCTTGGACCAATCACTATGGCAAGGGGCACCACCGGTAAAACTGCCCATCTTGTGCGTCCATTTGAGATTCTCCACCGTGTCTATAGGGAAACCATTGCTCCTCGTGTGGGAAATTGGGATGAGGTTCATGGCTTCATGTTTGACCTTCTCAAGCTCTCATATGAAAATCAAGGCAAAGGCAAGAAGCTTGATGTGATGGATTGGATGTGGAATGACTTGTGGTCCACAATCATTGATAGAAGGGCCCCCATCTATGGCCCATACATTATGAAGCTCATTCGCCGCAAGTGGGCTCTCAAGAAGAATGGAGAAGATATCATGAAGGATGGCAGCACCGTTGTGGCTCACTTAGTGAAGGAACTGCGTATCAAGCCTCATGCTCCTCCCAAAACCCAGCCCATTGATCCCGAGGCTGCTGCTGAAGCTGAGAGAGCTAGTGGGAGTGCACCTCCTCTTGAGGAACCTACATGGTTCAAGAAGCTACAGATTAAGCTCAAGAGGGCCTTTTGCCTCAAACTGGATTTGGAAGACCGTCTGTATGAAGCTCATGTGTATCACAAGAAGGCAACTCAGCGACACAAAGCAATGATGAGGCATATGCAGATTGACGTCTCCGATGGTTCTGAAGATGATATCACTCCAAAGGAGGAATGGGTGTCCAAGCATGGTTTCTGGAGTGATGAAGATGCTCCTCCACATGGTGATCGCTTTCAGGCCTCCTCTTCGACCCACCACGGCGCGGGTGGAGCTTGATGCTCCTAGGGACGTATTAGCATCGCGCTTCTCCCTTTTTGGCATTTCGATGACAAAGGGGGAGAATGTGTTCTATTTAGGATGAGCCGTGGGATTTGCATGGGTGGAAACACAAGCTCGCACTTCGTTTGATCTTTATGCTTGTGTTTCATCTTTTATCTTTATTTGGATATTTGCTTTGAACTTCCCTATGCATGGTGTAAGACATGCCTTGAACTTATGGTATTGTAATAAGACCTATCTAGTATGTTACTTGCGTATTGTTGCTTATATTGTGCAAGTTGTTTTAATTGTTATTAATTGTTGCTTATATTGTGCAAGTTGTTGTAATTGTTATCCATATGAACTTGCTTGGTTCGTAAAATATAGGGGGAGCTCCGCCCATTTTATATGGTGTGTTTTGCATTCAAAAGCAAATTCCTAATAAACACACAATTTGGAGAGCCCCGTCTATCTTTTGCAAATCATTTGTTTCTCCTAAGTATGTTGTCATCAAACACCAAAAAGGGGGAGATTGAAAGGACATATCCTTCCCACAGTGTTTTGATGTTTGTTGACAACACACTTAGATGTCTAATGTGTGTGCTAAAAGTGTGCAGGATTGTATCAATTAATATTGCACAGGTTTTGTCTCAAGAAAAGAAAGAAAAGCAGTCTTCATAGCTTCAGCCGGTACTACCGGGTTCACCCCGGTACTACCGGGTGTTCTGCCATGCGGAACTACCGGGCCCAGTACCGGATCTCCAAAAGCTCTCCTGGACTCGCTCGATTTAATCCGGTAGTAGGCGCGGTACTACCGGGTGGGGAGCACTACCGGACCAGGAGGTCCGGTACTACCGAGGCGCGCGTGGAGAGTCCGTTGACCAGTCTGGCGCGAGGCCGTCATTTCCCTGTCAGCCGGTACTACTGGGCGAGGCCCGGTACTACCGCTGCGGGCTGTTTACAGCTCCAACGGCCAGATTTCTGGGAGGGGTATTTATACCCCTCCACCTACCTCCGGTGGACTAAGCTTGATTCCTCACTCTCTCTCCACCATTGTTGCAAGCTTCAATCTACTAGAGCTCTCACTCCAACCACTCAAACACTTTGATACTTTGAGGAGTGAAGGAGGAGCCCTAGATCCGCATCTCCACCGAGCCGATTTGTCTACATCGACCTAGTCACTTGTAGATCTTGTGTAACTTGATACATTGGATACCTAGAAGATACTTGTGATTCTTGTGGCTTTGGTAGCCACAAGGATTAGCCGGGAGCCTCCAATTGAGTTGTGGAGACGCGACCCGGCCTTGTGATTCTTGTGGCTTTGGGAGCCGCGGGAATTTGGTGAGAGCCTCCAATTCGGTTGTGGAGTGTGCCTCATCCTTGTAAAGGTTTGTTGCCGACCTCGAGGGCATCATATAGTGGCTCGTGGATCTCCTCATCGGAGGATAACACGAGGGAGATACGGTGTGCCATATCAAGGCTATTCGGAGTTCACTTTGTGACTCCGCACCGCTCCAACGGAGACGTAGCTTCCATTGGGAAGTGAACTTCGGTAGAACATCTCCGCGTCACCGTGTGGTTATCTCTTAACCTTCCTTTACTCGTATTGCTAGCTTATCTTGTGTTGTATATCTTGCTAGCTTGTTTATTGCTCATCATATAGGATTGTTCATCTAGTTGCATATCTAGAGAACTTATATTCGAGCAATTCCTTAACTTGTTGAAAAGAAAATTAAAATTGGTAGTTGCCTATTCACCCCCTCCCCCTCTAGTCAACCTACTCGATCCTTTCAGTTCGGCGGGTCTTACCTTTGCACTATGCGTACAACATCCGAGGTATTTGCGACGGACGCAACTCGGGAATGTTTCGAGTCTGATTTTGCATATGAACACAGTCGATATACTCATCGACTGACACTTTGACACTATTTTATCGGGTGCGCGACAGCGCTCCCGATGGGAGTAGCCCCCGAGATTGTGCTTTATTGATTGCAATGAAGGATAATCTCAAAACCATCTTTCTCTACATTTGTTAGTCGAAGAAAACCTTTAGCCATAATTCTATCGGGTGCGCGTCAGCGCTCCCGATGGGAGTAGCCCCCGAGATTGTGCTTTATTACTTGTAATGGAGGATAATCTCAGAATCACCCAGTCATGATCATCTTTAGTCGAAGAAATTTTTGATACGCTCCCGATGGGAGTAATATGTATTTGATCGTAGAACAGTCGAGTGACCATACACCCGACAAAGAATCGAGTGATTAGTATGCTTTGGTGAACCCGACATCTTTTCGGAACAAATTTGCTGCAATGACGTCAGGGATGACGTTTTATGGCGACTGCGCCACCTGACACGCGGTGGCGTGCGCTGTGCTGCGAGAGATGGGACGTGACACGTCTTGTGGGCCCATTGTACAGCCGTTTGGACTGGATTTGACCGTTCAGGCACGATTTCTCGGGTCATGATGGTAGTTCCTAGATTCCCGTGCGTAGTGGGCGGAGTGGCCGGCGACGGTTGCCCTCCGTGGCTGCCACGTGTACGGTTAGATTTGCTTATGCGCCCACGATCTCGCATCGACGGTGCGGATTCTTTTGCTCTTGAGGTTAAAAAGAGGACGACGGCGTAAATAGTGTTTTTACTTGCCATTTGCTCTCCGCCGCCGCTACTTCTTCTTCCTCCTCTCGCATCGCCATTGCCTCAGAGCAAAGCTTGCGCAACCACCACCGCGATGACGAAGCCTACCACCCGAAGGGGCAGGAGTGCTGCATCGGCGGACAGCGCCGCGGGAGCCGCTGCCAGCGGCTTGAAGAGGGAGAAGGGCGCGTGGACCAAATCCACCTGCAGCAAGAGGATGCTCACCGGCCTGCGGAACGACGGGCTGATCCCTGAGGACACCGCTCAAGTTCGCCTCCCCGGTGCCGAGGTAATCCCGCGCCCAGGCCCCAATGAGCGGGTCTGCTTTGTTGATTTTGTGAACAGGGGATTCTCCTTCCCTGTTCACAACTTTCTTCGTGCACTGATGCACGTGTATGGAGTGCAATTGCACGATTTCACGCCCAATGGGCTTTTGCACATTGCGTGTTACTTCGTCCTTTGCGAGTGCTTCTTGGGCGTCGCACCCCACTTTGGTCTGTTCCGCCGCATCTTCAACGTCAAGCGCCAGCACAGCACCAAGGGACCTGGTGGTTTTGGAGTACAAGCTCGACCTGATGTCGAGTACTTCAAGATCAACTTCCTGGAATCTGTGCAAGGATGGCGCCAGAAGTGGTTCTACATCAAGGATGTGACCATTGGCGACCAAACCTTCGGGTTGCCCCCTTTGACGCAGACGCCCTGGTGAAGAAGAGGCCATCATGGATCGCCCAGCCGACCGGAGTCGAAGCCGAAGAGGCTGACATTCTGATGGAGAAGGTGCTGAAGCTTCAGACCACTGCTGGTCGAGAGGTCACAGGGATCCATCTGCTAGCCATTATGGCCAAGAGGCGAGTGCAGCCGCTCCGAGCCCGAGTGCACGCTTTGTGGGCATATGGTGGGGCTTCTGATCCAACCCGCTCACGCGCAGTGGAGCTATCTGATGCGGAAGCGGAGAAGTTGGTAAGGAGCCTTACCAAGCTTACCGATGAAGATCCCTGCGAGATGAACTCGCCTGTGCCTCCTTATGAGACCAGCAACCCTCTGCCAAGGTAACAATTGATACTACATCTCAGTTGATATGTTATGCATGTGTGATGTTGAATCCTTTGTTGTTTATGTGTGCAGGGTCACAAATGTTTGAGTCAATGCCTCCCTTGCCAGAGAGCGGCCCAGTCCCAGACAATGAGCCACTCGAGGTAGATTCTGATGATGAGATGGCTTCACTCGCCACCGCACACACGCCAGAAGCCGATGAGGGCGATGCTGAGGTGCAGGGCAAGCAAAAGCGGTCACGCGACGAGGAGGATACAGCTGACTCGGAGGAAAAGGAGGAAGACAAGATGGAGTCGATGACGGCGCCACTCGAAATTCCTCCGATTCGCTCGCTTCCCCTCGACCACCGAAGAAATCGCGCCCGAGCATGGGTGTGCTTGCGCCTGGTCGATTGTGCGACCTCACTGAAGAGTAAGTACTATGTGCACTTTCTTTGTCATGTTATGAATAATATCACCTTGTATACTTATAATGTGTGAAACAGTGTTTCCTCCGATGAGGATATGCCTCCGCCACCTACGGCGGAAAAGAGCAGCGCAGCGTCCACTGCACGGACGCTGCCACCAGAGCAGCCGCCTACCCCGGCGACTCCTGCCGCTACAGCCACAGCCACGCCACCCCAGCCGGAGGTTGCAGCAACTGAGAGTGGAGCTGCGCTGCAGGTGTCCCTGCGTCGACTTCTTCCTTCTTGGAACACGTAAGTTTGTGCTTGCCAAAGTTTGAATCAAATGCGATTTTTTTGCCTATACTCAGTTATTGAGTTGTGAATTTGCCCATGTCGTGTACTTAGGCGTTTGTGCGAGAGTTGCTGAAGGCTGGTGCCCAGTATGTGCACAAGGAGACTGAAGCCGCCACCCTGCAGCAGCAACTCGAAGTTGCAAAGAGTGCGTATCTTTTTATGCTATCACCACTTGTTGAGGGTGATTTCTCTTGCAGCCTACTAATCATGTGCATCTGTTTTTGTAGAGGCCGCCACTGAAGCGGCAGAAAATTTGAACAACGCCACCCGTCGAGTGGCTGATCTGGAGAAGAGGCTGAAAACAGCCGAAGTTAGGGAGGAGTCGGCGATTGGTCGACTCTCTGCCGCCAGCACCAGCTTAACTGGTAAGAATTTTTGCTCTGCTCCTTAGATGTTTGAGGTTTATGATACATGGTGCTGATTATTTTACCCTTATGCTAGGCGTGATGGATGGCCCGACTGCTACTGGCAAGCAGAGCCTTGGCACTTCACTTGATGAAAGTGTGGCTGTCTCGGAGGCCACCAGTAGCAGAGCAGGGGAGATGCTAACGCAGGCGGCGAGTGCCCTGGGTGCCCTCCATGGCAGCTTCTTCCCCGGCGAGGAGCTACCATCTTCCTTTGCAGAGCTGGTTGATCTATTCAAGCCTGAAGGGACTGCCGTTGCTGACTTCAGTCGCGAGCAAATGGTAAGTGGTGCTCAGACTACTTTTCTCATGTTGCTCGCGCACGGAGTCGAGGCAGATTTTGACACAGCCACAAAGAAGTTTCCACGGGGTCCTGATGGCAAAACCGTCGGGCTCGGCACTTGGATGGAAGCCGCCAAAACATATGCCCAACAGCTGGTAACAACTGTTGAAGAAAGGGCAGCCAAGGTCCAGGCGAAGAAAACTTCCTCCAAGAAGTCGACGACTTAGCCAGTGACCCCTTTGTTTGACTAGGTCTAGGAATTGCGTCACTTTGCTTTTGCTATATGTAAATTATCAGACATCGTATCTGTCTTATTATGAAACATGAACTTCAGTGATCGGGAGGCGCAGCCCCCGAGCCTTTTGTTTGAATTCTTTATGCTTCCTTATGCATTGAATTATTCTGACTGTAGAACCGAGCTTCTAAACCATCGACTGGCCCTGTTGTGGGCGGTTCTTCGAAGTCACGAAGCGTTAATGACCAGAAAATTATGGACTTTCTTCATCAAAAGCTTTCCGAAGTTACTCGCGAGCTGAAGGAAACGCAAAATGCGTATGCTGAGTTGCAGTCGAGGTCATCCCCAACTACAGAGCGAGAAGCCTTTTTGCTTGAGGAGTTGGAGAGAATAAATCTGCAACTCGAATGTAAGACATTTTTGAATCATCGAGATCTCCTCTTAGCAAGGTGACTCGACTGGGCGATGATGAGCCCTTTGCTTTTGCGCAGGTGTTTGTTCTGACCCAATAAAGGAGGAGGCACGAATTCAGGATCGACTCGATGGTCATGCGAGTAGCACTGAGTACTCCGCCCACCCCTTCTGGTCAGACAGGGAGAAGAGTGCCATTTTGGTAAGGCTTCTGGACCGTGCTTGGCGCACAGCCATTCGACTGGAGACTTGCAGGCTGGCTTTATTTCGAGTCCACGAAGCTTTGTTTCCTTTGAATGAGCAACCACAGGGCCTTGTGGCTTTGCTGAAGAAATTTCGAAAAGGCAAGGCGATCAAGAAGTTTGTGCGTGAGCAACTGATTAGCGGGGCTAACGTTGCTCTTGCTTTGTGCGATCGCACCTTCCGCACCTTGATTTGAAAAGATTGCGATGGGACCCGCACCCTTACCAGGTGGTGGTCCTGTGCCGATGGAGGAGCACTACCAAGAGACACGAGTGGACGCACTGGTCCTAATCCATCGTGTGCTGAAGGAGGAGGAAAAATGGACCGAACCCAAGGAAGAACCTGTTGAGTAGGTTATGTGTATGGGAAGTAACTCCAAAGTGTAAAACGCAACACTTGTGATTATTGTACATTATTTGTTTACACGTATGCAGCCCCCGAGCCTGTTGAGCGGGGTGTATGAAGCAACATGCTGTAAAATTAGGACTATCCAGCCCCCGTGTATTTTGAGTGAACTTGATAGAAATATTTTAGAGTATCAAACATAAGCTGCACAGTCCATGACTATTTATGTGCGGTTATGAATTTTTGCAATACTTGAAGCTTCACTTGATGCTTCTAGGCTCAACCCTCGAATAATTGAGTGGGTTGAGCAACTTTTGTGTTTATGTATGTTTTTATGACCCAGCCCCCGAGTATTCGAGTGCGGCTGGGGTATTATGTTGTGAACAAGCGGAAACACATGCTTTTTGAGATAGCGCAGCCCCCGAGTGCTCGGGTGAGGCTAATTTTGTGAAATCAATTTATGCGAGTAGTAAGCAGGGAGAAATATGAGGAATCATGAATTATATTCCTTTTTTGAATGTTAAGCTGCAGGCCGCCTCATTAAAAACCTTCCAGTCCCCTTAGGTACCCTGGTAAGGAAAAGAGCGCGTCTGAAACCTGCAGCTATCCGACATATGTGCCTATTACATTGTTCGACTGATCAATCTAAGCATAGAAACGGCGCAGCTGCGCAACGTTCCAAGGATTATGCGAGAGTTCTCCTGTCTTCGCGTGCTTCAGTCTATATGCTCCACCACCAACGACCTCGGTGATGATAAAGGGTCCTTCCCATGGAGAAGCGAGTTTATGCACCTTCTTTTGCTTCAGTCGAAGTACCAGGTCGCCAACCTCGAAGGACCTGGTACGCAGTCGACGGCTGTGATAGTTGCGGAGGTCCTGCTGATAAATAGCTGTGCGTGCGAGCGCCGTGTTACGTGCTTCTTCTAGCAAGTCGACTGCGTCTTCGAGTGCCTCGTCTGCATCTTCTTCATTGTATGCTTCGACTCTTGGTGCGTTGAACCTTACGTCTGATGGCAGAATTGCCTCTGCGCCGTAGACCATGAAGAATGGAGTGAATTGCGTTGAGGCATTGGGTGTTGTGCGTAGGCTCCATAGCACAGACGGAAGCTCTTCTACCCAAGCACCCGCAGCCCTTTTGAGTGGCACCAGGAGGCGCTTCTTGATTCCACTTGTCACAGCCCATTGGCCTTTTCGACTTGGCCGTTTGATTGCGGGTGCGCCACAGATGCATAATTGAGCGTGATATCTTGCTCTTTGCAGAAGGATTTGAATCCTCAGCCGTGAAGTTTGTACCGTTGTCAGTGATGATGCTGCTTGGCACACCAAAGCGGTATATGATGGATTTTATGAAATTGACTGCTGTAGTGGCAGTCGAACTTGTGATGGGTACTGCTTCAATCCACTTGGTGAACTTGTCGACCGCCACCAGAAGGTGAGTATGCCCTCCATGGGAGGATTTTTTGAGTGGCCCAACCATATCGAGCCCCCACTGGGCGAAAGGCCAGGCCAATGGTATTGTCTTCAACGCCGATGCGGGTGCGTGCGGCTTTGTGGCGAATTTTTGGCAGCCGATGCACCTTTTGACTATGTCCTCCGCGTCTTTGAGTGCTGTGGGCCAGTAGAAGCCTGCGCGAAAGGCTTTGGCTACGAGTGATCGACTGCTGGCGTGATGCCCGCAAGTACCTGCATGAATATCACGAAGGATGGCTTGGCCATCTTCAAATGCTATGCAACGCTGGAACATACCTGATATGCTGCGTTTGTAAAGTTCACCGTTGATGACAGTGTATGCTTTAGATCGTCGAGTGACGCGTCTTGACTCTGTGAAGTCTTCGGGTACCTCGCCGCGGAGTATGTATGCGAGGAAGGTTGAGTCCAAGTTGGCTCGATGAGGAGTACCTCGACTGGTGGGTCCTTGTGCTAGGTGTTTTGCTCTTGGCTGGTGCGGCTGGTGCAGGAGTTGCCGCTTCTTTTTGATTGATCTGTGTCTATGCGCTCGAAGAAGACACCAGGTGGCACTGGTGCTTTGGTCGCACCAATGTTGGCTAACTTATCTGCTTCTTCATTGCTTTCACGCCCTATGTGCCGCAACTCGCAGCCTTCGAAGCTGCCCTCCATGATGTTGTACAAGTCACGGTAGGCGATCATGTTATCTGCGATTGCGTCACAAGCCTTCATTGTTTGCTGCACCACCAGATTCGAGTCGCCGTAGATCATCAGTCGAGTGCACCCGAGGGCTTTGGCCATCCTCATGCCATGGATCAGAGCCTCATATTCTGCTTCGTTATTGGATGGGAACTCGAATCCCATTTGCAGTATGTAGCGGAGCTTGTCGCCTTTTGGTGATATGAGGATGACACCTGCGCCTGCGCCTTCGTTTTTCTTCGAGCCATCAAAGTACATAGTCCAGGAATTGGACACATCTGGTGCTCCTGGGAGCTGAGCTTCAATCCACTCGGTGTGGAAGTCGGGTAAAACTTGTGCTTTGATGGCCTTCGGGTAATCATACTGATGTCTCTTGGTGCTAGCTCGATGAGCCATTTTGCTACTCGCCCAGTCGCATTGGGGTTTGTGAGGATGTCCCCGATCCCTGAAGTGCTGATTACAGTGATCGGGTGCTCGGAGAAGTAATGCGTCAGCTTCCTTGAGGACATGAACACGGCGTATGCCAGCTTCTGATAGTGCGGGTACCGCTGCTTTGATGTGGAGAGCACTTCACTCAAGTAATAGACTGGACGTTGTATGCTTTGCGTGTCCCCCTCTCTGCGTTCGACCACTAGAACAGTGCTTACCACCCTGTTAGTTGCAGAGACATATAGGTATAGTGGCTCGCGTTCCTTTGGTGCTACGAGGATTGGAGGGCTTGTGAGGACTCGCTTGAGGTCCGTGAAGGCTGCTTCGGCTTCTGGCGTCCACTCGAACTTATCTGCTTTCTTCATCAGTCGATAGAACGGGAGTGCTTTTTCGCCTAGCTTGCTGATGAATCGACTGAGCGCTGCTACTCGACCCGCCAATTTTTGCACGTCATGGAGCTTTGAAGGCCTTTGCATCGTCAAGATGGCCTGTATTTTCTCCGGGTCCGCCTCGATTCCTCGAGCTGAGACTAGATACCCGAGGAGTTGCCCGGCTGGCACGCCGAACGTGCACTTCTTCGGGTTGAGCTTGATGTGGAAGCGTTTGAGGTTTGCGAATGTCTCTCGCAAGTCATCGAGTAGTGTGTTTTCTCTCTTGTGGTGATGACGATATCATCTACATAGACCTGGACGTTTCGCCCAATTGCTTCTTGAGGCAATCTTGCATCATGCGCTGGTATGTTGCGCCTGCGTTCTTGAGCCCGAAAGGCATTGTGGTGTAGCAGTAGACCCCGAGTGGGGTTATGAACGCCGTTTTCTCTTCCTTCTTCCTTCATCCTTATCTGGTGGTAACCCGAGTAGCATCCAGGAAGGACAAGCGAGCGCACCCGGCGGTGGAGTCGACGATCTGGTCGATTCGAGGTAGTGGAAAGTGATCCTTTGGACAACACTTGTTGAGTGCTGTAAAATCTACACACATCCGAAGGATGTCTGTGCTTCTTCTCTACAGTACGGGGTTGGCCACCCATTGTGATTTCTTGATCTCTCTGATGAATCCTGCTGCGAGTAGCCTGTCGACTTCGGCTTCGACTGCAGTTCTTTTTGGGCCGGATATGCGGCGCATTGTTTGCTTGACTGGTTTAGCACCTGGAAGTAGCTGGAGAGAGTGCTCGGCGAATTCCCTGGGAATACCTGGCATGTCTGCTGGACACCATGCAAATATATCCCAGTTCTCACGGAGGAATTCGACGAGCGCGCTTTCCTATGCGATAGGCAGACTCGACGAGACATTGACTGTCTTGGTCGGGTCAGTCGGGTGCACCTGATGCGATCTTGTGTCATTGGTGGCATGAATGCTCTGTCGACTGCCACCTTTTTGTGCTCTGGCATAAGTGTTCGATCGTTGGAGACCGCTAGATCAGCGAGTGTTGCTTCCATGCCAAACATCTCAGAGATTTTGCTGAATTCTCGGTCGCAAGAGTCAGACTTTTGGAAGTTCCCCTTGACTGTGATTACTCCTTTTGGTCCAGGCATCTTCAGCTGGAGGTATGCGTAATGTGGCACCGCCATGAATCGAGCGAACGTCGGGCGTCCAAGTATAGCATGGTATTGTGACTTCCAGTCGACCACTTCGAACTCAATCGACTCGTCCTGAAGTGGTGCTTGTCCCCGAACGTTACGTCGAGTTGTATGGTGCCCTCTGGGCTTATTGCTTTCCCTGGAACGATACCGTGGAAGGTATTTGAGGATCTTGGCAGGTTTTCGACTGACCTATTCATTTTGCGGAGCGTATCTGCGAAGATGATGTTTATGCCGCTCCCACCATCCATGAAGACCTTGGACATGGCGTAGCCTCCAATTTGCGCGTCGAGTACCAGAGCAGAGTGCCCTGGTCGAACAACCGACGGAGGGTGGTCCTCTTTGCTGAAGCTTATTGCAGTATCAGATCCCTTTAAGTACTCTGTCACCGCAGGCGGTGACATGACCGCCATGTTTACCTGTCGAGTGCGAAGCTTTTGCTCCCTGTTGGAAGGTCGACCTTTCTGTATCATGTACATCTGCCCTTGGGGCGGAGGGTACTGTGGTTCGTCCACCCGAGGCACGGGCTGTATGGCACCCGCGAGATTTCCGCCTGGGGCAGGCTGTGGTGGTGGAGGTGGTGCCATCAGAACAGGCACGTTGTTTGGCTGAGGCACGGGTGCAGGTGCTTGTGCGGCTGCTGCCTTTCTGCGATTTACGTAATCAGTCGCCATCTGGTCGAACTCCCTGCAGTTTCTCATCGAGTGGTTGGACCGCAGTTTTCCATCGTCCCCCTTGTACAGGTGGAATCTGCAATCAGCGTCCATCTTTTCTTCGAATGATCGCTCAGATTGTGCCCGTGACTTGCGCCAATCCTTCCTCTTGTAGCTGTCACTGCGTTGGCCATCGCGACGATCATCTCGACTGTTTCGCCGATCATCTCGACTGTCTCGCCGGTCATCTCGACTGTCTCGTCTCTCGTCTCGCTCTTCCGACCGTCGGTCGCTTCTGTCCTGATCATTGCGGGGTGTGGAGAACCCAGCCGCCATGAATTCGGGTCTGTCATCGTCGTAATGACGTTTTGAACGTTTGCGCCTTCGGTCGTCTCTGTACGAGTCTCTATGGCTTCGACTGCTATTCTCGTGTTTGTCACGGGGTGAGGACCCGCGTGTGGTGCGTGCCATATCCTCTCCATCTGCCCACTCAGTCGCGATCTGCAGGAGGTGGGCTACAGATTTTGGCTTTTGGCGGCCAAGTGCTTCTTTGAGGTCTCGCCTGGCGAGGCCCATGACGAAAACATCCATGGCCATATCTTCTGAAACCACTCCAACTGAGTTACGTATCTCAGTCCATCGTCTGATGTATGACCTCAACGCTTCGTCTGAACGCTGAACGCAGGCCCGCAGCTCCTCGAATGTTTTCGGGCGCTCACATAGAGGCTCGAAGTTTTTGATGAAATCCCTGCGGAAGTGATCCCACGAGTCGTATGTTGATGGAGGTAGGGCCTTGAGCCAGTCGCGAGCTGTGCCTTCGAGCATGAGTCGTATGTACTGCATGGCTGTAGTGTTGGTGCCCGCTGGCACGCAACTGCCAGCCTGTAATCTTCCAGCCACCCGGAAGGTTCCTGTCGACCCGTGTACTTGGGCTGTTCGGATGTGAGTTTGAATCCTTTGGGCATCCGTGTCTCGCGGATGCGTCGAGTGAAGCACAGAGCTCCATGTGGCTCAGGCTCTCGATCAGAGTATGAGTCGCTACTGTATGATCTGCGTGATCTGCTCCTGGACCTGCGCCTTCGCGAGCCGCTTCTTTCTTTCGAGTGGTGGCGACGACCACTGTGATTATGCTCTTCCCGAGGTGCGTCGACTAGGGCACGGTCTCGACTCCCACCTGGAGTTCTTGGAACTTGGCGTATGGCCTTTGCAGCTAAGGCGAGTGATTTGATCTGTTGGCGGTGTAGTTTTGCGTTGGGGTCATCCGCTGGGGGCTTGATTGCCTCCAGGTATGCTGCAGCGGTGTAGAGAGCACCTGCTGCTGTTTTGGGCACCGGCAGTCCTTCCTCATCGTATGTCATGAAGGAGTTGCCTAAGTTGCGGGTGAGTGCCGCCTTCTCGCCTGGCGAGAGGTGTGACAACCTTGATCTGCGTCCTGTGTCTGCTCGCCCGGTGGAGCTCAGGGAGAGCTGTCTTCTGCGCACACTCGACAAGCTAGCTTGCTTTTTGCGTTCTTCGAGTGTGGCTCTTATCTGCTTCAGTCGAAGTGACTCCTGCCAGTTGAAGTACTGGAAGGTCAACATCTCTTCTTGTGTTGCGTCTGCTGGCATCATTGTGCACTCCTTGATAACTTTATCTGCTTTTGCTGCCATCTCAGCAGTGATTGTGAGGGTTGTGGCTCCGTCCGGCATAGTGACTGTGCACGGGAATTCTGTAGGCCTGCGACTGGCCGCAGTTTCTGATGTTTCTGCGGCGATGGCCACATAGACCTGTTGGGGTATGACCCGAGGGCATATGTATGTACTTTCGAGTCCCGTCATGGACTCGACATCTTCGTCGAGGCTCATGTCTGAGCCTGTATGTTCATCGAGTGGTTCGTCTGGACGGATCTCGCAGTCGACGTCTTCGTCGCCTATGCCCATCTCGGCGTCGGCGAGGTTGTCATGAGCCTCGGAGTCGAGGTTGTTGTTGGCGCAGATCTCGGAGTCGACGTGGTTGTCGATATGAGTTTCGAGGTCGTCGAAGTCGCTGAGGGAGATCCCGCAGTCGAAACTATCCTCGAGTGGGAGATCTAGCTCGGGATCGTTTGTGCGGTATGCTGATTCGGCCTCCTCGCCCTGGAGCTCTTCAATGAGCTCGCGCATCTCTCGTGTGGACATGGTTGTTGCAGACGAACAAGCTTGGAGGGTCGATGATGGTATGGACACAGTTGAGATCCGCAGTCGAAGGAGCCGCAACCGATGGAGCCTCGGGTGCGAAAGTCGCGAGTTGGCGTGGATCCGTCAAGTCCTGCACACCAAGCTTGTTGACGAAAAAATTGAACGAACCAACGGTTAAACCCAAACCTGACTCGAGATCGGAGAAGGCCTCCTGGAATCCTGGCGAGTGTGGCTCGAAATCCATCAGAGGATCCGATGTGCTTTTTGCGGGTGAAGCTGGCGTGTTGCCGTTTGTCGAGTGAGCCGGCGAGTTGCCGTGTGCCGCCTGAGTCGGCGAGTTCTGGTTTGTCGATGCAGCCGGCGAGTTGCCGTTTGTAGATCCGATCGGCGAGTCGCCGTTTTCCGATGGAACCGAAGAAACCGCGAGTCCAGCACTATTCTTTCCCACAGACGGCGCCAATTGACGAGGTGTACCCTCATCAAATCCCATGGTTAAGGACCTAGGGTTGAGATTATGGGGAGAGAACGTGGTAGTACTGGTAGTTTCGTCGGCTGACAAGCAGAGGCAAAGATTTACCCAGGTTCAGGCCCCTCGGGTGGAGGTAAAGACCCTACTTCCTGCTTGTCTGTTATTGATCGCTGGAGATTATGTGGTTACAAGGTGGCTCCGGCGAGATGACGATCTCGCAAGAGCTTTGGTGGTTCGAGTATGGCTTGGTCCTAGATCGGCACCCCTCCCAGCCTTTAAATAGGCTGGGTCTCGGGAGTTTGTAACCGACCTAGTTTACACATAAGGAAAGTATAAACCGACTATGTCTATTTCTAAACTTGGAAGTTACTTCATCTTGTTGGGCCTCTCGTCTTGGGCTTCGAGTCGTATCTTCGCTAGTTGGGCTTTTAGTCATCACGTGCACTGGGTACCCTCACAGTAGGGTACCCGAGATATATATGCTTGTCACACGCGCTACAAGCATCTCCTCGCCTACGACGACCGGCTGCCGGCCATGGACCTGGCGCTCAAGACCGACCCCAACCAGCTCTGGGTCCACGCCGCGCAGGAGGCGGGCTGCGTCAGGTTCCAGGCCGACTCCAACACGCAGCTCACCAAGGGCCTCGCCGTGCTGCTCGTACTCGGCCTCTCCGGCGTGCTCGCCAGGGACGTGGCCATGAATATAGAGGACAGCGCGGCTCCGAAGTTCAGAGGTAAGCTGATGTCTTCTTGTTCTTCCCACGAGCCATGACCAGAGTCGTGGGGAACTGTTCTGAGTGATTTTTTAGTAAAGAATGTCTTCATGTTGGCGGTAGTTGGCTACGATGCATTTTGGGTTATACCTGGTTATTGATTGATCTGAGACATGTTCAAGGAATCGAGGTGTGTTTATAAACACACTACCTGAGATTATGTGATGCAATCATCAGTATAGACAGAGTAATTATGCGATCATAGATAGGAAAATATGTGAGTAGATTGTAATATTATCTGTACTTCGAGACAGAGAACAATTTGTTGCGCATTCGTTAGGCATGGCGTTGAATATGTATCTTCTGGTCGCTTATAGCCAGTTTTAGTTGATTTTGCTTTGAAGTAGAAGTGGATTCTTCATATGCAGAGGGGTGTGTATTGTGGGAATTTTAGATAGGCGATTTGAGGAAACAAATTTCTGACCTACTGCCAAAGGTTCTGTTCTTTTATTTACCAGCGCATTCGTTAGGCATGGTTCGCTCATTTTCTGATGATACTTTGGATTATCTTGTAAGGCATTTTTTTTCAGGAATTGACGATCTTGCACATGAGTATATAGCTTTGATTTCTGATGAAAATCCTGCTTCTATGATCAACAGCCAAATGCAGTTACGCATAACTACTATTCTGCTCGTATTCTGGAAGAACCAAACTCGTATCTTCAGCACCGCATAAAGAGAGGATGACCAACAAGTGTACTGCATCAGTAACGATCAGGGACACCACAAGTTTCAGGTAACAATGTGATTGTCGTGTACACGTGTGTGCAATCTAAAGCGTGTATCTTTGTCTGCAGTTATGAATGCAGCCAAGATGTTTGCAAATGCATATCCATGGGTCAGGTTTTACTACGCCATAAAAAAGTCATCCTCTTTTTTGAACTTGGAAAATTTCAAGTGAGAAGTTTAGGCTTCTGTGTTCCTATTTTTTTCCTGTAGGAGTAGACAAATATTACTACATATGTTTTCATTTGTTCAGGTGACTACTACATGCATTATATAATGATTTTAGTAGCTTTAAGAGATATACGTAATGGATGATATTTTCCGTTATATCAAATTAAATTCGACTTGATTTGTTACAAGTTTGATGCGTGTTAAACTGTTACAGAACATTGAACATATCCTGTACTTGAGGTTTTTCTAGAAACTGTTACGGAACATTGAATGTTGATGCTTCATTCCGACCTGATTCCTTCACAGGTGCAACATGAGCTGTCATAAGCTATGCTGGCAGTAGTTGTGGCATACTGTCTGTGGCAGATGCTTCTTCTGCTGAAGCGAGAGCATTGAAAGATGGCCTCATTCTGGCTGGGCAAGTAGGATGCATGAAGATCATAGTCAATAGTGACTGCTTGGAGGTAATTTAAACAATGCAAGATGGCGAAAATTCGATTGGTCCTGCTACGGCAATTTCTGAGGAGTATGCCTTTTGAGCTATAGGTTTTGCTTAAATTGTTTTTTTTTTTGCCTCTCATAGGGAGAGCAACAGAGTAGCTCATACTTTAGCTGATAAAGCGGAGGGTCCCCAGTGTGTTCGGCTGGAGGAACCACCCGATTTTATTTTTGAGCTGCTTGCAGATGATGTAACCATATTTTATCATCGGAAACAACTGGCTTTTTCCTTCTCTGTCACTTTATTTTGTACCATGTGTTAGTTTGCATTATACCCTATGTTCAGTGAAAATTCTGGTCTTGATGTTCCTTGCCTCATGAAGTACTAGATATTTATGCCTTTATCCGAAAAGAATGGCACCCGTGCAAGTTATTTTACACTAACTCACTAGAAAGATGTGTTGTTTTAATCATGTTCATTTTGTGCAGACTATTGTTAGTGTATTATTTTTTAAGGCCTCTACAACCGTGGTGAAAATCAAAGTCTTCCATATTATTAGTAGGGTGGAGATAGAAACATATTGTTCTTCTCGTGATTTGGAAGTGGAAACTGGAATGAGATTTGAAGGAGCAGGAAGACGAAAAAAGTCTACATAGGAGGGAAGGAAAGGGGAGTGGAGTAAGATGACTTGTGTTTTCCGTATTCTGTAACAGTAACACTGCAATCAAAATGTTTCTAGAGACGAAGTCAATCGTGATTTTTGCAATAACATGGCGTATTAGGATCACTTAAATTGTCTTTAGACAAATAAATTTAACAACCCGTAGCAACGCACGGGCATTCAACTAGTACGTGTAACGTGTGGGTGGCGGGTCGTCTCGCTTGTGCGATTTTTGTATGATTTTTAGACCCGTTTTCACTTATAAACTAGGTCATCTCTTATATTTATTCGGGCAGTGGATATCGACCACTTTGAGGTTAAAAAGAACATCATTATCATCTTGGACGGGAGAGCTCCTCTTCTTATCTCCAGTCTAGTATTTCCTTCAAATTGCTACGGGATCGTGATGAACCCCTTTTGCCTAATCCTTCTCCAACCAGCAAAAGTTTATTTATTTACTAGTGGCTTCAGGTACGGACATGCAACTTGAAGTAATTTGTGAAGCAGTTTCTAATGCATTTTAAACATAGGGCTTTTTTTTGACAAAGGATATAAAAATATGCCAATTACTGAATTACACCTATGGACACCTGGTCTCTGTAATGATAAAATGTCAAGAGTGAGTCGAGATCTAAACAACGCACTCAACCAAAGAAATAAAAATAAAAGGAACATTAACTCGCCAAAGCAATCAAGAACTCACGACTGAAAACAATTCCTACCAATGGCAACACCCAGACTTCAAGAAAATGATAAGTGTGTTCCAGAGACGATGCTCATTTTCCCGAGTCATAGCAAATGACTTCATCTGTGTCATCTTGTGTATATAATGTGAGTAGGCCATATGAAACAAACTAGAGTTACAAGCCTAACGCAAAAGAGCTCATTATCATTTGAGAGCAGATTTTTTTTTTGGAACAACAATTGAGCTTTACTGATTCATAGAGAAAGTAAATAGACGAAATGAACACCCCCAACCGATAAAAATTAAAAACAATTATCAAGACTCTCCGAAGCCAGCTGTCGTGGGGTTACTCTTCGACTACCCCACGGTGGTGATACCCGTCACGTGCCGCTGGCTGGGCTTCTTGCTGCGGCTGCTGCTGCTGCTGCTGTGGAAAGACTCCCGCCGCTTGTGCTGGATTATCGGCTGCGGGTGCGGGTGCTGCCTGGATGGCCATATGCGCGACTGGCTGCGCTGCGGGTGTTGGAGTGACTATCTTCTGCATGGCTTCGTAGATCTTGCGTGCTTTTCGGCAGTCCTTCAACAGGTGGTTGGATCCCCACTTGCCCGTTCGTAGATCTTGCGTGCTTTTCGGCACATCAAGATCCACCCTTCTATCTTGAATTCCCTAATTTATCGGAGAAAATTAAAGTACCCAATATAAAGACCGCACAACGCAGACTAACCCCATTGATTCGAAGAAACACATGAGATGCCTGCCTCAATAAATGGAAACCTAACGCTGTTAAACATTGTAGCCAGGTCACGCCATCACAATTGATCACGTGCTGCCTTGTCGCTGCACCAACGAGAAGCAGCCAAGCAATGAAACTACTGACACATTAGAGTAGACCATGATAGCCAAATAAGAATGTGATGGAGCTAGGGCCTAGGGGAACTTATGCAACATTATATCATCTCCACCGCCAAGATCACAACACTAACTGACAAAAGGTACACAATTTACTATCTATGTTTCTAAATATATAAAAACTTTTTTTTCTGATTTGTGTATCAAGAACTTATGCAACATTATATCATCTCCACCGCCAAGATCACAACACTAACTGACAAAAGGTACACAATTTACTATCTGTGTTTCTAAATATATAAAAACTTTTTTTTTCTGATTTGTGTATCAAGATTTATTTTAGTGTGTTGATTCACCCATTTCAGTCAGTATTTAATCTATATTAAAGTAGTAAAAACATATTTATAGTATGGAACAGAGCTATTACATCTCGAAGAGCGTTCAACTACCGCTTTCGTGTGCACACTTCTCAACGATGTAGGTGAGGGCATAAAAGTGATTGGAAGCCCAAAAGGAAGTTGACACAAATTTCTTTCCAGAATCATTCTTTTTTGGATTAAGTATATATTTCACTCTGAACTCTTATACATTGGATACAAATCCCCCTGAAACATAAATTGGTCTATTTTGTACCCTCAAATCCACAGTATGGTCTAAATCACCCCCTAAGATGGTTTTGTGGGATGACGTGGCGATGCCATGGCGATAATGTAGCGTTGGCCGTGAGTTAAGGATCCGTTAAAAGTGGCCTCGTGACTCCGGTGGCGGCGGCGACGACCACGTCACCGCCACGTCATCCCACAAAACCGCCCAAATTGACACCACAACCGCTCTAATTCGTCCAAAACTAGTGTCTGGGGTGATTTAGATGGTATTGTGAATTTGAGGGTCCAAAATAGACCAATTTATTGTTCAGCGGTTTGTGTCCAATGTGTGGCATTTCAGAATGAAACTACACTTAATCCTTCGTTTTTTTTCGTGTTTTCAGAATCTGGGCCGGGGTAGGAGAAGGCCATGTGGCCGGACTGGCTAGCACCATTAGCATGCTGAATCGGTTCATGCCCTCGTCTGCTGGGCCTTAACGTCCACGGCAACGGCAAGCATCAGTGCTGGAGAGGACACGCACGGCCCGATTTCTCGATTGTTCCGTCCCCTCTCTCTGTCTGTCTAGGGAAAAGCGAATACTTGGGAAAAAAGAAAGAAAAAGAAAAACCGCTCTTGCTCGGCTTTCTCCGCGCCGGTAGGAATGGGAAGGATGCGGTACTCGTAGGGTTCCGGCAGCCGAGGCGGCGGCGCTCCATGCCATGTTGTGAGGGGGAGTACTCTGACAAAGGCTACGAGAGTTTGGGGGTAGGGGCCACTGGCCAGCATGCCCAGGGGGCGAAAGGGAGTGTAGTCGACGGCGCCGGCGAGCGCGGGGATTCTTGGAGCCCCACGCAACCGCCGCCAGCCGGAGCAGTGTCGAGGGCGGAGAAGCGGGGGTCGAGGGCGACGGCGGGCGCGGGGATCCGCGGGGCTGGATGCGGCTCCAACTTCCTCGCGCGACGGCGGAGCGACCTGCAAAAGCGGCGGCCGCCGACCGATGGCCGCTTCCCCTCTCAGGTGGCGGCAGAGGCGGCGCGCGGAGGACACGTCACGCGAACGGCATCAGGGCCGTCCGTCCCGATCCAACGGCCGCGGGCGGCCCCTGGGTCCACGAGTCGCTTGATGGGACCATCAGAGGCCGTCCGATCCGCCACGTCAGCCTCGGATACCGATCGGACGGCACGCGACGCGCCAGCCTGTAGTCCGAGAGAGAAACCCAGCTTCCGTCGCCCGTCTTCCTGCCTGCCAGCCGAGCTGTATATCTGCTGCCGCACCGCATGCAACTCCGCACCACCGCAACAACTTTTCTCCTCTCCTCCAAGCAGACGCAGAGCAGCGGAGGAACGGTGAGAGGCTTCTCCTCTCCTCCGAGCGGAAGCAGAGGCAGAGCGGCGGAGGAAAGGTGAGAGGCTCCTCCCTTCCCGTCTCCTCTCCCTCCTCTCTCGCGGGATCGTCTGCTTCCTCGGTTCGTTCGCATGTGGGCTACAGATCGAGCAGCGGCAGCGCACGGGTGTGTTGGCGTTCTGTGGCCATTTTGTTCTGCAATGGCGCCACGTTTATCGATTCCTCTTGCTATCGTTGCTGTTTTCGATTCGAAAATCGCGAGATCGTCGTGCTGCTTCTTCGGTTCGTTCGCGGGCTACTGGTCGAGCAGAGCACGGATGTGTCGGTGTCCCGTGACCGTTTTGCTCTGCGATGACGCCATGGTTATTGATTCCTCTTGCTATCGTTGCTGTTTTTGGTTCGAAACGCGCGAGATTCTTCTGCTTCTTCGGTTCGTTCGTGCGCTGCCGATGGAGCAGAGCACAGGTGCGTCGGCGTTCTGTGACCGTTTTGCTGTGCGACGACGCCCTTTTTGCCGATTCCTCTTGCTGTTGTTGCTGTTTTTGGTTCAAAACTCGCGAGATTCTTCCGCTTCTTCGGTTCGTGGGCTGCCGATGGAGCATAGCACGGTGTGTCGGCGTCCTGCGACCGTTGTGTTCTGCGAGGACGCCGTATATGTTGATTCCTCTTGTTATTGGGTTGCTGTTTTTGGTTCGAAACTCGCGAGATTCTTCTGCTTCTTCGGTTCGTTCGTGGGCTACTGGTCGAGCGGAGCGCGGTGCGTCAGCTTCTCGTGATAATTTTGTTCCGCGACGACGCCATGTTCATCGATTCCTCTTGTTATCGTTGCTATTTTCGATTCAGAAAACCGCGAGGTCTTCCGCTCCGTTTCGTGGGGCTACTCATCGAGCAGAGCGCGGTGTGTCGGCGTTCTGTGACCAGTTTTTTTCGCGATGACGCCGTGTTTATCGATTCCTCTTGCTATCGTTGCTGCCTTTGATTCAAAACTCGCGAGATCTTCTGCTTCTTCGCTTCGTGGGCTACTCATCGAGCCGCAGAGCACGGCGTCTCAGCGTCTCGTGACCGTTTTGTTCCGAGACGATGCCATGTTTGTTGATTCCTCTTGTTGTTCTTGTCGTTTCTTTATTCAAAACTCTGCGCGTGCTTGCTGTTTAGTCCTAATCAACGTGCAAGCCTTGCCATTAAATCAAACACCCTCCAAGTCTTTGCTTCTTGAATCTGCTTCGGATTTTATTATGGTGAACCGGTGGCCATTTGGGGGTTATGTCGCTCTTAAGATGATTAGACCGTGCACTCTTGCTTATTCTACCATCTGTTAGTGTCTTGTTAATTCTCCCAGTACTTGGTGTATGATTTGAGTCAGGATGGGAATGGGCCGGGTCGACCCGCTGGGTCACTGACCCGGCCCAAAACTTTGAGGCCATTGGGGCGCACGGGTTGGCCTCGAAAATGTTTTGGGCCAGTGAAGCCAGCACTAGTTGACCCGATGGGGCGCACGGGTCGACCCAGCTTTCAGCCATGCCCTAGTCTCGGCCACAGCTCGCCGCCGCCCGCCGGCTCCTGCCGCTCGCCGTCGCCTCCCGCTCGCCGTCCCGCTCCTTGAGCGCCTCAAGATCGCCATCCCGCTCCTTACGCGTCTCCCGCTTGCTGTCCTGTGCGCTATCCATCTCGGCTCGTCCAGCTCCTCTCCGGCCAGTACATCTTGCCGTCTTGGTCGCCGTCCTGCTCCTCTCCGGCTAGTACATCTCGCCGTCCCGGACGCCATCCCGCTACTCTCCGGATCATCCAGCTCGTTGTCCCAGACGCCATCCTATTCCTCTCCGGCTCCCGCAACTCTCCACGCGCAGGTAAAACAAATCCCCGATCTTGGTGTTGTTTGCTGCTTGATACTAGTACAGTATATTGCCTAATTGCAGAGTGGTCTGGTCACTAGTTAAATAAATCTTGTGTCTTGGCGCCTGATCTTATTGCCTAATTGTAGATGATCGATGATTGCTTCGATTTTGTATACTGCTGTAGTGATTTCCTGCACTAGTAGAAGTAAAATAGCAAATGAACTTATACTCATACTTGTAGTTTCGTTTGTCCTGCACTAGTAGAAGTAAATGAACTAATACTCATACTTGAAGGTTCTGCAGTAATTTAATATCCATTTGTTTATCCTATATTTCCCTCTGATCAGGAACATGGAAGAGGAAGAAGGTGACCAGGAGGCATACCAAAGTGGTCGTTCATCATTGATATCTGGTGCAACAATGAGAAGGGCACCAGTGTTTCTGAAGCTTGTATGTAGTGTGGTTTGATTCCTTTGCGTGTAAGATCCTCGGTGCAAAGCCATGTATTCTGTTAGAAGAATGTGATTTCCTCTTATATAGTACTAGTTGAATTTGGCGTGGCGTCACGCCACGCCCTTGGTGATTTCTTTGTACATTTTTTTTCGGCAAAATGTTAGCTAAATTGAAGTGTTTGAACATGTTTTTATTTTGGTATGAGTAGACAGCAATTTTTTGTGAGTTTTTTTTTTGATATATTGTGTAGGATATTGAAAACTTTAGTGTTTTGAAATCTTCAAACATGTTTGTATTTTGACGTCAATATTTAATTGAAATTGGTAAATTTATTTAAATTTGAGTCTACATTGGCCATGGACAGTTCTTTTGCTGACTGCCGTGATCTTCGTGATATATGGTCATGCTGGAAGCTGATACAAATTAGATAACATGTCTTAGTATGGCAATCAGTTAATTTTTGAGAACTAGTGGCAGTGCACGTGCAACGCACGTCTCATAATTTATTATAATATAAATATGTCTTTAAATCTGTATTTGTTTCATTGAGTTATTTTATCAAGCCAGTTAAATTTGTATCATGATAAAAAAATTGAAATCAGACCAATATCTCCCATGAAGTAAATTACTATTTTTAGTTACATGTGAAAGACATCTATTGCCGCAAATAAATCCTTCTTGCCGTGCACGTACAACGCACGTGTAATCTTAGGATACAAATATCATCAATTGACAATGCTTTTTTGTTGTTGTTGGAGTAAATTCAAAAATTTAAGCCTTTTTCTAGCAAAAATTCCCGTGCATTGCAACGGTTTTACAATAATTTAATATGTGCTCATAAATCTAGAAAACAATATGATGTAATTTCTAGCAATCAGACATATTGCATTTCATTTTGGTTTTGTTTTCTACCATTTTAAACATTTTAGGTTTTGTTTCAGTTTTAGTTCCCTTGTTGCGGTGTACATTATTCCTATGAAAAGAGAAATTAAATGCACCACCTAATTTCCCATCCTCTTTTCGTGCATGATAGTTATCTAGAAGTACAAAATATCATGTATATCATTTAGAAAAAAGTTGACAAACCATATTTAAAATCGTATTAAAATTAGGCTCTCACTTGAAAAATTTCCAAGTTCTATTGTAATATTTCAACAACAACAACGAAATAATATCTCCGATACTAATTAGTCATCTAGAAAAATTGCCACAAATCCTTACTGGCCTGAGTATTCAGTATTACCTCTGCAATTCTGGTCATTGTCACAAACAAACAAAATGGAATAAAAATAAGCCATCATCTACATTTTGTTTTTGAAACACCATCATCTACATATGTAATATATGCACTCTCACTCACCAGCAAAGTGAACCCATTGCCTGGATGGGATCCATCTTAGCCGACATGCTTGGACACAAAACTGAAGCCATTCTCTACTTCTCTAGGCTTGGCAAAGTGTGTTTCACTTCTTTGGTGATCACATCCTCCAGCAATGAAACATGACACATGCCAAAATAAATCAACCTCGTTTGCCAAATTAACTCAGATGTGCATGGCATGACACAAATAGTTCCCTATTTTATTCTGTGAGAACTGAACTTAAAACACGTTTAGAAAAATAGAACGGATATAGATGGAGACACATAGCATGAAGGTGTACTGCACTACTCCAATTAGCAGCCGTGTATAAGCCGAAGAATAGAAAGGACAGCACCGATAACTGAGAATTTAGTTCCCTGTAGAAGAATCACAATTCACAACCACAAAAATCATTAGGAGGAACATCATACCATACCAAGTGCACACCCACGTTCAGAAAGAAAGTGCTCGCTTTAGTCCCACTGGCGAGAGTTAGACTGAGCTGCTGCTGCTCGCGCTCGCTCGTCGGAAGCTAGCTCAGGTGGGTGCGGGCTAGAAGAACTCCGACACAAACGGCACCTCGGCCTCTCCGGAAAGACGCGGGAGAGCAGCGTATTCTGGTCCCAGGCGAGCCGACGAGCAGGAAAACCTCCGAGATCTTGACCCGGGCGTGGTGTGCTTGTAGGGATTCTTGAGGAAATCGAAGACCTCCTGCAGCTAGAGTTTGGCCTGGTCAACGCCGGAGACGTCCAGGAAGCTGACCCCGTTCTTGGGCACCTCCTGGACTTGCTCGCCGACAGAGGATTGGGTGCGGTGAGGAGGATGTTCGCGAAGGGGTTCGCGGCAGGATTCTCCTCTTCCTGGAGCTGCATGGCCGGATCCGGAGGCATGGGATGAGTGATGTAGCAGCGGCAGTTGAGCAGGGCGGCGGCGTGGATTGGGGAAAAACGAGAGCGGCTTGCATAAGGGCTAAGGATCTCGGCTTCAGATTAGAATTCCATGAACGTGACCATCATGTCCACCTCTGTGGACTCTCACGGCAGGACATGAGCATTTTTTAGCGGGCGGGGCACGGCGGTGCGCGAGCAGTCTCGACTCTCGAGCAGGCCAAGACGCGGTGCGGCGACGCGCGGGAACCCGGGCTCTCCTGCCTGCCGGCCGCGTGCTCGCCCGTGCTCTCGGCCGCTCGCTTTCCCGGCCCCGACCGGCAGAGCTCGTCCCGACGCAGTGGCGGCGCCAGGAAATGAACAATGGGTATTCCTCCCAAAATTTTTTTTTTGCTCTAAATATACTATATGACCCAAACAGCACTACACTAGCAATATATGAATAAAACAACACTAGAATAACAGCAATAGCTAGATTTCAATTTATAAGCATTCTTCTTCTTCTACGGTATAAGAAAACAAGGAACAGAAAATTAAAAACTTGCATCTACTTCTAGAAATCTACAATCTAGTACGAGCAAGTAGCCATTAGCCAAGCAAGCAAATAAAGCATTAGCATTTAGCAATGGAGCTATGAAGCAAGCAAAGCAAGAATTCAAGATTCGGCCATACCTGGGCTGCCTTCTGCGCAGCAGCTGCTCGGGGCGCTGGGGCGGGGCGGCGCAGACGGCAGGAGGGGCGCGGGTCGGCGGGGGGCGGGGCGCGGGTCGCCGCGGGCGCGGGTTCGTCGGCTCCGGGCTGCATCGGCCGGCCGCCGGCGGTGGTCACAGTTCTAGGTCGAGAGCCATGCTGCCTGCCTTCGATGCGGAGGGGAATTGGGGATTGGGGAAAGAGCAGAGCGGGTCCGTGGCTCCGTGTGCGAGCCAGGCCTGGAGCCAGCGAGTCCGTGCAATGCGTGCAGCGTGTGACTGTGTGAGCCAGCGAGTCCGTGCTAATATGTATACATAGTTATTTTTTGGCCAAATCTTGGGTATTCCTGTGAATACAGGGGCATACCCCCAGCGCCGCCACTGTCCCGACGCCGCCTTGGTAGGCGCCATAGCCGCCGTCATGTCCGAGGGCCGCTCTGGTCTCTTGACGTCCGTGAGCCGGGAGAACAGAGCCTCGAGGAGGGCGCCTCAGTTTATTTTTTAGCCGTGGCAACCTTGTAAATATCACGAAACCGAAAAGGTTTGGAGTAATCTGGGACGTTGATCAAATTGAACGGTTTAGATTTAATGTATCAACACAACACAACACATGTTTGCTCTTTTAATAGTAGTATAGATATATATCATGCAAGAAGTGAATGACAAACCTTTCATGAAGAGATTGTGCCTCAGGAATTGGTGGATCAAGATGCCATCGAGTTAAGTGAGTACTCTTGAAAGCTAACATTCCTATGATTGAATATTATTGCATAGGTTATGTAGTGAAAATCGGTACATTCATGAGTAGAAAGCAATCAAGTAATAAAAATTAGTTACCTGAGAAATAGTCAACCACCATTCCCATAAACAGCACTGGTACATTTTTGTCTATGGAAGCTTCATATAAGGATTGCGCATTAAAGCTCTCGGCTAATTCTCCCCATAATGTAACAACAGCAGTCCTACCACTTTTACATTTAAGCTTGAATGAGTTTTGGTGTGGTAGTAACATGATTAGTAATGTAACGAAAGGGCTAATACACTTAACTCATAGTAGTTGTAATGTGGCATGCACCTGTCATTTTTTATGTAGATTTGTCTCCTTGAATCATGGCCTGACTTGGATGCAAGAACTTCAGTGACTTTGTATGCTATTCCGATGACATCTGCAGTTAGACTGAGGTAAATATATGTGTGGAATATATTTACAGAATGAAGCAATGCATGGAATTAGTGTAGAAAATGCTGCTGCACCTGATAAAGTATCAGTTTTTTTGATACGTTTTGCAAGAACTTCAAATGGCTTTGCATTATGTGCATAGTAGGGAAAGTCTTCAAGTGGTTGATCAATTTCTGTTATCTTTGTCTGTTGGCCAATTTTGATCCTAAAGGTATGGTCTGTGACTCTGTAGTTATTGCGTGCAGCAACAACTATGAATGATTCAATTTCGTATAGCAAGCCCTCCTTTAACTTGTCGCCAAACCGTCGTATGTTATTTTCTGGTAAGCACCCTTCTATCATATTTCCCTGGAACGAAAAGTGATCATCATTTTCGATACTACATCATGGATCAGCATTTGTATAGCCATTAAAATTGCACGCATGCATGTGTACATTCTTTTTTTTGTTGCAATGTGTACTTCCCAAGCTGTGGCTAGCACTAATATGTAGTAACTTAAAGAATTTAAGAAACAAAACATATGTTGTGTATGGAGAAGATAGATTAATGCATCGCAAAACAGAGTACAATACGTAATGAAATCGAATGAAACCTTAGCTTAGAATGGTGGGGGCGTCTGCCATGTAATTAAATGTACATTGTATTTTAAATTTATAAGCGGAATAGGCTGCAAATGTCTGAAGAACATGCAACTTTATTTCTATTTTTAAGATAGTTGTAACAGATGTTAAAAAATGGCTACGTGTTTTATTGGATTTTGTAGTTGAATTGTTGGCATAGCAGCTTAATACAGGTATAAAATAGCAGGAAGTATGTAGACACATAGCATGAGAAATGATCTGACCAGGAGGGTTTATCGGTATATAATTAATTGTTCCTAAGTTGGCAGGTGGACAGTGTCGGTGGATGAACTCCTAGAGGCATGAACAGCTCATAAGTAACATATTATCAGCTGTATAGATAGCACACATTATCTTAGTCTGGGATTTGTACAAACTAAAAACTCGCAGGACTTTGTTCTCCCAAATATGAGATGAGTTCACCATGGAAAAAATAGGATACACTGCAAAGTTTCTGATCACCAGTAGCAGTTAATACTCTGCTGTACCTGTTGCGGCATCTCGCCTTAATTTTCCTTGTACATACCATGAGAGAAAGCTTCGATCTGGCCGACTCCACATAGCTTACTGGTGTTCCGGGTCAGCTGGATCTGACCTGACGATATTGATGATGAACCCTGCGCACATGTTGCTGAAAAAATCCTTGATATTTGGAACCTGCAGCAAGTGGTATTCTATTAAATCATCCACGCTGTTGCAAGCTGAATTGGCCGCGTTTACAAAAAAGAAAGACTCGCGCCTAATTTCCTGTCTATGAATACTAATTGTTGTCAGCAATTAGTAAAGATCTGACACACGTTTTTTCCTCTAACCGTGCAATATTTAACCTACAGAAAAGGCTATTTGATCATGGTCATCTTTTTTCAAAGAAAATATATAACCTGCAGCAAGTTAAACACATGATTGAGATCTAGCATATATACCGAGGTGACATTCTAACTGGCCGGACAAAATTAGAGAAGATACAGAAAACAAATTTGTACCTTAACATGGACTAAGAATTGGCCATCTAAAACAGTAGCCCAAGGAAAAAATGAATCTGTCAATAAAAAGAAAATAAATGAGAAATGGAGATAGGAAGGAAATTTTTATTATGTGTGTGTACTGATGTATGTCTGTGGGTCGTGCTTTGATCATGAGAGGTTCTGCGTGGTCTAGCAGTAATGTAATTTTGCATGAAATTGATATTGGAATAAGAATGCGAGTTTAGTTTTGAACATTTCTTTGCATTTTTACTTGATTTCCATATATTGTGAACATTTTGAAATATATCTGTATGCAATTCATTATCAGGCTTTGTCCTACCATCTAGACAATATGAATATGCTGCTCCTACCATTTGAAAAGTAGAGAAAACGCACTTCCTAGTAGTGTATATATAATTGCTGGTGCATATGCAAGTAGTACCTTTAAATTTCGCTTCAGATGCATATTGAATGTAAGTTGGTGGTGGCAGTAGGGAGTAACCGTTTTGTTTTTTTGTTTTTTCGGTCCCTAATTAAGAAACATGGAGGAAGTACCGTATGAGCATGAGCCAATTAACAACAAAAGAGAATGGGATGCCCCATATATTTAGAAATGCCCATAGATGAAAAGAATTAATATAATAGAATAATATTTTGTGAATCATCTCTAGCATGTTGAGCTAAGATGGGGGCACAGAAACAAACAAATGCAGCAGAAATTTTGCTTCTTTTCTAACCAGCTGTAGCTTAAGAAGAAGCAAGAAAAACATCCATATTGCAGATCATCTAAAACAGCAAGCAAACATGCTAATCCAAGCTGTTTCATGAAGTAACAGATCTGAAATACTACCAAATCATGCATATTATCCCAGGTAATAAATATAGCATGCTTGGATGCTTGCAAGTCATCATGATCATATTATGCATAAACCACAAGTAAGTAATCTATTTATCTATTTATGAACAAACAAAAATACATGCACTGCATTGTTTCATCTACATATAAATCACAAAATCAAATATCTAAAGGAGTATAAGATCACGACAGATGCTTAGATGAGTAGATCATCCAAATATGAACATCCCTGAGGACATACACATACTTAACAGCACAGTACTATCGACAAACCAATCCACCAGAGTAATCAGTGGTACACAGACCAAACGACCATGTTCATCATCTGATGAACAGAGCACACAGCACCCCGGTCACAGAAGGGAGCTCACCGAGTGTAATTGTAGCGAGGCAGAGTTTGGAGGAGGTTATGCATCCCGGGGTTGTAGCTGTTGTACTGTCGTTCCGACGGTGTCAGAGTCGTAGAAGAAACAGCAGCAACAGCATCCAACACAGCACCTTCAGTACACCATGACCAGATAGGGGAAATCAGGTGCGAGCGGGAGCAAAGCGACACGGGCAGGTAGAGAGACCATGGCGGCGTGGTGGATCAGGAGGTCGAGCGCAGAGGCTGGTGAGGCGAAGTCGAGGAAGAGCTTGAGTAGCCGAGCGGCGTTGCGGTCGAAATGGTGGCCGTGGCGGCGTGGTCGAGCAAGGGCTCGAGGAGGCCACCGCGTCGATGAGGAGGCTCGAGGAGGTCACCGTGTCCATCAGGAGGCGACGTAGGAGGCGCGGAGGCGTGGGAGCCCGAGGGACAGCACCGGCGAGCTGACGCCGCCGCCAGCCGGAGTAGGATGTAGCGGCGGGGTCGCGCGCGGCCGCAGCTGGAGAGGAGAGGCGAATCGCCGGGGTAGGGAGGCAGAGGACCGCGAGGCGCGTCATTTGCGCCACAGCACGGCGGCGGAGGTGGCCGGACCTCGCCGGATTAAAGGGGCGGCGGCGGCGGCGGCGGGCAGCGCCGCGGGAGCGAAAGGCGAGCTCCGCATCGCGCGTGAGGAGAGAGAGGGAGGGGGGGGATCTGTGGACGGTTTTGCTGAAAGGCCCCTGACGTTTCGACAATTTGCGAATAGGTCCATTGCTTCGTAGAAGCGTGGACCGCGGAGCGCGTGCTGGATTTGTAGGGGGCCTTTTTGCAATTGTGTCGCGGAGATGCTTCTCTGCCCGTTGGATCGAAGTTGGACGGCGCAGATCGTACTGTAGCACTGCAGCAAGCTACAGTAACAATGTACCTAGCTACAGTCGCCGATCGCTGAGAGGCCGCGAAAGGTTCGGTCTTTGATATAGTTAGAGATATAAGCTCCCAGGATGCAATCTGTACAGTAACATACTTGAGCTACTTAACCCTTTCCAAATCAAGTTTTCTGGCATATAACGATCTGTAATGCAGTCAGTGTCAATACATTCAGTTTTCGTTTTCTTTTCCATTTTTTTCCTTGGATAACAATATCTAGACTACTATATTCATACTTAAACATTTCAGGAAAGCAAACCCTGCCATGGGTCAACGTCAGTCTTATTACCTATCGAAGTTTACTGTCAGAGACGAGAATGACAGAATTAAGTTTGCTGCGTCATCAATGCAAGGATTGTGCTCGTACAGGCAAGAAACTGTGAGTAATTTTGCACTACTTTGTACAATTCTTGGTATGTTCTTCACAAATATTTTTTGATCGGCTGGCAATTAAATCTTAAGCTTGATTTTCGCTCTTATTGTTTTCAGCGTACAACTTACCTAGATCTTGATCTAGATGGTATCAGGTCCACAGCATTCTTTGGTGTTTATTTTTTTTAGATAAGAGGGTGCGGGTCCCCGGCCTCTGCATCAAAGTGATGCACACAGCCATCCACAATTATTCATCAAAGTTTACAAGTTACAACATTGATCAAACCGAAGTCAGCCGCTCGGCAACAAAAAGTCGCTACAACTATGATGGGGGTGGCCATGATCAGAGGCGCATGCCTTGACCTCCCACCTACACGCTCCCTCCCTGGAGTTTTGCGACCTTCGCCGCGGACGTGAGGAGTGATGTCGCTGTCGTCGACGTGGGCGCGACTGGCTTGTTGACGATCTTGCGAGTCGATGGAGACGCGAGTGGCGTGGAAGAGAACGGCGCGACCTTCATTGCGCGCGAAGGCGTGGTCGACGCGGTCGAAGTTGATGCAGATCTTGGCCTTGTCAGCGACGCGATCGAGGTAGTTGAAGTAGACTCGATCCGCGCGGTGGTCGACGAGGTGGTCAACGTAGTCATAGCAGACGCGATCTCCGTGGTAGCCGGAGACGCTGGTGACGCGGCCGCGTTGGGCGCGATCTCTGCCGCAGCGGAGGCGGTCGGAGTAGTCGAAGCGGACGCGATCTTCTCAGCAGTCGAAGATGCTGTCGCCGCAGTCGCAGCAGATGCGATCTCCGCAGCAGGTGGGGGCGTGGTTGGCGCAACCGTGGCAGATGCGGGTGCCACCACCGCAGGCGGTGCGATCGCCGTGGATCTGAGTACTCCACAGCTGTCTACGAAGTAGTGCATGGTACCGAAGGTGAGGCACATACCTACGTGCAGATCGGCGTACACCGAGCGGTGGGCCGGCGGGTGGAAGGTGTACTCGAAGGAGACGAAGCAGATTGGCTCCTTGGTGATGCAGACGTCGGTCTTCGAGGTTGATGGAGCCGGTGCGACCATGATTCCAGCGCTCGTTCTTTCCCACAGACGGCGCCAATTGTCGAGGGGTGGACTCGGCAAATCCCTGGGTTGTGTACCCCGGGTTGATTGAGGGGGAGAGAGATGAGCGCTGGTGATCACGACGGCTGACAAGCGAGGCGTTTTACCCAGGTTCAGGCTCCCGGAGGATAACACCCTACTTCCTGCTTGTCTGGTTATTGATGGTGAGCTGTGGCTACAATGGCGAGATGGCAATCTCGCTAGGGTTTGTGTGGCGGCTATGAGCGTACCCTAGACGAAGGACCCTCCTAGCCTTTATATGGTAGGCTAGGTCTCAGGTGAACGGTGCCGATGGCGCTTACAAGCATGGCGGGGTCGCATGACCTAGCGTCGACTATCTTGGGCCGCACGTCGTCCTCCTTGGGCCTTCCTTGGGCCCTCGTCATAAGGCTGATGGGCTTGGCGTGACCCAGGTATCCCTACCGTGGGGTAGTCGAACAGTGACCCCACGACAGGAGCCCCCGAGTGCTTAGTCGAATCGTAGAGTCGGGTAAAGGACTCCATCCTCCTGGGCACGCCTTCGAGTTCCTGAAAGGGACAAGTAAAATTAGTCGACTCCGGCCGTTCAGGGCTTACAGAGGATTCTTAGTCGAATCGTCGACTGCAGGGTTAAATACTGTGAATACAGCCTTAGTCGGTGATTTTTCGACTGCTTTTGTTCTGAGTCACTCGGGAGCGCGAACAGCGCTCCCGATGGGAGTAGCCCCCGAGATTAAGCTGAATTGCTTGCAATTGAGGTTAAACTCAATTTTTCTTCAGTCGAAAAGCCTGCTCCCGATGGGAGTAAAGAAGGGACTCGACTTGGAGTCGCGACTGGCTTTGTGTGACTTACTGTGTATTCGGCCGGCTTGGCTTACTGCACGAGTTTGCTCAGCATTTGGAGCTTACTAAATGCTCTTGCACTCGGATGAACTGTTCGAGTTCTCAATCAGCTCGTTGGCTTACTGTACGAACTTATTCAGCTCTGAGAGCTTACTGAATTTTCTTGCACTCGAATGAACTGTTCGAGTTCTCCATCAGCCCGTTGGCTTACTTCCTACGCCTTCGTGGTTGACGTCAGTGCTGACGTTTTTGACGCACTCTGTGTCCGATGGGACGTGACAGTGCGGTCCCACTGTCAGTATTGACTGGAGACAGCGGTTGCCGCTTTTTTCTGACCGTTGGGCGCGAAAATTTCGCGGTGTGATGATGGCGCCTTGATTCCCGCGCGTAGTGGGCGGCGTGGCCGGCGACGGTTGCTATCTCCGCGCGACACGTGGACGGCCAGATGATGTTGTGGAGTGCGGTTACGCTGAGGACGGCCTGGATCAACTGCCACGCGGTATATAATTTTACCGCAGCGGTGAACAGTTCATCCATCCCCATTCCGTCGTCTCCGCTGTTCTCTCCGCCATTGTTGCTCCTCTGCTAGTTTCTTTCCTCCCCTCCATGAGCAAGGCCGCGATGAAGAGGGGGAAGGCTGCTGCTGGCGCCGGCGCCGCCGCCGAGGCGAGCGTGATGAAGAAGCCCGACGGCGATTGGGTCAAATCGTCGGTGAAGAAGGCCGACCTCGAGGCCCTCCGCGCGCAGGGGCTGCTGCCGCCGGCGGACCAGGCGACGGTGCGCGCTCCTGGGAAAGAGGTATTTCCCGCCCCTCGCGAGGGGGAACGCGTTTGCTTCGTGGATTTCCTTCCGCGGGGTTTCGGGTTCCCCCTCCACGATTTCGTCCGTGGTCTCTTGTATGCTTATGGGATTCAGATCCACGATCTGACTCCCAATAGCGTCTTGAGCATCGCGAGCTATTTCGTGCTCTGCGAGTGCTTCCTGGGGATCGCCCCCAACTGGCTGTTGTGGAAGTCGCTATTCCTCGTCAGGAGGAATGTGGGGAAGAGCAAGCAGGTGTACCCAGTTGGCGGCTTCGGCATCCAGGTGCGTGGCGACACCTCCTACTTCCAGATGAAGAAGTCCGACTCCGTCCAGGGCTGGCGGAAGAAGTGGTTCTACATCAGGTGCGACCAAGCAGGGCTTCCTGAATTCGCGGCTGATCGCGAGTTGCGGAAGACGAACGCGTGGGCGCACCCGCTGTCGAAGGAGGACAGGGAGCGACTCAGCCCTTGCTGACGCTACTGCGTGGCCTTCTGAAGAGTCTTGGGCGCGAGACAGGTGGAATTCACCTCATCGCCACCTTCTTCAGGCTTCGGGTGCAGCCGCTGCGCAGTCGCGTCCACCCCATGTGGGCGCGTGAGGATGCTGGCAATGAGCTTGATGATGACGCAGTCGAGTCGAAGGTGAGGAGCATCACCAGTCTCCGAGCCGCTGACCCGTGCAACGTCAAGTGCCCAGTCGAGCCATATGGGCCTAACAATCCTGTACCTGAGGTGAGCTTCGTTTGCTTTGTCTTGTATCTTCTTCTGTTGAATCGTTTTGCTTGACTCGAATGCTTCATTTGCTGGCAGGGTCGTTCGAGCTACGTCAGTCTCCCTCCGTTGATGGAGAATGGACCTCACGAAGAGGCAGAGTTCCCTGAGGACGAGGGTGATGACGATGAAGTTCCCTCCGCCACCTCTCCGAGTGAAGAGTTGGAGGAGGATGATGAAGACGAGGAGCCGCTGCGGAAGCGGCAGAGGCGAAAGGGTGGCGACTCTGGTTCTGCCTCGTCGCCTGTGAAGGAGGCGGGTGTGATCGAGGAAGAGACGAGCGAGTCCTCTTCGGGTGCTAAGCACCCGAGTGATCTGGCGGAACCGTTGGTCGTGCCTCCACTCGGCTCTGCACCGCCGATCGAGTTCGCGAGGATGGCCTCCGTCTCCTTGGGGAGTGAAGATGATGATGTAGTCAGGTTAGTCGCATAACCTTGCTTTGTTTTTGTCGAGTGTGCTTTTTCACTTGCGGGTCCTTGAATTGAGATTCTTGACAGCGACCGTACCGGCGCTGCTGTTTCTTCCCCTCGTGAGATGGAGCACACTTCTGCTCCCATGATCGAGCAGACTGCGAGGACGACCGGAGAGGAGGCTCTGGCGGGTGACGTTTTGGCCTTGAAGGCTTCGACCTCCGCCATGCCTGAGAGGTCTGCTGATGCGACTCCGGTTGACGCTGGGCTGCTTGAGCATGTAAGTGTTCTTCGATTCCTTCTGCAAGATCTGTATCGGGTGCGCGTACAGCGCTCCCGATGGGAGTAGCCCCCGAAGATGCGCGTGACTAGAATAGTCGGGCGCAGATTGATGTCTTGTGTTTCCTGCAGCCATTTTATCGCCAGCAGATGGAGGGAGCCGCAGCCTTCGTTCGCATGGAGCAGGAGAGGGATCAGCTCCGCACTGCTCTGGAGCAAGCGAATAGTAAGTGTGAACCTTGTGTTCGAGGGTGCTTCGACTGCCTTTATTGCTAACTTTGCTCCGTTGATCCGTAGGCGAGAAGGAGAGCATGAAGACGCGGGTCGCGGAGCTGGAGAAATCGCTGGGTGAAGCCCAAGAGCGGGAACAAGCTCGGGCTGATCTGGAGAAGACCCAGGTCGACCGCTTGCTCGCACTCGCAGATGTTGTTGGAAGTAAGTTTTTCGGCTCAGTGCCTACTTTGCCTCTTTTCGACTTTGACGTCTTACGGGTGTGGATTTCTTTGAACAGAGAATTGCGGAGGTGCTCCTCCAGAAGGGACTTCTAGCGAGAGTGTCGGCTTGGCGCAGGCTGTTGGCTTCGTCGACCGCGTCTGCGCATATGCATCGGCAGCGCTGCAGCAGTCGACGGCGGCCCTGCAGAAGTCGACGGAGGCCTTAGCGACTGTGCACCGGAACATCTTTCCGAACCAGCCACCACCAGCTGCTGTTGACGCACTCGCGGCTCCATTCGAAGGCAATTCGAATGTCCTGGCGGACTTCACGCGCGCGCAGACGGTACGCGGCTCAGAGCTCACTTTCCAGCTGCTTCTTGGTCACCAAGTCGTAGGTGATTTTGAGAAGGTTGTCAGCGACTTCCCTCGGAAGCCTGATGGCAGAACCGCGTCCCTTAGCGGTGTGAAGGTGCAGGCGAGCCAGCTAGCTGCGAAGTTGGTCGCCACCTTCGAGAGGAGGATTGCCAAAGCTGCAGAGTTGGCTGCTAGGAAGAGCCGTTCCCAGTCTGAGTCTGTAGTGTAGACTTTTTCCTTTTAGGACTGTGCTTCTGCTTTTGGGCTTGAGTCTGTAATGCACTTTATATTGTGCGAGTGAACATGCTGATGATGAAATGTGAATTCACTCCCTCGGGGGTGCAGTCGCCGAGTATTTTTTGATATCTGGCTTGGATGTTATGTTGATTCTTTTCCTGGCTTGACGCTGTCAATTCTTGGCAGTCTGATATGGGCGAAGCTCCTGATGTTGCTGGAACGACTGGCGCGGGCGATGAGGAAGATACCACTTCGGCTGCGCCTACTCGTCGCCGCCGTCAAGCTCCTCCAGCTCCTGTGCGAAGCGTAAACGACCAGAGAGTGCTCACCTTCATGAGGAACAAGGTGGTTGAGCTCGAGTCGAAGTTGAAGAATGCTGAGTTGGAGCTGGAGCGATTGAGGTCGCGGCCCGTTGCGCCGTTCTCCCAGCGTGAAGAGTTTCTGCTTGGCGAGATGGACTTGATCGGTCGACAGCTGCAAGGTTGGACTTTAGCGTTTTTCCTTCGGCTTCTGTGTCTACTTGCTATGCTTAATGCTTGGCCTTGATGCAGATGTCAACTCTGACTTGACGGCTGAGCAGCTTCGAGTGGACGAGCGGTAGAGAAAGAGGCCGCCGGCGACTCACCCGAAGCGCGCCAGTTTTGGTCGAACAAATCCAGAGGTAGTATACTGGCACGAATGCTGGATCGCACCTGGCGGGCTGCTGTACTCTTAGAAGGTTGCAGAAAAACCCTCTGGCAGATCAACAAGGTGTACTTTCCTCACAACGAGCAGCCGAATGGACTGACTGCGCTTCTGGAGAGGTTCCGTGAAGGCGGTGCGTTGAAGGAAGTCGTGCACGCTCAACTTGTTGCCGGGGCGAACGTGGCGTTGGCGTACGTTCGAATGCACCGGCCTAATCTTCCATTGCACAAGGTGCTTGACGGCTTGCCTGGAGAGGGTGACTATGCCGATACTCTTGCGGCTGCGCGCCAGATGATTCAGCAGGTTCAGAACTTCAGCGAGCACCTTGTAGGGCCACTTGATGCGCCAAAGGGCGAGCCTGTAGAATAAGAGCAGTAGAGTGCTGTTGCATAGCGTTAGCTTGTAAAAGAAATTTTCCAAGTGGAAATATGATTGTACGTATGTCGAGGTGGGGGTAGCCCCCGAGTTAGTAAATTGTATCCTTAGACGTCTGTAAACCTGTATGGCGCAGCCCCCGAGCGGATCGAGTGCGGCCTAGGTTTTTGAATTAGACATGTGCGGCGCAGCCCCCGAGTGCGTCGAGTGCGGCCGAGGTGTGGCGGTCAGACCTGTGCGGCACAGCCCCCGAGTGCGTCGGGTCCGGCCAAAGGTTTTGCGAGTGACCTATGGCGCAGCCCCCGAGTGCTTCGGGTGGCGACCTAGGTTTTCGAATTGGACCTGTATGGCGTAGCCCCCGAGTGCGTCGGGTGACGGCCTAGGCTTGACTTAGACCTGTGCGGCGCAGCCCCCGAGTGCTTCGAGTGCGGCCGAGGTGTGGCGAGTCAGACCTGTGCGGCGCAGCCCCCGAGTGCGTCGGGTTCGGCCAAAGGTTTTGCGAGTGACCTGTGGCGCAGCCCCCGAGTGCTTCGGGTGGCGACCTAGGATTCTGCGGGTGGCCTGTATGGCGCAGCCCCCGAGTGCGTCGGGTGACGGCCTAGGCTTGACTTAGACCTGTGCGGCGCAACCCCCGAGTGCGTCGGGTGGCGGCCAAGGATTTTGCGGGTTGAACCTGTATGGCGCAGCCCCCGAGTGGGTCGGGTGACGGCCTAGGCTTGACTTAGACCTGTGCGGCGCAGCCCCGAGTGCTTCGGGTGGCGGCCAAGGATTTTGCGAGTTGAACCTGTATGGCGCAGCCCCCGAGTGCGTCGGGTGACGGCCTAGGCTTGACTTAGACCTGTGCGGCGCAGCCCCCGAGTGCTTCGGGTGGCGGCCAAGGATTTTGCGAGTTGAACCTGTATGGCGTAACCCCCGAGTGCGTCGGGTGACGGCCTAGGCTTGACTTAGACCGTGCGGCGCAGCCCCCGGGTGCTTCGGGTGGCGACCAAGGATTTTGCGAGTTGAACCTGTATGGCGCAGCCCCCGAGTGCGTCGGGTGGCGGCCTAGGTTTATGTTGCTTTTTGACTAAAAAGTAAAGGGAGAGCTTGTTCCACAAATCACTTCATTGATTTTTGCGAGCAGGCCGCCTCGTTAAAACCCTTCCAGTCCCCTCAGGTACCCTGGTAAGGGAAAGAGTGCGTCTGGAACCTGCCGCTTCTTGAGATGGTACACTTTGTTACAAGGGGGAGTCGATTAGGCGTAGAAGCGGCGCAGTTGCGCCACGTTCCACGGGTTGCTGCAGACTGTCCCTGTCTTCGAGTCCTTCAGGCGGTAAGCTCCGCCGCCAATTGCCTCTGTCACGATGTATGGACCTTCCCACGGGGAGGCTAGTTTGTGCACCTTCTTCTGTTTTAGGCGGAGGACAAGGTCTCCGGGGCGAACGCTCTGGGCCGCAGTCGCCGTCCGTGATAGTTGCGTAAGTTTTGCTGATACACGGCTGTGCGGGTAAGGGCGATGTCGCGTGCTTCGTCTAGGGTATCCATGTCATCCTCGAGTGCTTCTTCTGCCTCGGACTCGTCGTAGGCCACCACTCGGGGTGCATCGAACTTGATGTCGCATGGCATGACTGCTTCTGCGCCGTAGACCATGAAGAATGGCGTGTATTGAGTGGATCTGTTTGGCGTAGTGCGCAGGCTCCACAGCACAGACGGCAACTCCTCGACCCAGGCGCCTGCGGCGCGCTTCAATGGTACTCGCAGGCGCTTCTTGATACCCTTGCAGACTAAACCGTTGGACTTTTCGACTTGCCCATTGGATTGCGGGTGCGAGACTGATGCGTAGTTGAGCTTGATGCCTTGTTCGGAGCAGAAGTCCTTGAATTCTTCGGCTGTGAAGTTCGTGCCGTTGTTGGTGATGATGCTGTTCGGCACCCCGAACCTGAAGATGATGGACCTGATGAAGTTAACTGCTGAGGATGCAGTCGAACTTGTGATAGCACGGCTTCGATCCATTTCGTGAACTTGTCGACTGCCACCAAGAGGTGCGTGTGTCCTCCTGGCGAGGACTTCTTGAGTGGACCCACCATATCGAGCCCCCATTGAGCAAAGGGCCAGGCAAGTGGGATGGTCTTTAGCGCTGAGGCTGGCGCGTGCGGCTTGTTGGCGAACTCCTGGCAGCCGAGACATTTCCTCACGAGTTCTTCTGCGTCTTGCATTGCGGTGGGCCAGTAGAACCCGGCTCGTAGAGCTTTGGCCACTAAGGCACGACTGCTGGCGTGATGCCCGCAGGTGCCTGTATGAATTTCGAGCAGGATGGCTTGACCGTCGACTGGATCAACGCACCTTTGCAGGACTCCTGAGATGCTTCGCTTGTATAGTTCCCCTTTGATGATGGTGAAGCCTTTCGAACGGTGGATAATGCGCTTGGCTTCGACTGAGTTGACTGGCAGTCTCTGGTGCAGCATGTACGCCAGATATGGGCTCGATGAGCAGAACCTCCATTGGCTCCTTCTCTTTGCCTGGCGGGTCGGCGGTGCTCGTTGATGGTGTGGAGGATCCGGGCGTGGGTCGAAGTTTGACAGACCGCTGCGTGATGCGCTCAAGGAAGACGCCGGGTGGCACCTGCGCCTTGTCTGAGCCCAGGTTGGCGAGGGCGTCGGCTTCCTCGTTGCTTTCGCGGCCGATGTGCCGCAACTCGCAGCCGTCGAAGGTGCCTTCTAGCTGGTTGTACAGATCTCTGTAGGCGATCATGTTGTCGGCGATGGCGTCACAGGCTTTCATGGTTTGCTGCACGACGAGGTAGGAGTCGCCGTAGATCATGAGGTGAGTGGCGCCGCAGTTACCTGGTCCGGCATGACCACCTCCAGTGGGTATGCGGGTTCGTCGTCGTTGCCCTGCGGCCTCTGGCCGATCATGAAGACTTGCGCGGGGTAGATCTGGGCAGTGGGACGGTAGCTGCCACTGCTGCTTCCTTCGTCCGAGCCGTGCTCGGAGCTGAAAATGGGTGCGACGTGGTGGACACCACGGTCGCCGCCGAGGCTCCCTCCCTGGAGTTTTGCGACCTTCGCCGCGGACGTGAGGAGTGATGTCGCTGTCGTCGACGTGGGCGCGACTGGCTTGTTGACGATCTTGCGAGTCGATGGAGACGCGAGTGGCGTGGAAGAGAACGGCGCGACCTTCATTGCGCGCGAAGGCGTGGTCGACGCGGTCGAAGTTGATGCAGATCTTGGCCTTGTCAGCGACGCGATCGAGGTAGTTGAAGTAGACTCGATCCGCGCGGTGGTCGACGAGGTGGTCAACGTAGTCATAGCAGACGCGATCTCCGTGGTAGCCGGAGACGCTGGTGACGCGGCCGCGTTGGGCGCGATCTCTGCCGCAGCGGAGGCGGTCGGAGTAGTCGAAGCGGACGCGATCTTCTCAGCAGTCGAAGATGCTGTCGCCGCAGTCGCAGCAGATGCGATCTCCGCAGCAGGTGGGGGCGTGGTTGGCGCAACCGTGGCAGATGCGGGTGCCACCACCGCAGGCGGTGCGATCGCCGTGGATCTGAGTACTCCACAGCTGTCTACGAAGTAGTGCATGGTACCGAAGGTGAGGCACATACCTACGTGCAGATCGGCGTACACCGAGCGGTGGGCCGGCGGGTGGAAGGTGTACTCGAAGGAGACGAAGCAGATTGGCTCCTTGGTGATGCAGACGTCGGTCTTCGAGGTTGATGGAGCCGGTGCGACCATGATTCCAGCGCTCGTTCTTTCCCACAGACGGCGCCAATTGTCGAGGGGTGGACTCGGCAAATCCCTGGGTTGTGTACCCCGGGTTGATTGAGGGGGAGAGAGATGAGCGCTGGTGATCACGACGGCTGACAAGCGAGGCGTTTTACCCAGGTTCAGGCTCCCGGAGGATAACACCCTACTTCCTGCTTGTCTGGTTATTGATGGTGAGCTGTGGCTACAATGGCGAGATGGCAATCTCGCTAGGGTTTGTGTGGCGGCTATGAGCGTACCCTAGACGAAGGACCCTCCTAGCCTTTATATGGTAGGCTAGGTCTCAGGTGAACGGTGCCGATGGCGCTTACAAGCATGGCGGGGTCGCATGACCTAGCGTCGACTATCTTGGGCCGCACGTCGTCCTCCTTGGGTCTTCCTTGTGCCCTCGTCATAAGGCTGATGGGCTTGGCGTGACCCAGGTATCCCTACCGTGGGGTAGTCGAACAGTGACCCCACGACAGCCATCAATAATGTGCAAAAGTAATGCTTGCGATAAATGAAACATTACATGTGTTGCCGTGTTAGAGTTGTGATTATTGTATTCTGAAATGTTGTGATTTGTGAGGAATAAATCATAACATTCCTGTGATCTCTTACTGTCTGAAGAGGGGTGTATATCATCACTGTGTTGAGTGTATTATTTCTTTCCAGTGATATCTGTTGAAGGGATATTCAGCTAGCGGTGTTCATCACACTCTTTTGAATATAAGCTTCTACGCACATTCTGTTGATTCCGCATTCTTGTTCTGCTATATATACTTATATAACAATGCCAGACTTATAGCTATATATTATCTGTTTTAGGAGCTAATGTTGCAAACCATTGTGCGAGCCGATTTCATACTGAGCTTAGACAAGATGAAGATTATCAGAACAATCTGTATAATGCAGTGCGGCACGTGTTTTTCAGGTTATTATTTAACGAAATCATGTACTCTATATCTCAGGCTCCATAACTTTTATTCTTCTCAGTAGTCAAAGGTGAAAGGGTCAATGTGACACCTATTTTGTTCATAGTAGTCTTGTTCTAATAGAAAAAAAGGCTGGGCATGTTACCATGTGTAAATATGAAATATTTAATCATTATTCCTGTTTAATTGTTGCAGAATGGATGAGCAGTTGAAAGAACTTGAGGAATTTAGGGCGTCAGCTAACCAACCTTGTTTTAGCTTCAATTTGCTACGTCGTCGCAAGACTGCTGCTTCTGTTAAGGTTTGGTTTCCTTCAAGATGATTATCAAGTAATTAATGTGCTTTGATATCAAACTTTTGAAAGAAGTTAACTAAGATTGTATCTCTTGGATCATATGCATACTACTGTCTGTAAAATCGAACTGGAAGGGGTCGAATGGTGTGATATGGATTACGGAGGCTCTAGTTTACTTTCTTGAGATAAGCTTTTGAGTTGGAAGTGGTATTGTATCTCTTGGATCATATGCATACTACTATCTGTAAAATCGAACTGGAAGGTGTCGAATGGTGTGATATGGATTTATGGAGGCTCTAGTTTACTTTCTTGAGATAAGCTTTTGAGTTGGAAGTGGTATATATTACTCATATGCCCAACTATATTGAGTGCCCGGTTTACTGAGTTGGAGGCCAAATGCTCCTAAGTTCTCGTTGGTCATTGCATCTTGGCTGTTATCACTTATCATATTCCCAGAATCAAGGTATGACATGAGAAATAACTCTTTTCATGTGCTCGAATTCATCGTTCCTTTCTTACGGTTGTTTGCTTCTTTATCAAAGGGCACACAGAAAAGGTTTTCCCTCCTCCTACTGGCTCTCACTGCTTGTTTCTTGATATCATGTTCTTCCATACAGGAGTTGGAACTATTTTTCGTATAATTTAGTTTGGAAACCTTTTCCTTTCAGGGACCCGGAAGCACAGCCTGCGTGGCTGTCATTAGAGGACACCAAATCATTGTTGGAAATGTTGGCGATTCTCGCTGCGTACTCTCAAGGGGTCGTCAGGTATAGTGACTGTTTCCTTATTGTTCAGCTCTTTTTTCATAATAAATGCATTCAGTGGATGCCTTAAAGTTCTTTTATCCATTTATCCAAAGGCAATGGATTTATCTACCGATCACAAACCAAACCTTCCCGGCGAATGCCAGAGAATTCAAAAAGCTGGAGGACGAGTAACCAAACCTTATAGGTTTGCAGGACGAGTACAGTCGAGCAGCTATCGTGTGAATGGGATTCTAGCCATGTCCAGAGCTATTGGTATAATCTTATTTGATTTCGTTTTGGTCTGTTGCATACTTTCATACTATCTATTTCATTATACTTGGCAATTTGCATGCTTGCATTTCAGGTGATCTTCACTACAAGTCGAACACAAATTTGGATGATACAGAACAAATGGTGACATGTAATCCTGACGTTCGCACTGTAAGTTTGTAATTTACCTGTGTTAGTGGAATATAAATTTGTTTCCATGGGCGTGTTCATGGAAATTGCCCTTTTTTGCCAGGTGGACATAACTGAAGATACTGATTTTCTTCTTATAGCAAGTGACGGCATCTGGTTAGTCCACGGTTCAAAATTATTGAAGTGCAAATTTTTTACTTCCTTCTAAGTGCAAATGTTCGTCCAGAATAAATCAAGGACGGTTGTGTCTCATGCTTCGGTAGTCTTAGGACAGAAGAATATATCCAGAGCGGCTCTTACATTTTGATTCAATTAGATTCGTGTAGCTTCTGAGTCCAGGCTACTTAATTCCACGTGTAGTTCTTTTTTGTGTGGTTTCTTGTACTGGGGGACTTGAAGTTCAGGAACATGCACCAATACTTACCTTAGCTAGTTCTTCACCGTGTCTAAATAATTTTTAGCTCTAATTGGAAATGTATGCTTCATTCATCTTGTGATAGCTTGCTTAAAAATCTTACCACTTGGTGAAACGTTTGCACCGATAAGAATTATTCTAAGTTGTAGAATAATTTATCTTGTAGTATTCTGCTCAGCTCGGTATCTTGTAGTATTCTACTCGGCTCGAAGAATGCTAAAACTAATAAAAGAATGAACTGAATTACCAGATCCCATTTATTCATGTATTTTATGCTTCTGTGAATTCATTTATATATCAATATTCAAATTACACTGCTCTGTTTCCCCCTGCTTGAGGGATATCTTGTCAAGTGAGGACGCGGTGGCTTTTGTACAGGGCAAGTTAGACAGCGTAAGCTTTCTTTTGCTCATTCTTCCTTCTTGTCATTAAAGTAAAAAAAAAAATCCTACCGGATGAGAAGTTGTTATGAAATACCATGTAGAATATGTCTGCTTATGTATGTCTCGCACATGATGTGCTTGGCTATTCAGTTGATTGATAGCTAAAGCCTACAATTGAAGAGCATAGTGATAGCAGGTTTTTCATTTTATGCATTTGTTGACAGAATTGTTGCACATATCTGCTGTGTAAACACAGGAGATGACACTGCCTAAAATCTGCGAGGAGCTCCTTAACCATTGTGTTAAGTCGAAGGACAACTCGACCGTGATACTGGTTCAGTTCAAGCCTGCCGCCAGGATTCCTCTTCCTGCTCCTCAGGTGGTCCAAGAAAGTGACGCTGAAACTTCCAAGGCCCGCAATCCCGGCGCTGGTGCTGGAGTCAGCAGCAGCGAGATCAAGGAGGATGAAGAAGCCCTCCTACCGTGAACAGAGCCTAGCTGCTCAGAGTTGTGAGTTCTGATCGAGAAGAGAGAGCCTCCTGTGTTGGGAAGCGTGCAGTGCTATTTGGTTTCCTGTTTTGCAAAGACGAAGCCTCCATGTGATGCCTTGCCACTGTGTAGGATGATGATACCATGCGTCGTAGTAGTAGTAGTAGTAGTCCACCCACTTACACTCTCGTATTGCTGCTTCCTGGGAACTCGGAGTTGGATTTACGCACTTTGTCTTCTCGTTTTGATACTGAATCTTGAAGATGATCTATCGTGTAGTTGATGTTCACTGCCTTCTGATTTCCACTGTGTTGTGCAGTATTATGCCTTCAGGTTCTTATGGTGGATCTTGAAGATGCTTAGTCGACTAGTGTTTCTGTGAATGCTCGCCGCCTTCAGAATTCCTCTTTGATGTGCAGTATATCCCATTTGTCTGATGTGCGTTTTGTGACCGCTGGTTTTTGTTGGGTTTGACCCTTAGCAAGGGCATTGTTTGATGAAGTTAGTTTCAGGAGTCATGACAAACGGACTCGGGACCCTGCATCCTTCTAATGAAGGTTGAGTTGCACATTTTGTAGTAATAAACTAATAGTTACAACATCAAACAAGCAATCACACCAGACCTGAATCCTGTTATCGTTGACAACAGAAGCATCTGCGTTTTGTTTCTGTCATACTGTCACATTTAGATAAACCTTTTGTATGTGGCCAGAGCTTCCAGTAATCCAGTTGGTTTTCTGTCATGGCAGATGGCACTTCTGCATTGCCTGTAAACTGATGGTCGCTTTCAGATCAATGCAGCCGGGGTGGGTTTGAGTTGCACTGGCAGGTGGCAGCTAGCTAGAACTGATAAAGCTTCACGAATGGTTCATTTTTCTTTGCTTAGTCCACATGGGCGGGAGTAAAAAATCGTTGCAAAAAGAATAGTAAAAAGTGGGGCATTCCGAGAATTGAACTCGGGACCTCTCGCACCCTAAGCGAGAATCATACCACTAGACCAAATGCCCTTGGGTGCTGAATTCAATTATAGAACCTTTTTAATAGGAAACAGCATTCTGGGAAAATAGATACCCGTGATCAGTAACACTAACCATCTTAATTCGGTATGGCAATGTAACATTGCTCTTGCCCTTCCATGGAAGAGACACATTTCTTATTAATGAAAAAAAGTTATCAAGACTAGACCCCCACACCAAACTTTTAAATAGCCCGCTATCGCCTTGCTATAACTTTTTGAGAGCCCTCCCGCTAACGTTATGCACTTTTAACGCTAAATTGAAAACGACGTTATTAGCCCGCTAAATCCCGCTGTAACACTAAATTTGGAGTCATTTATTAGCCCGCTAAACCGCTACAGGCATAGAAGCGACACAAGTTAGTACCATAAAGTTATCCATCTACCTTATTATTTCTTCCTGTTTTTACTATATATATTGCGCATTGATTCAAAGCTTAGTTATTGCGCTAGGATTTCTAATTAATACATGGTTTTAAGATATTTGTGAATGTGTAGGTCAATTATATGTGATATATAATACTCCCTCCGTTCCTGAATGTAGGGTGTATAGTTTTGTGCACGAATATTAAGACATGAGTATTTTGCGTACACTACAAGAAATATGCTAACCTATGACCTTTTGATAGTGACCCTGAAAATATTGGTCATAGATCTATGACCATTTTGTATCATTTGGTCACTCACTGTTTTGAAGGGTCTAAACCCGAAAATATAACGACCAAATCTGTCTGAAAGGTCATAATCGTCTTACATGAATTGGTCATAATGCAAATAACATTAATTTAATATATTTTTTCTACCCGATTACGACCAATTTAAATGGTCATTCGTATTAGTTGACAGCCAACTCAGCAGTCTCGCCTACGTGTCACTTCTTAGGTGTCATTTTTGCTTATGTGTCATGCTTATGTGTCATTTTCGCTTACGTGTCAATACTCAGCCATCTCACTGACAGGTGGGACCCGCCATGTGACTTGTCATGTGCGACCCACCGTGTGACCTGTGGGACCCGCCATGTGGGACCCACCCAGCTGCCATGTGGGACCCGCCTGGTCGGACCCACCGTGTGACCTGTCATGTGGGACCCATCCTACTGCCATGTGGGACCCGCCATGTGACTTGTCATGTGGGACCCGCCATGTGGGACCCACCGTGTGACCTGTGGGACCCACCATGTGGGACCCACCCTGCTGCCATGTGGGACCAACCCTGCTGACATGTGGGACCCGCCATGTGGGACCCACCATGTGGGACCCACCGTGTGACCTGTGAGGACCCACCATGTGGGACCCACCCTGCTGCCATGTGGGACCCACCCTGCTGCAATGACACATGGGACCCACCACCAATCTGACATGCGGGACCCACCACTGACATGACACGTGGGACCCACCAAACGAACACGTGGGACCCACACCAACCTGACAAGTGGGACCCGCCACATGGAGCAACAAAACCCACAAATAAATAGCGCGCGCTGGGACTCGAACCCGCAACCAACAATACACCACGGATGCACCCCTACCGACAGGCCACCAACTCGGTTGTGTCATGTTACCACACTCATCCTTCTTAAAGAATGCGGTTGTTTCTTGGGCCTTGGCCTAAGGCTTCTTTTTTTCTTTTTCTTTATTGCGGGTCACTGAGTGGGCCAACAGCCCATAGGAGATCCAATGGTTTGCTGAGCTGCTGGGCTGGGCCGGCTCACCACGGCTGGTTTTTTTTTCTTTCCTTTTAATTCTTTTTTGTTTTCTTTTATAACTTTTGATTTTGAACTCCAATTTCAACCAAACAAATTTTGTAAAATTTGTAAAGATGTCCTCTGTCATTATAGACTATTATGGAAGTTTTTTAGTCAAAATAAAATACAAAAGCTTATATATTGCTTTATATAGGGATTTGTGGAATTTGAAATAAAATTTTGGGATTATTCTTTTAAATTTAAATGAAAGATAAAACCCATGCAAGGTTTTTAAATTATAAAAAGATGAAATGCAAAAATACACTTCTAAAATTCGGGTATTAAATTATGCCATGAAATTCCTGAAAAATAACGGGCAAGATATATAGCACTTGTAGTTCAAATTTTAGCCATTTCCAGCTGAATCGGCAGGAATTTGTCTTTTTTACGAGAGGTAGATAGAAACTGTTTAACACGCAACCATTTGGTTAATTGTACATAATATGTGGTATAGTATTTTTAGAAAATGTATTTCTCCTATCTTACCACATATTTTCGATAGTTGCTTCACAAAATAACCCATTTTTTGCACTCAGAAAATAAAAAATGATTTTTTTGTGCAAGAAAAATAAAAACTTTCTTCGGCAACATTGTTCACGATTCCAAGATACACGTTTGTGCCCAATATGGGCATATTTGAACAAACTATGCCATGAATGTGGCCATAACATTCGTCATTTGGCCCGAAAGCCATGAATCTTCATAGATGATAGCTCATTTCTGAGAACACTTTTCCAAGAAAATTGACATATTCCAAGTTTATATTTTTTTGTGCTAACTAGGTCACATATCATGACTCCACGCGAAGGTTTTCCATTTATTTGATTTTTTTTGAATTTCGTATGCCGATTTCAATATACGGTCAAAACGGCGGACATGACCGTTCTAGCAAAGAGGTGGAATATTGCTAGGATTTTGTTGTATCTATGATGAAATAGGTACTTGTGTACCTAAATATGATTTTTTCAAAAAATCATAAGAAAACCATGAGGCACCTGTAGCTCAAATTTTAGCCATTTCCAGCTGAATCGGCAGGAATTTGTCTTTTTTACGAGAGGTAGATAGAAACTGTTTAACACGCAACCATTTGGTTAATTGTACATATTATGTGGTATAGTATTTTTAGAAAATGTATTTCTCCTATCTTACCACATATTTTCGGTAGTTGCTTCACAAAATAACCCATTTTTTGCACTCAGAAAATAAAAAATGATTTTTTTGTGCAAGAAAAATAAAAACTTTCTTCGGCAACATTGTTCACGGTTCCAAGATACACGTTTGTGCCCAATATGGGCATATTTGAACAAACTATGCCATGAATATGGCCATAACATTTGTCATTTGGCCCGAAAGCCATGAATCTTCATAGATGATAGCTCATTTCTAAGAACACTTTTCCAAGAAAATTGACGTATTCGAAGTTTATATTTTTTTGTGCTAACTAGGTCACATATCATGACTCCACGCGAAGGTTTTCCATTTATTTGATTTTTTTTGAATTTCGTATGCCGATTTCAATATACGGTCAAAACGGCGGACATGACCGTTCTAGCAAAGAGGTGGAATATTGCTAGGTTTTTGTTGTATCTATGATGAAATAGGTACTTGTGTACCTAAATATGATTTTTTCAAAAAATCATAAGAAAACCATGAGGCACCTGTAGTTCAAATTTGACCCCCTTCCAGCTGAATCGGCAGGAATTTGTCTTTTTTACGAGAGGTAGATAGAAACTGTTTAACACGCAACCATTTGGTTAATTGTACATATTATGTGGTATAGTATTTTTAGAAAATGTATTTCTCCTATCTTACCACATATTTTTGGTAGTTGCTTCACAAAATAACCCATTTTTTGCACTCAGAAAATAAAAAATGATTTTTTTGTGCAAGAAAAATAAAAACTTTCTTCGGCAACATTGTTCACGGTTCCAAGATACACGTTTGTGCCCAATATGGGCATATTTGAACAAACTATGCCATGAATATGGCCATAACATTTGTCATTTGGCCCGAAAGCCATGAATCTTCATAGATGATAGCTCATTTCTAAGAACACTTTTCCAAGAAAATTGACGTATTCGAAGTTTATATTTTTTTGTGCTAACTAGGTCACATATCATGACTCCACGCGAAGGTTTTCCATTTATTTGATTTTTTTTGAATTTCGTATGCCGATTTCAATATACGGTCAAAACGGCGGACATGACCGTTCTAGCAAAGAGGTGGAATATTGCTAGGTTTTTGTTGTATCTATGATGAAATAGGTACTTGTGTACCTAAATATGATTTTTTCAAAAAATCATAAGAAAACCATGAGGCACCTGTAGTTCAAATTTGAACCCCTTCCAGCTGAATCGGCAGGAATTTGTCTTTTTTACGAGAGGTAGATAGAAACTGTTTAACACGCAACCATTTGGTTAATTGTACATATTATGTGGTATAGTATTTTTAGAAAATGTATTTCTCCTATCTTACCACATATTTTTGGTAGTTGCTTCACAAAATAACCCATTTTTTGCACTCAGAAAATAAAAAATGATTTTTTTGTGCAAGAAAAATAAAAACTTTCTTCGGCAACATTGTTCACGGTTCCAAGATACACGTTTGTGCCCAATATGGGCATATTTGAACAAACTATGCCATGAATATGGCCATAACATTTGTCATTTGGCCCGAAAGCCATGAATCTTCATAGATGATAGCTCATTTCTAAGAACACTTTTCCAAGAAAATTGACGTATTCGAAGTTTATATTTTTTTGTGCTAACTAGGTCACATATCATGACTCCACGCGAAGGTTTTCCATTTATTTGATTTTTTTTGAATTTCGTATGCCGATTTCAATATACGGTCAAAACGGCGGACATGACCGTTCTAGCAAAGAGGTGGAATATTGCTAGGTTTTTGTTGTATCTATGATGAAATAGGTACTTGTGTACCTAAATATGATTTTTTCAAAAAATCATAAGAAAACCATGAGGCACCTGTAGTTCAAATTTGACCCCCTTCCAGCTGAATCGGCAGGAATTTGTCTTTTTTACGAGAGGTAGATAGAAACTGTTTAACACGCAACCATTTGGTTAATTGTACATATTATGTGGTATAGTATTTTTAGAAAATGTATTTCTCCTATCTTACCACATATTTTTGGTAGTTGCTTCACAAAATAACCCATTTTTTGCACTCAGAAAATAAAAAATGATTTTTTTGTGCAAGAAAAATAAAAACTTTCTTCGGCAACATTGTTCACGGTTCCAAGATACACGTTTGTGCCCAATATGGGCATATTTGAACAAACTATGCCATGAATATGGCCATAACATTTGTCATTTGGCCCGAAAGCCATGAATCTTCATAGATGATAGCTCATTTCTAAGAACACTTTTCCAAGAAAATTGACGTATTCGAAGTTTATATTTTTTTGTGCTAACTAGGTCACATATCATGACTCCACGCGAAGGTTTTCCATTTATTTGATTTTTTTTGAATTTCGTATGCCGATTTCAATATACGGTCAAAACGGCGGACATGACCGTTCTAGCAAAGAGGTGGAATATTGCTAGGTTTTTGTTGTATCTATGATGAAATAGGTAATTGTGTACCTAAATATGATTTTTTCAAAAAATCATAAGAAAACCATGAGGCACCTGTAGTTCAAATTTGACCCCCTTCCAGCTGAATCGGCAGGAATTTGTCTTTTTTACGAGAGGTAGATAGAAACTGTTTAACACGCAACCATTTGGTTAATTGTACATATTATGTGGTATAGTATTTTTAGAAAATGTATTTCTCCTATCTTACCACATATTTTTGGTAGTTGCTTCACAAAATAACCCATTTTTTGCACTCAGAAAATAAAAAATGATTTTTTTGTGCAAGAAAAATAAAAACTTTCTTCGGCAACATTGTTCACGGTTCCAAGATACACGTTTGTGCCCAATATGGGCATATTTGAACAAACTATGCCATGAATGTGGCCATAACATTTGTCATTTGGCCCGAAAGCCATGAATCTTCATAGATGATAGCTCATTTCTAAGAACACTTTTCCAAGAAAATTGACGTATTCGAAGTTTATATTTTTTTGTGCTAACTAGGTCACATATCATGACTCCACGCGAAGGTTTTCCATTTATTTGATTTTTTTTGAATTTCGTATGCCGATTTCAATATACGGTCAAAACGGCGGACATGACCGTTCTAGCAAAGAGGTGGAATATTGCTAGGTTTTTGTTGTATCTATGATGAAATAGGTACTTGTGTACCTAAATATGATTTTTTCAAAAAATCATAAGAAAACCATGAGGCACCTGTAGTTCAAATTTGACCCCCTTCCAGCTGAATCGGCAGGAATTTGTCTTTTTTACGAGAGGTAGATAGAAACTGTTTAACACGCAACCATTTGGTTAATTGTACATATTATGTGGTATAGTATTTTTAGAAAATGTATTTCTCCTATCTTACCACATATTTTTGGTAGTTGCTTCACAAAATAACCCATTTTTTGCACTCAGAAAATAAAAAATGATTTTTTTGTGCAAGAAAAATAAAAACTTTCTTCGGCAACATTGTTCACGGTTCCAAGATACACGTTTGTGCCCAATATGGGCATATTTGAACAAACTATGCCATGAATGTGGCCATAACATTCGTCATTTGGCCCGAAAGCCATGAATCTTCATAGATGATAGCTCATTTCTGAGAACACTTTTCCAAGAAAATTGACGTATTCCAAGTTTATATTTTTTTGTGCTAACTAGGTCACATATCATGACTCCACGCGAAGGTTTTCCATTTATTTGATTTTTTTTGAATTTCGTATGCCGATTTCAAAATACGGTCAAAACGATGAACATGACCATTCATACCTAGGTGTCGAATCCTGCAAGAATCTTTGTATATCTCTGATAAAACAGGTACTTTTGTATCTAAAAATGATTTTTTCAAAAAATCATGAGCAAACTACGAGGCACATGTAGTTCAAATTTGACCCGCTTCCAGTTGAATCAGCAGAAATTTGTCTTTTTCACGAGAGGTAGATAGAAACTGTTTAACACACAACCATTTGGTTAATTGTAAATATTATGTGGTATAGTATTTTTAGAAAATGCATTGCTCCAATTTTGCAACATATTTTTGGTAGGTGCTTCACAAAAAAACCCATTTTTCGCACTCGGAAATTGAAAACTGATTTTTTCGTGAAAGGAAAATGAAACATTTCTTCGGCAATATTGTTCACGGTTCCAAGATGAACGTCTATGCCTAATATGGGCACATTTGAAATACAAAATAAGAAAAAGTTTTTCTAAAGATTTGTTGGAAAAGATTTTGAAATACAAAATAAGAAAAAGTTTAAAAAAACGTTTGCAGCCGAACTGGGCCGGCCCAAGGCCAGCCACAGTCGGCCACCAAACCCCACTCGCAGCCCACAGCCCCCTTTATTTATATCCACGCACGCACGACCCCGCCGTCCCCGATGGAACCCTAACCCTAATCCTCCCATCGCCTCCCCGAGGACGCCAAACGCACGCGCATCCCGCTCTCACCGCCGCCGCTCCCAGCGCGTCCTCTCCTCTCCTCTCCTTCCATCACATCGACCCGAGCCCGACGGCGCCAGATCCGCCGCCCAGCAGCCATGGCGTCGCGGCCGGCTGGCTCGCCGGCGCGCGCGTGCTTCCATGCGCGCCGCTCCGTCGAGCTGGCCGGACCGCGGCGGCGCGTGACCTAGCACCTTTAGGTCTTTCCTCCCTCGCGCGCGTGGCGCCGCCGCCTCCCTTCCGGCAACCCCTCCTCCCACCACCGTCCTCTCGTTCCCTCCGCGTGCTCTCGGCCGTTCCGCCTCCGGTGCTCCATTCGGCGGCACGGCCCTGGCCGTCTCCTATCGATGGTGGCCGCCTCATGGAGTATTGGATCTCGCAGATGACCAAGCACTCGCGCGCTCACGGAGCTTGGCCGCTGCTCGGCTCGCCATTCCATCGCCGGCTACGTCCTCAACCCGGCTGTGCATACAAGCCCTTCGTCTCGCCGTCGCGGTCGCCGCCTCCTCCTCGCTGCTGCGGCATGGCGGTCTCTCTCTCTCTCCGTGGAACTCTCTCTTTCTCTCTATCTACCTCTGTCTTGTTTTCTCTATCTCAAACTCTCTCTGCAGGCACCCCTGGATGGAATTGACGAGAGGTGGAGCCGATCGGCTGTTTCCAACCTTTAAGCATGGACCCCAAGCTCGAGAAGTTCATCCGCGTCCACTGCCAGAACCACTACAAGATCGCCGCACACACCGCCAAGGTATACCCTCCTTTCTGCCGCCCATCCCGGTCGTTTGTCATTTGTTACCTAGATCTTGCACGTGAGGTGTTTGTTGAATGTACAGACAGCGTTTTATTGCCTAATTTGTTGGTTGGTGAACTTGGTTGTATTGTGTGTGCAGATCCTGATGAACCATCTTGATGGTTGTATTTGTAACTTTGGATTGGAGCTTGATGGTTGTTTTTGCACGATTGCATACTAGGATTTATACACTTTGTAGATTATTTGTAGCTTTGGATTATCATGCCTTTGTTCACTAGATTCTAAAGCTTGAACTCATGGATATTGTTCACTTAGTGTTTAATATGTCTTGTGCCAACTTAATTGCTTCCAGTGCGATATGCTTGTTAGAACCATGAACAATGTTGCCCAATATGGGCACCAGATTCGTTTTGATTCGGTTAGGTTAAATTAGCTTCCAGTGCGATATGCTTGTTAGGGTTTATTACCGTGGCTGTAATTTGTGTTCGTCTGAGGTTTAGGGTGTGAGTGGTATGAGTGAATCTTTCTCTGAAGATATCTTCTGTTTGTGTTGCTTCTCTGTCAGAAAACATTCAGCTAACCAAATCATTACCTGTGCTAGGGCAGCTCTGTTTCTGAATGCATCACACAATAGGTGTTCAATGTAAGGCACTTCAGTAGAATTTTCAGTCGCACTAATATAGTATTACTTTTCTTGTCAGAAAACATTCAGTTAAGCAAAGCATGCTAGTTTTCTCATATTCCATTACAGTGGTACATAGTTTGAACTTGTATTCAGGTACTGCATATAAATTTTAATCTACATTTGTTCTTTCTAATTACAGTAGAAATGCTTTGGCTGTACTCTTTCTCTCAAAAGGAAAGTTTTCAAAACAATAAAGCCAGGAAAAATTGCATGATCGTATACTCTTCATTTATCTTGTATGGTCGTATACTCTTTGAACACAAACTGGACATGCATGATCTTTTTTGTAATACCGAGGTTCACCACAATGTCTAATCATACCATATTATGTAAATGTCAATGATGAATGCCCGGCTGATGCTGATCCAGTGCTCGGTGCTTTGTTTTGGTTTGCTGTTGGCAGGATTCGTGCACCCGGGACGCGCTTGAGGAGCCGCACAGGTCCTTTGTCCGGGCTTCGTCTGGGACTGGCTTCACCATCCAGTACGTCAAGAGGACATGACCACGTGTTTGCTGCCTTATTATCTTCTGCTTGATCTGACTATTTATGTCCAAATTTGGGAGGTATACTTTTTTGCTTGTCGTCTTCACCCCTCAGTAGGGTTGTATACTTAATCAAACCCTTGCAATTTCTTTCATTGAAGCCTACACTTGGTCTACCCTTGACTACTTGGATGTATTTGTTGTCGGATTTGCTCCATCATATTACCTGATGAGCTTCTACATATATATGTTGGTTGTAATCTGATTGAACAATGCAATTACTGATATTCCATCTTGTTCTTCTAGGTGAATGGAACTTTCAATGCCCAAGAGCGTGTTGGTAGAATTTCGTTGACACCTTCTTCCCATGTTGAAGAGCATGTTTCAGGGTATCCAAGAGTAGCTAAGCTTTTATACTGCTGAGCGTTTTATTTATAGAGGGCTATATTTATGATTGTGGAATATTGTATGGTTATCTGGGTGAAGCTTGAAGTTCCTGGGTATTTGAACGTTGTGTTGTGTGTCTGTATTGACTAGAATATTGTAATAAACTGATTTTCGCTGTTGTTTGAAGATGTTCATATGTTCTCTCCTTTCTGTTTGATATAATTGCTTATTAGTGAGCTGTGCAAAATTTTGATCCTGATATTAGGGACCCACTGCCTAAAAATCTGACAATTTGGAGCGACTGCACAGAAATCATCTGACAATTGGGACCCATGATCTGACAAAAAGGCCAGAAAATGAATAATAAACGGACTGTAAAAGGCCGCGGCCCGGAAAATAAAAAGGCTGAATTATTGGGCTTGGCCCATGTTGCCGTCCAAAATTCGCAGAGAAAAAATATTAAATGGGCTGAATTATTGGGCCAGGCCCATTTAGATGGATGAACTGGACTGGGCTGATTCTGATTTACGACCATTTCGTTTGGTCACAATTTTGCCACGTCAGCTCGGCCACGTTGGATCTGACTGGACTTGCCACGTCAGCTACGCCACGTCAGCTCAGCCACGTTGGATCTGACGTGGACTGGCCAGATTGGTAGTGACCAAAACAATTGGTCATAAAATTTGTGACCTTTGGTTTTGGTCACAATTGTCTATGACCAATCCCAAAAAAGGTCACAAACTGTCATTAGTGACGCTCATCTTTTGACCAATTGTTTTTGGTCACAAAAAGGTCACAAATGACAGTTCATGACCATTTCTGTGACCAATATTGAGGGTCACAAGTTAGCATATTTCTTGTAGTGGTAGAGTGGACTATTTTTTTTCTGGAAAAATTCGCGAGAGATGAGTTCTTTATAGGGACAAAATTAATACAATCCATTAAATCCCTCTTTTGAGACTAGGTCTCATTTTTAATGGGTCAAATTGTCCATTTATAACAAATACACCTTATATTATAGATTTTTTTCAAAAAACTATACACCTTACATCAAGGAACGAAGGGAGTATATGATACTTGATTGTAGGTTTATTTTTTAAAATTATCATTACTTAAGAAAAAAGCTAAATGGGTTTACCTTTGCTATAGCTCAGCCTTTCATAACTTTTCTCGGAGCCGCCGCTAAATGGAATAGCCCACTATTTAAAAATTTGCCCCACACTGGGTTCCGCGTATCAGTCTGAATTTCTCAATCTGTCAATAGATCCCATAAAGGAAAGAAAACTGCATTACAGTCTCTGTAGCTCCTACCATTAAAAAATAAATATCTGTAGCTCCTTATACAATATATAATCCCCTCAACAGAAAAACTGATACTACCGCGTATGCAAACTCTCTCAAATCTGTCCACCATGATCAAGCTGTACAAAACTAGCTATATACTGTCTCGGAAGTGGATCAACGAGAGTTCTGCTTAATTTCTTCGAGCAGAAAGTGGTTTGCATGTAGAGCAGGATATATGTGCTGCATAATTGCACATATATTCTGTCAAGTCAAACGCCTAATTGATAACCTAAACAGTTGTTGCAGCTCGAATGCTACAACATTCTCCCTGTCAGTTATTACAATTTGCACACACCAGCTAAGACGAATCAACCAATAAATCAATTTCATATCTCATGGGCGCACCAGTGTTTATACGTTATTAATTACAATTAATGTACGGCAAGAACTGCAACCAACACCAAAATTTACATCAAACACATAAAACCAATACCACGAGAGCCTACGCTATTAATTTACAGCTTGCCGAGCCAGCTAGTTGTTTGATCATCGTGTGAGGGGAGCGAGCATGCGAGTTCATCTTGCAGAAACCCTAATGCATATTGAGGCGATCGAGCCTGACCAGTATATGTCACCACCGGCTGAGGGTTGATCCAATCACTGATTCTGAGAGGAGAGTGGCCCGAAGATGTCGAGGAAACCGGACGGTGAGCCGAGTGCCGCCGCGCCGCCGGGGCTCAGGAAATGGTCGCTGACTTGGTGCAGCCAGGGGGAGATCATGGGCGTCTCGCCCTTGAGCGCCCCGCCGCGGAGCGGGCTGAGGTCGGTGAACAAGAACCCCGTGGTGGGCGAAGGCGACGGTCCCGCCCACGACGGCGGCACGGCCTGCTGCTGCAGCTTCGTGGCCGCCACCGACACGGACACCGCCGGGCCAGGCCGGTTGAGGGCGCGCGCCTTGACGCGCACCGGCTGCGCCGACCTCCCACCGGCCCTGTCCGTCGCCGACGGCCTCGGGGACGACGGCGTGGACGCCCTCTCCTGTCTGTCGTCCCCGGCACCCTCCGGGCCGGTGAGCCGCTGCACGAGCGACATGAACTCGTGCGCCTCGACGTGGATCACCTTGGGCGACACCATGTAGATGATGACCGGCTTCCGATGCTGCTGCTGCTGCACCGGCGACGACGACGACGTCGGCTTGCCGATCTTGCGCGACGCGCCGTGCACGCCGAGGCCCCTATGCCGGGCGTCTCCGTCGTAGCTGGTAGCGGCCATCGAGGCGTAATGAAGGACGTACGGGCCGGCGACGGCGACGACGATAGATACAGCTACCTTGCGCGGTAATGGAGTGGATAGGTGCGACTTGACTTGAGGGGAACACGGAAGGTACGAAGGGGACAGCAAGAGGTTAAACCGATCGATCTATCATCTGTGGAAGCAAAATGGATTTATATAGCCATGGACACCGTCGTGGCCTCTTGGCGTTTATAAAAGTCTAAAATCGAATGAGACAAGAGTTTTGAGGCGCGGCACGTGCTCATCTTTCATCCGGTGTGGTCGCGTCTTCGCAGCCCCAGTTGTGCTGCATTGTCGACACTCCAGCATTTATCCTTTTTTTTTACAGCTAGTAGAAGAAACCCATTTGAAGTGCAATGCCACTTTTATTTACACCAAAATATTGATGTTTGGTAACCACAATAGCACAACGTGGTCCTTTTGTCCATGCCACTTTGTGTTCTTCAAATTTTAGGGTCTCTTTGTTTTCTAGAATTAAATAAAACACGCAAGAATAGATTTTTTTTTGGATCATGGCATGTTGAAACCTAATTAGTTTAAAACACGGGAAATTAAAAGTCAAAAACTACTTAAAATGGATCATATCATGTTCTTTACTATATTTTAAACCCACTTTATGTGTAATACATGTCCCGGTATTATTTACAGCATAATATGATGTTTGGCAGCTACAACTTGATCTTCGTTCACTTCACATTTTTGTTCTTCAAAATTTACATTAGATCTGCCTCTCTTATGTATGCCAATTCACATTTCTAGATATGTCGCGAGAAAAACCATTTAAATTGTAACACCCTAATTTGCTATAGAATAAGAAGCTTCCACATGATCCTAGTCGCCTAGTCGCCGATTGATCAAAACTGAATTTGCCTATATAAATATGGTAATTACAACAATATGGCTAGCGGATTTAATAATCTCTCTTTGCAAATAGAGACTTCCATATATACTATGTATGTATGTTTAAAGTAAAATATATCATAAATTTGATATCTTTGTAATGACGCAATCATTGCTAAGTTGGATAGATGGAAACAAAAAAAAGTTTGCCTTCCTCTTAGCTAAGAGATGATCTATTAGTAAGATCGATAAGATTTTCTCTCTTGTACGAGATCTCTTGTCTTAGTCACATGTTTTCTAATTTATTATCAAGAATGTGACTAATTGTCGGTCGAATGGGAATTAAATTAGTTCTCAGTTAGTGACATCGTGAAATCTCAGTTGTAACTCATGCATGAGTAGTACGAATCACGAAGCAAATCCAATGGTACGAGGCATTTTCCTCAGTTGCAACCCCAATGTAAGTGAAAAAATCTTAGCTGTAACCCAATTTTTCAACTCATGGGGTGCACAAATCGCGATGATATCCGACGGTTGAAGAGTTTAATGACTCTTGATTTCACCAAGAATTAGCAAAATCGTATTATTAATCAGGACATGATTTTTAGTAGCATGCAAACATTAATCGTTGGAGATAACACTAAGAGATAATCCATTTTATAACATATTTTTTATCTTCTTTAAACGACATGCAATACCTAAAATAAGGCGGTCTTATCAATCGCTCTACACGCCCGAATTCTATCCGATCTTACAAAATTCAGCGATTCAAAAATATCATGTGAGAACACACACAAAAATACATATGACTAATAATTTGAAGTGCAATACCCCAAGTTTTATGTAGTACAACATAATATGATGCTCGGTAGCCACTAAACATCAGTACTCCTCATTTTTCCACTCATCCGCATGTCCTAATCCACGACATTCCCCTAGAAGAGACCCATTTGAGCCGTAGCACCATAATTTCCTAGCACTTGCTAACTTTCCAATGATCTTTGGTTTGGTAGCCACAAAAGATCCTGCTTTTTGACAATGCGATCTTCCCCTTGGAGGGCCCACCCGCAGGCAAGATTTAGACGGACCAACAAAAGGGGCGACGACCAGGCAAGGGGTAGAGTAGAGAGCACCGGGCCAACAAAACATCTGAAAAACCCATTTTTAAAACGCAAGATGTCAGGGTAGTATACATTTGTGTCCCCGTCAGCTGAGCAAGCGGAGGGGATGGAGACGTGGAGCACTTCACCTCGCGCCATTGGCTCCCGCGACCGCCAAAGTCAGCTCAGCTCGCGCGAGCAACCATGGACACGACTAAGGAAGGGATCGACGATTATCGAGCTAGCTAGCTGTGGTTATCTCTCCCAGTGGCAAATTATTACAAGTTGAAATATGCAGGTATATATGTATTTATTTTCGTGTGAAGCAGACGGCCGGGGCCGGCGAGGAGCCGCCGATGGATCGCTGGCGACGACGACGTGGCGTGAACTCTAGGACATTTTGCTGGATAGTACGACGTTCGTACAGGTCAAGCACGCGATGGGAGACTGCGTGAAAAGCGATGACGGCTTGACCGGCCGGAAGAGTTTTCGATCAAGGGCGAGAGCTAGACGATGACCATCACCATGCATGCATGCAGCACGTTTTCTTTTCCTCTGCCTAGCTAGGACGCTTAATTTGTACTGACCCGCAGGACGGAGCTCGATCGGCACTCGGCAGATATAAAATCCGACGGCGCGCCTCGATCGGTAGTAGTATATGAAACTTGGACAAGAAATAGGGACGGCTAGGTGATTTTATTATTGAGCATGAAATGACGACATAGGCAGCACGGGCGGGCGGCCGGGAACCTTCGAAAACCACCCGCAGGTTAAAACGTGGCGATTGATCGATACGTCATGGACGATTACTAACACTAATCTATCTCCAAAAAGCAAATTAAGGGCACCTTCGGAGCTGCTTCAATCTGTATCCATGCCATGATGCCGGGGTTACCAGCAGCAGGTAGAAAGACCGCCGCCGTCGCCGTCGCATTTCATTTCTACCCCGCCGCCGTCTCGCCGTGAATAGCAGTAGAAAATTTATCGTCGCTTTCTGCCGGTTTGACAATGCGGGGCCAGCAACTAGCGAGGCGTGACCTCATAGATTCAGATTTCGCGGCGTAATAGAAGCTAGCGTGCAAGAAAGCGCCACGCCATGCGTACGCAGGGAGGGAGGCCGGGTCGCGATGGTGTTAGCTAGCACGTTGCAGCTTAAAAATTAGTTTACTGGTTGATCCACTTGGAACGGGTTCCAGGAAGATACATGCATGAGACTTTTGAAGCAAGGTATATATATCCAGGTCCTCCCATGGCCCCACGGATGTTCCGCCTTTCCTACGGTTAAAATCCAGGGGATCCGCGAGGTCATTCGGCCCCGGCGACTTTTCTTTCCACAAATAACAAGTGATGCCTGCACTTGCAAGTTGCATTCGAAGAAGAAAAACATTTCCTGGATGCCCCATTATTTTTGCTGCTACCGGTAGTACAGATCGGGCAATAGTTGAAATCTTATGCCCCGTCACTATTCATGAGTGCGACGATGGCGTTGACGATCGCACAAGGTTACAAAAATCGTGTGCGATAGTTTCAACATCGCAGACGAGAAGTTTTAATAAATCGTGTGCAATTGGTAGATGATCACAAACGGTTAATAGAATTAAGCCATCTGGGTTTGCCTACGATCGTACAAGTTTTAGTGAGGTCATTCGTGTGTTTAAAGAATCATCGCACACGGTTTAGAATTTTCAGAAACATGCATGTAGGGTTTGCAACAGTTGTAACACATGCAAATATCAAGAACAAGTATCACCTAGTAGCATATCTCCTTTTTATTTCATTAGTTTCACATTTCATGTACATATATTGTGACAAAAGTATGTAGCTATACAAATGTGAAAGATACAAAAAATAAGAAAAAAATAACTTTTCTTGGTGAAAGTATGCCTACACTTGCCATGTTGCATCGCCGTATTAAAAAACACACATTTCCTGGATACGCCACTGCTACCACTAGTACAGATCAGGCAATAGCACACCGTCGAAATCACCTATCGCATACGATTTACGCCCCGATCACTATCCATGGGTGTGTGATGGCGTTGACGATCGCACACGCTTGCAAAAATATGTGTGATAGCTTCAACATCGGAGACGAGAAGTTTTTATTAAATCATGTGTACACTAGTACAGAAACTCAAATTCGAGCTGGCCCCAGAGAGTCACCTCAGCGGTTAAACCGTCCGTCGCTACGCGGGGGTCTCTAATGTAATCTACAGAAACTCAAATTCGAGCTGGCCCCAGAGAGTCACCTCAGCGGTTAAACCGTCCGTCGCTACGCGGGGTCTCTAATGTAATCTCCATTAGAGCCGGTTCGCTGGGACCGGCTGTAATGAGCTCGGCCCTCAGACGGCGGGATAATTAACCGTCTCTAATATAGAGGCGGCCAATAAAAACACCCGTCGGTGATCTTGACTAATCAGAGACCCGTGGGGTCCGACATTGCCCTCCGGCCGTAATATATGTTGCCTCCGGGTATAATTCCGGGGGTCCAACTTTGTAAAGCAAAACAGAATAATTAACATATCATCACCACCAGGGAATCAGTCCCCTGTTCCATTCACAGAAGCAATTCACATAAAGAAAGTTCAACTCAAGATAGCTACAACAAAATATTTAATATTTCGATTTCACCAAACCCCACATGCATATAACTAAACAAGTACTACAAGATGATCTGCATCTCAATGATAACTTCAAAGCTGAGGTCATTGGCTTTTCTAAGAATGATCAGCACAGGTTGATCAACCTTAAAGTTCTTGCCTTCGAAGAAATTCTTCCATGCCGGCTTGCCAAAGACAATGCGGTCGTCATTTTTCGTGGTGTACGTTATGCTAGTGACAACCCCTGCTGTTACAAGTCGTAGTCCAGCATTGCCTTTAGTCGGTAGGCCAGCCTCTTCTACTATCGTCTTAGGTGTTTCTGCGCATGTAAAGAGACAACATAACTATGTAGACATATGTACATATGTACATTGAAGAGGTAAAGAGGCATGATATTGTTCGTTACCATATCATGTTAATTCAGATTTGTGCTCGTCAAACGAGTGACAAAAGGAACCCAACATAGTTAGCTCTTTGAGGTAGAAGTGGAAGAAGACGGTACTTCTCATGGTTCTTGAGATGGACTCTTTGGGCAACTATGTAACTATCCTCTTCTTCACTCTCTAAATCCTCATAAGAATTACCGTCAGAAGAATTCTCGTCAGTGTCCTCTGCGTTTTTGCCAAAGTCCATAATGAAAACAGAGATCTTTGGGTTTGGTCCGGTCATGCTAAAAACTAGCATGTCTCCTACCCTGAGATTGTTCAGCTTGATTAACTGTTACTATCCTTTGACGTACAAGCGAGTCTTGCTATGTTTGTTTTTCACATGAATTTTGTATGTGCCCCGAAGAGAACGAAAAACCAAACTTTTGCATACTAACTCGAAGTCTTGCCTAGCATAGCATGGTACAATCTGTGCAGCAGCAAAAGCAAAACATAAATTAGGTATATTCTGATATGAACACAAAGACAATACAAATATTTGATGTGGAACAAGAGTTTCTTTCTTACCACTGACTTCCGGTGGCACTCTTGTAGATAAACACTCATCCAGTGTAGTTCATGCATGCGCAATCATTTTTGCATACTTCGCATGCCATATGTATCCTGCTCATTAATTAGTTAAAATAAACAGGAATCACAACATGTGCATACAAATTCTAAAATGCATATTACTGCATATTCAAACAACTTGCTACATATTCAAATAACTAATTCGGTTACTAGTTAAAACAGGCTGATGTTCAGCCCGAACAGCCAGAATTTAATATTTCAGATAACGAAACTAAACATTATCGAAATAGATCCTTGGCGTCAATTCGTCATAGTTAATGTAGCTAGTACTCTTCACGCCAGCTGGTTGTCGTCCAGAGCAGCGCCGCCGGTCTGCACACCTTGCTCGGCTTGAAGCATTGTCTTGTGAGCCTGAGCGACGAGGACATCATCTCGAGCGGCTGCGGCATCAACCAGATCTGCCGCGACATCAGCCGGAGCGGACGCGCCATCCGCGGCTTTAGACCTTCGGTCACCTGCCGCGACATCAGCCCGAACGACCGCGACATCAGCCCGAGCGGAGAGGATATCAGTCCGAGTGGCCGCGATATCATTCCGAGCGGCCGAAACATCAAGCCGAGCGGCCGCGATATCAGCCCGAGCGGACGCGGCGACATGAGCGGCCTTGGCTTCAACTTCCGCGGCATCGGCCCGAGCGGACGCGACGACATGAGCAGACGCGGCTTCAGCAGCCCGAACCTCTGCGGCATCGGCTCAATCGGAGAGGACATCAGCACGAGCGCGCGCGACCTCAGCCTGAGCATCCACTGCATCCACCCGTGAGGAAAATCTGGCCGCCTGGGAGCCGAGTCGGCCACCTCTGCCGCGCGTGTGGCCGACCATCGATCTGAAATAAAGGGGAAGATCTAAGCTAGAGGAGGCGGCTCGGAGAAGATCTAAGCTACGAGAGCGGCGAAGCGGAGCTATCAGATAAGATCTAAGCAACCAGAAAGCAGCGGAGCGGAGCGGCTCAGAGGAAGAACGCACATGAGTTGAGGGTTGAGAGTGACGAGGAACGGCGGCCGACAGTGAGTAGAAGGGCACCGATGGGGAACTGTGACTCTGTGAGGGGGCGGGGAAATGGGGAATGGGGAATAGGGCGGCGGCGAGAGGTTAAGGGTCGAGATAGGGTTTGAGTTGAGTGGCGGCAATGGGGAAAAATCCCCTGCCCCCTCACCCTTAATTTTGAGCCTAAAAAATTTGGCCTTTGCCGCCAACATTCCCTCTTCGGACCTTACGTATATGTTTGGTCAATCCGGATTTTGCTCTAATCATATAAAAAATGAAACTATGTTATAAATTTTAAATAAGGTTTGCGTTTCCTTTGTACTGTTCATTTAAGTTGATATACAATAAATTTAGAATATAATGAAGAGATTATATGATTTAGTATACAAGCATTGGAGTTTATACTCAAAGGTGGGATGAACCGGAGGGACATTGTACTCGTCTCAATTGAACTTCAGTGCATTTTTTTTGGAATTGCGTAACACAGTTACCACAGCCTGTAGGTATCATCTGATAAACACATAGCAAGTTTCAAGATTTTCTTACATGTTTTACGTATTATAAAAAAATCCATTAAAAAGCCAATAAATCAATTAAATGCAAGAACAATAGATATTCAATTTTAAAACTCCCCAAAAATTCACAGTACCAACATTTTGTGATAAGTATTATTATAAAATTCAATAATAATATTTAAAATAACTATTAATACACGAATATCGTTTTAGGGCAAACTCGGAGTGTGTCTGGACCCTCCGGATATTCGTCTATCAAAATATGACCTAGTTAGCTACGAATATTTTATAATTAAGTACTTGCTACAACACATGTACTGATATCATTTAGTGCAAGATGGCAATTTTCATACATATTTACATAAGTAAAAAAATGGCATGTAAATTATTACTTCAAAATTTTGCGTATATATGTAAATGCAAATTTTTTATTGACTCCAATGCATCATTTCAATGGATGGGACAACTCATCATTATCGTTTAATCGATACTAATAAGTTGCCAGACTCACATAACCAGAAGGTATCATATGATAAACACATAGCAAGTTTCAAAATTTTCTGACATGTTTTACGTATTATATAAAAAAATTAAATAACAACATTTTATAATTAATTACTTACTACAACACATTAATATAGGTAAAAAAATGGCATGTAAATTGAAAATAATTAATAAAAAGGTAAAATTTGTGTATATATATCCGGAAAACTAAAAAAGTTTAGTTGCAATGCAACAGTTCGATGGATGCGACAACCCACTATCATCGACTACTAATTAATCGATAATAGTGAATTGCCGGAGCCACATGACTACTGGATAACAACCATTTTATATGCAACACCGAAATTGCGAGCGTGGGGGCACTAGTACAAACTTGACTAAGCAAGACGGCACCTAGAGCCGATGGGACTAAAAATAAAATCCTCCGTCTGGGAACATACACCTCAAACGGATGTTATTTTGCGTCTGTCTCTGATAGAATCTGCTACGTTTTATATTAACAGCCTTCTCTAACCACCTACACATCGGAGACGGCCTAGAAAAGACGCCGGCTGATAATCCCCAAGAGCAAGGAATCACTGTAGCACAATTCGATAAGTATTTGAGTGTCGAACCCACGAGGAGCTGAAGGTAAACTATCTATTCTCTAAAGCCCCATAACCCTCTTATATGGCCGTTTGTGCAAAGCAATAAGTTTAAATGTGAAATGAACTAACTAATGAAAGCAAGTGACGTGGAATGGGTTTATCTAGTAACAAGTTTCTCAATCAAGTTTCAAACGCAAATTTCTTAGAGCACAACGGCTTCTATGAGGAAGGCGGCGCAAAGGAGGCTCGAGGGCTTGTTAAGGAAGGCGGTTAGGGCCGCTAAAGGGGGGAAAACGAAAGGCACAAGTAGCAAATATCTCAAGTAGCAAATATCTCAAGGGAGCAAATGTTCTAGCAATTGTTTTTTCATTCGTGTGGTTGTCACAATTAGTGAAGCACATGTTTCAGTCTTAATTGTTTCTTCTAGGAAGGAGCCATAAATAGGTGTAGCCAAATAAATGAACCAAAACCCCTTATGATGGATCTCATGGCCAAGTAAATGAGCACACAAAAATTATTAAGACATAAAAGTCCCACCATAGCCTTAAGTTCTAAGGTCCCCCATATATCCCTCAATAAAGTAACTTCATGACTCGGTATCAGGTTTACATGTCCTCCCAAGTCTCCCTCACTCCATTACATTACCGGTGATCACCTTACATGCATTCCCCAACATATGTGTGCACTCATATATTGTACATAAAGACAATCATAAAAGATAACAAAACTTGTATGCAACCAATCAACGAACTATTTCACCATTGCCATGAACAAATCACTTCTCAAACATAGATAGGGAGACACAATAGATCAAGGGAATAGTATAGTGCATCATATATCATGTTTGCCAAGAGTTTACAGTGGAGAGATGGAGATGATCTTGATGTAGATGTTGATGATGAACACACCGGAGGGGGTGGAGCCCTCCGGAGGTGATTCCGGCGGCGTTTCCCCCCTCCGATCTTCTTCGGCGGCAGCCTTCTGACTCTCAGTTTCGTGGTTTTGTGTTTCTCCGCCGCCTCCTCTCCGAAGGGTGTCGGGGACTATTCTTATAGTCGGTTTTAGGTCAAGACGAAGCCACGGAGATGAAAACGGACGGCATCAGAGCCACGAGGGGGGAGAGAGGGTGCCTCACGCGGCCAGGGAATCTGGCCGCGTGGGACCACCTAATTCCCTCCTCGGACTTCCTTTTTCACGGATCCTTGGCTCGTACATCTTCTTCCTTCCAAATATTGGGCCCCGTAAAATCTTAGGTCATTTGGACGTCGTTTGAGTCCCTGAAAGTCAAAAACATGGAAAAAGGGGTTTTCTGGTTCTGCAGGGTTAATTCCAAATAAATGGGGAAACTATGAAATATTCCCAAAATCAATATAAAACAATGATATAACCCTTATATGATGCAAATATGATTGAAATATAAATAATATAATGCAAAGTCCATGTATGTATTTTACATACATCACCGGCACAGAAGCAATGCAGACGGTTGAGAAAACAGTCTGTCGCTCAGTATAAAACTTTTGAGACGGTTACTAAAATTAGCCGGCACTAACTTATGTATGCAAAAGTAAAATACATACGTGCAGTACAGATACAGAGTAGCAATTACATATAGCTAACACAAATTCACACGCACACATAACAGACATACAGAGCATTAATGTTCGAAGCAAATCAAGCTATAGCTAGCTAATCCTTCTAATTAATTACTAGTAAATTAACCGGCCGGCCGGATCAATGATCTTGTGGTGTGTAAAAGGCACTGAAGCTAGATGCATATGATCACCAGTTATTATCAAGCTCGGGCTGGACGTAGACCCAGGGATTACCAGCACCCGAGTCACCAGCGCCGTCGTCCTTCTCAGCACCATCCGAGCCACCATCTGCAGCGCCGGCGCCGTCATCCTTCTCAGCACCATCCGAGCCACCACCAGCGCCGTCGTCCTTCGTCCCCGAGCCATCGTCGTTGTCGTCGCTCTCGGCGTCCCACCTAGCGCGCTTGGCGCCCCTCGAGCTTTCTTTCTCTAAGCAACTGGGACAGTACGTTGCTATAGTGGGCTGTGGTGCTGGTGGCGATGGCGGAATTGGGACGAGGTGCGCTCGGCCCCTCTCGATGATCTTGAGCTGGCGGTACAGCTCGAAGGAGACATAGCCATCCACAGCTACATATCTCAGGTTGATTTCCTCAAGAGGGGACTCCTCCCAGCATTCATGTCGTTTCTTTGGGAAGTCGTCCTTCATGCACAGGTAGAAGTTGGAGATCAATACGTTTGCCAGGGCAGCCATGCCAGACCTCACAACTCTGTCCACCCGGAAAAGGTCTTGAATATTCACATGAAACTGTGGTGGAATAAAGAAGCCCAGCCAGGCAGTGAGCATGACGTCTCTGTCACGCCTTATGTCGACAGAAGCGAATAAAATTCCTTTCGAACGAAGGAAATCAGACAACGCCTGAGGGCATTCATCCAGGTCTTGTAAGCCACAACTGCAGTTTCATATATGTGAAGAAGTTAAATAGTAAGTAATTAACAAGAGATCTTCATATGCTACTTAATCCAAAACAAATTAATCTAGTCTAATCCAAAACAAAGTAATTAACAACATATCTTCGTAAACAGTTTCTACTCTGATTGGTCAAACCAAATTAATCTAGTATAATAAAAAACAGTGGTATACGTAAATATAATGCCTAGACCGGGTTAAATCAGAGGAAACAGAGGAAAACAGATTACTAGATCGGATTAAATCTAATTATTCTAATCTACTAGATCGGGTTAAATCTAATTAATCTAGTGAGAGGAGGTTGGTCGAACAGAGATTACTAGATCGGGGTTTTTTACATACCTAGAGTAATGGAATACCAGTACTTTCTTATCCAAGCAGAGTTGAACGACGGTGACCAACTGTGCAAACTCGTAGTTCGGACCTTGCGACGTGTACTCGAGGTCTAGCCCCATGAACATGTCCTCCGGATCCCTGTCTTCAAGCATACGCTCGAACATGTCTAGGTTCCTCGCGACCTCCGCGAGATAATTGGTGTACACCACATCGATGCTCCGCCCATCGTGGATAGAGAACGTCTCCACTTGCCTGAAGGTGTCGGCCATGGCGGTGATCGAGAGGAAGGGGACGGTGAACAGTGAGAAAAGATAGAGGAAAGGGCGGTGGAAGAAATGCAATGCGCTGGAAACCGTAACGGGGCGTGAAAGTTGAGAAGAAATAGTGGCAAAAGAAGGAACCGCTGCATGCCTCGCCGCCACCCGTGCAATGCCACGCCGCCTCCTTGCCTCCTGCATTTACGACACGAGTGGTCATTTCCGATCGACGGATGGGCCCATGAGCCGCGTCGCGGTACGCAACTGCTACGCTGGTCTGCCGCTCTGGGAACACACGTATTGTGTCTGACATCAAAATTCAGTAACCCGGAGGCTCCGGGTACGCTCTACACAGTTCGCGAGACAAAATACGGCTACATATTTTCCGTACTCAATGAGTATATATATATATGTATCAAAATTATGTTGTTATATTTTTCATATTAAACTTCCTGCATTAACATTTAACAGTTCGATACATTTAATTATCCGGATGGTCCGGGCACGGTCCGAGTTTGTACTAAGAAGATATATCTTCAATAAAAGTTGTTAATTTTTTCAGATTCATTTATATAATGGAACTTATCACAAATATTTGTACAGCACAATGTATTCTCTTCAATTTTTGAAATTCCTTTAATTGCAATGAAATTGCATCGTGACAAGTACAACCACGCAAGAACACCGTATCCTTTTCATGTAATCTCACCCAAGTTTCTACTTCACGATATATTCTCTTTAATATACGCACTTTTTTCCCCAGGAGTTTTATTTATCACTAACAAACAGGTACACACTGTTATCTACTTTTTTTTTCAATATGTTTGTTTTTTTATGAATTATTTCTATACAAAATTATGTCTGGAGTGCGTGAATATAATCGGACATCCCGAGTTATGAGTGTTTGGCGGCAAAGTCAAAATTTTGGGTCCAAATATGAGTACTGAGTGTTTTTTCCCATTCGCCGCCACACTTTTCTCCATTCGGCGCCCCTGCAAATCCCTAGCCTCTCGCCGCCTCCCTCCAATCCCTCGCCGCCGTCCAAAATCCGTAGTCTCGCCGCTGCTGCTGCAAATTCGCACCCTCGCGCCTCCCTCCAATCCCTAGCCGCCGCTGCAGTTCTGTAGTTTCGCCGCCCTCGTCCATTCCATCGCCGCAGCTGCAAATCCTTAGATTCGCCGCCTCCCCGTAGCCTCGTGGCCCCTGCAAATCTGACCTGCAATCCGTAGCTTGGACGCCGGCAAATCCCTAGATTAGGCGCCGCTGCAATTCCGTAGCCTCGTCGCCGCTGCAAGTACCTAACATGGTGGCCCCTCCCCGTTGCCCTCTCCACCTGGGACTTCAGGTGAGATTTGGTCCTCCTTCTTCATCCAGAGATTAGGCACAAGTTTGTGCGGTGCCAAAAGCCTCTGCGTGTACTTCTTCTATCTTTTTGTTCATGAGTGTGTCTTCTCCCCTGGGCAAGGATTACACTAGACACATTCAGATACATATGAATGGAGATAAGCTACTTAATTCTAGAGTTGTATTTAGTTCTCATTACATCTTTCTAGAATTGATCTTTCAAACTTTTGATTGATGCATCTATAATTAGTTAATCAATGACTACCCTAGCATGGCCGCCCTCAGCTGTTGCCCTCTCCACCAGGTCCGTAATGTAAGATTTGGTCCTACACCTTCATCCAGAAATGACTACTCATACTACTAAATTCTATATATGAACATTTTCTAACTTATGCTTCTTTTTAACTGAAGGAGAAGGATTTGCCATGCCATGTCTGCAACAATAATAACTGCACACGCAGGAACTTTACTGATTCCTCATTCAGTATTTGTGTGCAAGAGTGTCACCGCAAGTGTGTGGTAAGAAAACAAGTCTTCCAAATACACATAAAAATTGTATTTTCTGTTTTGAATTTAACTTATGATTTGTGTGTTTGTTTCTGTTTTTGGTTGAACACAGATTGTACAATGCACAGCTCGGCTAGCGGTCAATGCGTTAGTGCGCGAGCGTGTGTTGTTTTGTGCCCTTGGGAGCATGTACAACATTCATGTAGTAAAAGGTCTGAGCAAAACCCGCTTGCACGGCCAGCAATGGGAACAGTTCATCAGCAAGAATAACATCATCGAGGGAGACATGCTAATTTTTACCTTCAAACCTCATCCCAGTATATACCATGTCATTATAGACAGGGGCAACGACGAAGAGTACGCTAACAAGATATCTGAAAGTAACGATGAAGATTCGGACAGTTCTGAAGATATCTATAACGACGAAGACATAATCAGAGTTGCCCAAAGAGTTTGTCTCAACAGGCATGAGAAGAACCGCCTCATTGAACTTCTTCCCGTACGAGACTATGTTGGAGTTCTATTTGTGGCTCGCTTCACGAGCACTAATTTGAACAGACATGATATGGTATGTACCCACAAGACCGCCTATTTCATGCATGCCTCCTTAGTTTCCTATGTTGATATTCAGGAATCATGAATCGCCTCTGTCGGCCGTATATAGCTATGTCTTTATCGAAAATTGACATAGTTATGTTATCTTTCATGCACAGAAACTACCTAAGGTGATATCAGAAGAGACTGGCATACCGGCTGAGGGCAATGCTGGACTACGACTTGGAGCAGCAGGGGCAGCTGTCGGCATCACGTACATCAAGAGAACCGACAACCGCATTGACCTTGACAAGTTGGGGTGGGAGAACTTCATGGAAGGCAAGAATTTTGTGATTGATCAACCTATTATGATCATTCTTAGAAAGACCAATGACCTCATCTTGGATGTCATTATTGAGTTCCAGCTCATATAGAACTAATTATGTCTTGTTAATTAAGGTAGGGGGTATGGTGAACACTTAATCTAATTAGCGGGCTAGCTACTTTGTTAATTGGCACAAATTGCGGTTGGAGACATGTTATAAGCTCATTGCTTCTGTTAATGGAACAGGGGGCTGATTTCCTGGTGGTGACGATCTGTAAATTATTCTGTTTAGCTTCACAAAGTTGGACCCCCAGGATTTATACCCGGAGGCAACGTATATTATGTCCGGATGGCCTTGTCGGACCCCACGGGTACCATGCGACGGCCAGCCATTATATACGTCGCTGATTAGTCACGATCACCGACGGGTGTTTCTGTTGGCCGTCTCTATATTGGAGACGGCTGATTCTCCCGGCCGTCTCAGGGACGAGCTCATTACAGCCGGTCCCAGTGAACCGGCTCTAATGGAGCGTACATTAAAGACCCCCGCGCGGAGACGGACAGTTTAACCGGCTGAGATGACTCCCTGGGGCCGGCTCTAATTTACGTTTATGTACTAGTGGGGACAGAAACTTGGGTGGGCAGGGAAGGCATCAACATCCACTTGCCTCTAGGCTAAGCCTATGTTTGCGACAAAACTCCCACCGTTAGATATATATTATAATTAGAATGCATGTGAGCCATGAATGCATATTAGCAGGGCTAGAACTACCGGCCGGCAGGCGCGCAGCTTGGGGCTAGCTAGCTCTGCATCGATGTACACGCGCGCGTGCCTGCACGGCGCGCTGCTCCCGTGTATGCAGGCTCTGCAGCGTGTGCTTGCCTGGCACGTCGTTGTATCGGTGTATGAGCGCGTGATAATCCCCAAGAGCAAGGAATCACTGTAGCACAATTCGATAAGTATTTGAGTGTCGAACCCACGAGGAGCTGAAGGTAAACTATCTATTCTCTAAAGCCCTATAACCCTCTTATATGGCCGTTTGTGCAAAGCAATAAGTTTAAATATGAAAGGAACTAACTAATGAAAGCAAGTGATGTGGAATGGGTTTATCTAGTAACAAGTTTCTCAATCAAGTTTCAAACGCAAGTTTCTTAGAGCAAGTTTCTCAAAGTAGCAAGTAGCAAAATATCTCAAGGGAGCAAATGTTCTAGCAATTGTTATTTCATTCGTGTGGTTGTCACAATTAGTGAAGCACATGTTTCAGTCTTAATTGTTTCTTCTAGGAAGGAGCCATAAATAGGTGTAGCCAAGTAAATGAACTAAAACCCCTTATGATGGATCTCATGGCCAAGTAAATGAGCACACAAGAATTATTAAGACATAAAAGTCCCACCATAGCCTTAAGTTCTAAGGTCCCCTATATATATCCCCCAATAAAGTAACTTCATGACTCGGTCTCAGGTTTACATGTCCTCCCAAGTCTCCCTCACTCCATTACATTACCGGTGATCACCTTACATGCATTCCCCAACATATGTGTGCACTCATATATTGTACATAAAGACAATCATAAAAGATAACAAAACTTGTATGCAACCAATCAACGAACTATTTCACTATTGCCATGAACAAATCACTTCTCAAACATAGATGGGGAGACACAATAGATCAAGGGAATAGTATATTGCATCATATATCATGTTTGCCAAGAGTTTACAGTGGAGAGATGGAGATGATCTTGCTGTAGATGTTGATGATGAACACGCCGGAGGGGGGTGGAGCCCTCCGGAGGTGATTCCGGCGGCGTTTCCCCCCTCCGATCTTCTCCGGCGGCAGCCTTCTGACTCTCTGTTTCGTGGTTTTGTGTTTCTCCGCCGCTCCTCCCGAAACTCCCCGGGGGACTATTTTTATAGCCGGTTTTAGGTCAAGACGAAGCCACGGAGACGAAAACGGACGGCATCGGAGCCACGAGGGGGAAAAGAGGGGTCCTCACGCGGCCAGGGAATCTGACCGCGTGGGGCCCTCTAGTTTCCAGCTGGTTGGGCTTCTGGTCTTCATTTTCAGCCCATTGCGTTCGTCTCGAAAATTCTGAACCGTGCTCTTTGGCCTTGCCCTTTTTGGAGTCCCGAAGCTCCCGGAAAGTCCGAAACACTAAAAAAGACGTTTTCTGGAAAACAGAGTTAGAACCAAAAGAGGGGGGATTGTTTAGAAAATCCCCGAAATCATTATAAAACATGAATATAACATCATATAAGTTGCAAATATGTAGGAATATCTAGTAATAACATGCAAAGTTCATGTATGCATTTTACATGCATCAACATCCCCAAGCTTAACCTATACTCGTCCTCGAGTATGAAGGTGATAAAACTAACATGGACTTTGCATTTTAATACTATCAATGGATATCAAAGATGATTACTATTGCTACATAAAGTCAAATGATTCATTCTCAAAGGAGTAGCAATATACAAGATAGATTATGAAGTGATATCAAATATTCAATGAAAGGATGTTCAATGATAATTCACAAAGTGTAACATAGAAGAAAGTACTATGGACCAAATGTATGCATAATGAAAAGTAAAAACATCCTATAATGGTCATAGAGTACTCTTGTAAATCTGAATATAAAAGGTGGACACTTTGGAAAGATAGATAAATAAGTAGAGGTAAAACATGAATAAGTTTCATCTAGCTTCCAAATGCTTCTACTTAAGTTAATGTTTGCAATGTGGTATCCATTGGTGTGGAGCTCTCATTACCCCTATCATAGCATCTTGAATGGTTAAAGTTTAAAGTGAAAGCAAATATGAGTAATGTGCTTGACAAAGTATGGGTTGAATGCCTCATGCCCCTTGAATACAAGTACCTCTCCAACTGGCTACTCAACTCGGGTCACAAAGCAAGTTCAAGTTAAAGTCATTGCAAGTAATAATAGCATCATTAAGAGTTGCTCCCGGGGTACCTCTTGTCCCAGGACATGGAACAAGCCCATGTCAAAATGACAAGACAAACAAACAAAATGGACAATCTCAGCACTCTTTTATTTACTATTGTTATAGCTTTTTATTGTGAAGTGCCTCACTGAAGGTCCACCGTGATATGTAAGTAAATTTCCACCATGAATGATGCATGGCTTGGGTTAGCCCGGTGAGTCTCTCTAGCCATTTATACTTACTCCTCAAACTTACCAAGTTTCCACTTTTATTTCACACAATGTTAGGCATCCATAAACAAAAGTACATGATATCAACTAAATATAATTAAGAGCACTGTTGAAAGCTTGCCATGTGACAGCACATATGAGCTAACTCCCAACCAAGACTCTTGTCAAGCACACAACTTCATAATTTTAATCACAATGGTTCATGTTTATTAAGTGCAATGAAAGTAAAGTGTGCATCAAGTTCGTGAGAGCTTTTTAACCAACTTTTCCCATAACAATCAATAACATAAGCATTTTAATTTGGAAGCAAAGATAATACAATATAACATGATAAACATACTTGGAATAGCATAAAGCTAACAGGTAGATATGGTGGACTCACTGGAAAAACTTTGGTTGAAGGTGTTGGAAAACAAGTTTTTACTTGTTGGAATTTTTTGGGCTAGCAAAAGGGAGAAAGTTGACCGTCTAAATGCATGCATAAGTGTCCATAGAACTAACCAATCCATGTTAAACAAAGTAAAGTGACATTCAGCATCAAAACATGAATAAAAGATAGCTCTTGATAAAACACTTGCAAATTAATACTCATTAAAAAGCACATGAATCATGCAACTATATGTATCTTTTTGAATCAACTCAAACATCCCTTTCCCAATCTTTTTAATAGCATCCAACTTAATTCAACCCAAATTTCCAGTAGCTTTCTCATATATAAATGATAGTGGTGGTCTCAAGACAAACAAAAATCAAAAAAAAAGCAAATAAAAGACGCTCCAAGTTTATGTGATAGGGTGCATTGATCGAAAAACAGAAGTTAGACGTGTGCAAACCGAGAGTGTGTTGGTCCAGTGGGGTTGTCTTCACATCCCCAAGCTTATGGTCTTCACCATCCTTGGATAGCTCTTGGTGCATCTCCTCTAATCCCTGTGAAAAAACTTCAAAACACCGTTTCTCCCATTTCTTTTCTGTGGGGTGACATTAGTAGTGATAGACAAATGAATTGCTTGCTGCATAAAATCCTTAAACAAAAATTCATATGAATGTCCAGAAAGTGTATAATGTTGTATGCCTACTTATAAACTCAATTGGATAAAAAGATTCAAGTTAAAAGTTCAAAGAATGCATCAAACAAAATGGGACAGAATCCGTCCAGAAAAACAGCAGCAGCAAAACGTATTTTTCTACCCTACTTAAATATGTCGAAAAAATCTGAAAAATTCACGCTCACAGAGGATGAAAAGTTGCAAACAGTTCAAATTTCAGCTCATTCGGAGTTACAGAATAGGAATTAAAAATCATACCGTGCACAGATTCGTGCTGGAATAAAATCTCCGAATGCAAAAAGCAACTTTTTCAAGCCAAAATAGGTAAAACTTGGCACTTTATTAAGAATTCCAGAAACTAAACTAAAAACTAAGTCTCTTGTTACAGCAAGAGGACACAAAGAAAATCAAAAGTAAAAACAACCGGGTTGCCTCCCGTAAAGCGCTTTCTTTATAGCCATATAGCTAGGCTTACTTACTTGGTATCAAGATGGTTGGAGTGAGGTGGCTTGGCATCCCCAAGCTTAAATTCTTGTACTTATTTGATATATGTAGGGTGAGCCTAGGGGTAACATCCCCAAGCTTGAGTGTTTGTCCCTCGTGATCTTTATTCATCACCCTCAACTCTTCCACTTGAAAGTTCTCTTCACACAAAACTCATCTTAAAACTTGATTAGAGGGGTTAGTGTCTCCATAAATGAAATCCTCATAGGTACAGCAAAGACATATCATGAGTTGATTCTACACATTAGCTAATATTACTATGGTTGTGTATTGCTCTTTGATCAATAGAACCACACAAAACACAAGTAATGAGAGTAATGCAAAATAAAGACAGAATCTGTCAAAAATGGACAGCCCGTAAAGAGTGAATTTTCAGAGGCACTTACGTTGCTCAAATCAGAAAACTTTGAACTAATGAAATGTGTATTAATAACTGAATATTGCTGTCGTAAAATATCAAAATCTTCTGTGATTTTATACATTTTTCGCAGTGAAGCTCAGGCATCTGTTTTCTGGACAGCAAATCACTATTGTTTAATCCTACCTCTCAAAAGAGGTTATTCTTGCCATTAAGATGAAAAATAAGATACAAAGGTGATGTTACGGTAGTAAACAAGCACCTTGACTCAAAAACCCAAAACTTAAGCTGAAGATAAAAATCAAAAAGAAACAAAAAGAACCAAGCAAGAATCAAGAGAAACAATCAAAGAAGAAGGAAAATATTTTTGTTGTTTTTGATTTAGCAAAAAGGCAAAAGGAGAAGCAAATATATACAACATAAACACTCTTTTTATTTGGTTTTAGCTTTGGGAAAAGTTTTAATGATAGAGACTTTGCAACGGTTCCATTGGCATGAACAACACATGTTCAAGGTCGACCCCAACTTCTCCATTACTCATCCTTCTCATTTACTTTCCCAAATTTTATATAAAATGAAAATCTTAAACTAATTGTCACAAAACAGTAGGTAAAGATATTTTACATGTTGTAAAGATATAAAGGTGTGCTCAAACCGAATAGGAAATTAAAGCATAAGGAACACACCACAGAATATTAAACAATTTACTTTTAAGTCTAACTCTCTTCCTATGCAAATAAATAACAACAAATTTGAGGTAACCAATGCATATAATAATCAATAGCTTGCATTTTAAATAGCGTAGCCAATCAATGAACTATTTCACTAACTATTGCCATGAACCAATGCAACCAATCAACGAACTATTTCACTATTGCCATGAACAAATCACTTCTCAAACATAGATGGGGAGACACAATAGATCAAGGGAATAGTATATTGCATCATATATCATGTTTGCCAAGAGTTTACAGTGGAGAGATAGAGATGATCTTACTATAGATGTTGATGATGAACACGCCGGAGGGGGGTGGAGCCCTCCGGAGTTGATTCCGGCGGCGTTTCCCCCCTTCGATCTTCTCCGGCGGCAGCCTTCTGACTCTCTGTTTCGTGGTTTTGTGTTTCTCCGCCGCTCCCTCCCGAAACTCCCCGGGGGACTATTTTTATAGCCGGTTTTAGGTCAAGACGAAGCCACGGAGACGAAAACGGACGGCATCGGAGCCACGAGGGGGAAAAGAGGGGTCCTCACGCGGCCAGGGAATCTGACCGCGTGGGGCCCTCTAGTTTCCAGCTGGTTGGGCTTCTGGTCTTCATTTTCAGCCCATTGTGTTCGTCTCGAAAATTCTGAACTGTGCTCTTTGGCCTTGCCCTTTTTGGAGTCCCGAAGCTCCCGGAAAGTCTGAAACACTAAAAAAGACGTTTTCTGGAAAACAGAGTTAGAACCAAAAGAGGGGGGATTGTTTAGAAAATCCCCGAAATCATTATAAAACATGAATATAACATCATATAAGTTGCAAATATGTAGGAATATCTAGTAATAACATGCAAAGTTCATGTATGCATTTTACATGCATCAGCGCGCGCACTTGCCTGCCCACTGGGTCGAAGCATGGCGCCCTGCCGTTCATGTCCGGTGGAGCTGCGCATGCTGTCGTGCGCCCCGTGCATGCGCACTGTGGCGCGCTCTGTGTTGCGGTCTCTGCAGCCACGCTAACGCCTGCTCGCTCACAGCGCGCGCGTCTCAGGTTGTCGGAGAGCGAGCTTAATTAATGGCCTGGTGAAAGTGCATGGTGCCCCCAAGTGTGGTTTTGGTAATTAATGACAATCCCTATGGACTAATATTTGCATTGAGATATTCTTGTAGATCTTGTCCATAGGAAAAGATTGGAGTTCATGTGTTGGACTCTATAAGATTACATGATGATCAATGCTATATTCAAGAGTTTATATGAATAATGGTCATGTGTAGAGTTGAGCATAATTGCAAATTCAAGAGAAGCATCTCGAAGTAATCCTATGCTTGAAGCTTGCCACCCATTTGGAGATATTGGTCAAGTGAAGATGTGCCTATAAGAGGCTCTCCCATCTTGGTGTATGGGGGAGCAACATGTGAATCTTCATCAAGCGAAGCGGAATCAAGTAAGGTGGTCCACTTGAAGAGATCAAGATCGTCATCATCTAGCTCAAGTGGAATGCGCAAGGCAAAGGTATAATCTTGATAGGGTTTCTATTTTACCGGTCTCATGTTGTTAGTTCGGAAACTATGTTATATGATAGATGTCGTACTATCAAGAGGGGCTCTCAAGTGTGTAACTTGATCGCATCTTTGTGGAGAGCTCAAACCTTTACATACTTTGCATATCATTTTTCTTGGTTCTTATTTGGCTTTTATCCATGTGAGGTTTTAGAGCTTGTGTTCACCTCCATACCAAGCTCTAGTTCATCAAAAAGGGATTTTATATGAATATCTTGTTGCGTTTTTTATGTTGGAGGTTTTATCGGTTTGCTTTTTATAGAGAGGTTTTTCCTTTCTTCATTTGGCTTTATCCCCCCTTATTGGACTATGAAGTTTCTCTGCATGATCTTGTAGAGCTCATCGTTGTGATTCCAACGAGTCCAAGATCATCGAAAACGGAGTTCGGTTGCCCAAGATATTGTCGTTTTTATATTGGTGTTTCTGCAGTTTTCTGAAGGGGCGGAAGTTCCGGGTTGGGGGCCTGAAATTCCGGCCCTCCGGAAGTTCCGGGCAAAGTTCCGACCCAAGTCCAGTACCCTTTTTTTAGCCGTTTTTCTGGGGTCCGGAAGTTCCGGCCTTGGAACCGGAAGTTCCGGGTTAAGTTCTGCTGGAGCGCCTTGTTCAACTGGCAGATTTCTGGAGGCGTGTGGAGGATATGCCGAACGGGTATACTAGCCACGGTGGATAAAACCTGGCCCACCACAGGCAAAGCCGGATGGCTTTGCCGGACGGCCCAAAGGGCAGAAGTGCAAGGTGAAGCCTCGGGCCGGCTTAGTGAAGTCCAACACGAAGGCAGGGAATCGTTCGCCTTACGGAGTAAGTTAGGTTTTGTGTCGTGTAAGTTTAGGACTAAGGATCTAGGTCGGTTTAGGGTTTCCTTGGAGGGGAAGGCATGGCGCCTTTATAAGCCGGCCTTCCAGGAGCCTCCGGGCTACGCTTTTACAACCTCATTGTAACCTGTAAACATATTCGCTTTTAGTGAATTATAGCAGCACGTATGATCTCGCCGCCGTCGTGATATCCGAAGCTGGGTAAACCCTTGTGTGCAATCCCGTCACGGGAGCCCTCCATGCCTTACTCCACGTCCTCTACGATATACGGGGATACCTACTACGGTTCCGCGTTACCTAGACCCCGACAAGGGGTATAAATACCACTCCACCTACCTCCAGCTGAATAGAAGTTTTGGTGCTCTCTCTCCTCCTCCATTGTTGACCTTCAAAGCTTTGAGTTCTCTCAATCCCTCCAATGATTCTTGCTACTTTTTGAGGGAAAAGAGAGAGGAGATCTAGATCTACATTTTCACCAATACATTCCTCCTCTAAGTGAGGGGAACCCTTTGGATCTAGATTTTGGAGTTCCATTTGTTGAGTTCTTCTTTGTTCTTCCTCTCTTCTCTCCCCACAAGTATTAGTTGATTTTGGTGGGATTTGGGAGTGAAGGACTTGAGCACTTCTTGTATTCTTGCCTTTGGTTTTGTGCATCGGTTTGCTCTCTCCATGAAGATTCGTGAAAGTGAAAGTTTGTGAGCTTGTTACTCTTGGGTCGTTGGACCCTAGACGGTTGTTGGTGACTAGGGAGATCCCAATCCTTTTGTGGGTTGTGCCTCAAGATTGTTGTAAGTGACTCGATTTCCGCCCAAAAGAAAATCAATAGTGGAAGGTGAACCGAGCTTTTGGGCAAGGTTCATCGGAGAATAGGGTGAGGCCATTTGTGGCGTTTGAGTTTGAAACTCACACCCCTCCAACGAGACGTATTCCCTAAAAAGGAGGAACTCGGGAATACATCAGCGTCTCTGCGAGCCTCGATTATTTCTATACCCGAGATCTTTACTTATGCACTTTACATTGTGATAGCCTTCGTGCTTGAAGTTATTTATCTTGCTATCACCTTGTTGCTTTTATTGCTTAGCATAAGTTGTTGGTGTACATAGGTGAGCCTAGTATATTTAGATTGTATGCTTGTTAAATTAAAACACCTAGTTTTATTCCGCATTTATCTAGCCTAAACCGGAAAAGTTTAATCGCCTATTCACTCCCCCTCTAGGCGACATCCTTGTCCTTTCACCTGGCTCGATCAGCGCGCTCGCCAGAGGAAAGTTATGACTGATGCACGCCGCGCCGCCGCGCCTATACGTCTCCCCCCTCGCGCGCCGCTATAATTTTCGATCCCGGCTGGCAGCGCGCTCAACACTCTTATCTGCGCGCCTCTCCTCCGCTTTCGGTCGATCTCTCTCCCACATCCAAAAAGAGATCTAGAGATCGAGCTCGACGTCGCCACAATGGCCTGAACCACCATCGAGTTTGTCGGCGTGACTCCTCTGCAGGTCATGCACCCGGTGGAGTTCCTCGGCCCCGCTGCCTATGGCCACGGGAACGTGCTCCACTTCTTCGCCATCAGTGGATACGTCACTGCATGGCGCGCGGCTCACATGATCATGCAATCGGTTTACCTCGATCATCGCATGTACAAGGTCGACCCTGGCGCGGATGGCAGCGGGGTCTACGTCCGTCTCTACGATTCACCCATGGCGGCGAAGATGCACGGCGACGTCTTCTCGGTGAGGGACATCCTCGTCTGCTGCGTCCAGGTCAACCCGGATCTCCTCCATGACACGAGACTCCCACCGGTGTACCCGATTGTCCGTGTCCTCCACTGCTGCGCCTAGAGCTAGATCTGAACTGATGTGTGTAGCGCTTTGCTGTCGACATCGCGCGTTTGTACTGCGCCGTGTAGGCCCTCGATCGATAGCTGCTTCTATGACTCTGTTTCTGCTATATGTAATGGTGTCGATCGTTATCTATGTTTTATTATTTTTGGTGGTTTATAAATTGTCCAAACTGTTGTCACTATTATATGAACAGAGCAAAAGTAGCGTAGTACTGAAACTGAATTCTTCTAAATTCAGCCACAAACTGTTTACTAGCGACGGACGCCCATCACAACCGCCTAAGAAGTACTCTGCGCCGGTCAGATATCCAAGCCGTCGTAAATGGAAATACATTGGCGACGGTCAGAAAGATTAACCGACGCAGGTGTTATCAGAGACGAAAAGAAAATTCCAGCCGGCTAAGGTGTTTTATCCCAAACGGCCGTTTTTCTTTTTCGTTTTACCAACTCTAGGTCCCGTCTGCCATTTTTGGTTTTGTACTAGTGCTAATTGGTGGATGATCACAAACGTTAATAGAATTGAGCCATCTAGCCTTGCTTACGATGGCACAGGTTTTAGTGAGGTCATTCGTGTGTTTAAGGAATCATCGCACACGTTTAGAATTTTCAGAACCATGCATGTAGTAGGGTTTGCACCTGTTGTAACACATGCAAATATCGAAGAACATGTATCAACTAGTAGCATATCTCCTTTTTATTTCGTTAATTTCACATTTCATGTACATACATTGTGACAAGAGTATGTAGCTATACAAATGTTAAAGATACAAAAAATAAGAAAAAATATGTTTTGTTGGTTACGTTTTTGTCTCAATGATGAAAGTTAGGTTCAGAGGGTTAGGGATCTTGAAATTTTATGAAACCACTTATCCCACCCTTTCATCATGTTTTCGAAAGGATATGAAAGAAACTATCTTATCCCTTCTTCGAGCTCGATCAATAGCCGCCACATGCAAATATTGCTTTAACAATACCACCCCAATAACGAAGATCTAATTGAACCAGCCTATAAATAAAGATGCAACATAATCGAACAAAACAAAGATCTAACAGTACCATCCCAATAAAGAAGTACTAACAAGATATTCTAACGGTAGGGTTCGTGTGGTCCTCCACTCTCCAGCCGCCTCCCCTCTTTTACGGTAGGGTTCCACTTAATGGACCTAACGCCAAGCAGGCGTAGCACACGGTTAGTATTGTATAAACCGTGTGCGAATCACGATTAAGATGGGACAAAACCGTGTGTGCTTCTTTGGCGATAGAAAGTGATCATCGCACATGATTTAGACGGAACAAAACCATGTGCGATACAACTTGTTTTTCATTTTTAACATGTTCTGGACAAAACTTTGAAAAATGCCAAATCTTTTTGGGACGAAGGAGTAGTATACATAAACATGGCTAATAATATTTGGATAATATTATTGGTACCGGAAGGGCTCCACTAATTCAAACGCATGGTTGCTCTTCCTGCTACAGAAAGATTAGACATCTCAATCTCACGTTACATATATATAACACATAAATGATACCTATCTAAACATATTTGTCGTCGTTGTCGTCAGAGAGGACGACGATGTTTTCGTCGCCGGCGAGACCCTTGTCGTTGATTGAGGCCTCGACATCGTTGGCGAGCAGGTTGGAGGAGCCTGAGACCTCGGCAACGTCGTCGAGCGGGTTGTCGGAGTGAGCGGCTTTCCACTGGGCTAAACGCTTTGCCGCCGCACCCATTCAAAGTTGCGTCTGATTCTTGATCTCGGTACTTGCGAAGAGAGTCAAAAGACTCCTCGACCATGTGATGCACCACTACTTCTTCACGCCGCATCGACGTGATGGACACCTTCACCAACTTATGCTCCTCGAATTACTCTGGGCTGGCCAACAGCTTGTCCGACGACGACACCAAATAACTGTCTTCGGCCTCCTCCACCGTGAGGTCAATGAAGTTACTCCCAATTCCGTGCGCTGGGGACAGCTCTTCCTGCGACTCAGTCGACGTGAGATCGAATGAGCTACCCAGCTACGGCCGTTGTACACGGCACCTCCTCCGAGTCCGACGGCGCGAGGTCCACGAAGGTACCCCATGCCAGATCTCCCATGACTTATGTGTTGTGAGACATTTTACAACTGCTAAATAAACAAATGGTCGTATATGTCGAAACACTTTATACTCAAGCGGAGTAGGCAAGATTTCTAAAAGAAGCAGGAAGAGAAAATATTATACAAATCTCGACGGCATCAAATAAATCGTGTGTGCGACAACACGAGATATCACACACGATTAGTTTAGGATAATCATGAGGCAATTCAGATTACACACGATCAATATGAGCGATAGGGCTAACACACACGGAAAAGGCCATACGTGCGATTGGGCGCGCTTAAGTTGCCTGATTAGTAATTGCCTGATCTGGACTAGTGTACGATCTATGCGGTACTTTTTGTGATATACAGTTTGTGGTGGCGCTTCTTCCAGCCCTCCTACTTCCCATTTAGATAACAAAAATAGAACAAGTGGACAAACTCAAAATCATCCAAGAAAAACTGCCCACGACTATACAGGAGCATCGTGCGGGGACAAATCAAGCATGAAAACTGAAAACAGAGAAAGCTTTAGACTTCCGGTGAAGTTATAAAGGTTTCAGTCAAGTACTACAGGTGAAAGCAAGCATGAAAGTTAGTTGCAAAGCAATGTTAACGTTCCTACAATAGCAGCGGTCAACATTTTTTTCCGAAGTGTAATGACTGACCACTAAAAAAAACTGTAATGACAGGCAATCGACAGCTAGAAATACAACTTTGTAGCCCTGAGCTAGAAAAAAATTGTATGCTCAGACTACAGATGAGGCTGATAACCTTTGGATGATACTTCCTCTGTCACATTATATAAGACGTTTGGATAAGCTAAACTAGCTTTACAAAACGTCTTATATATTGATACGGAGGGAGTACTAAGTAAAGCAAATATTGCACAGAAAGATAATGGTAATATGGCTACTGTAGATGTAAAGCAACGAAAGGAATATCATAGCGCAAAACACGAGAGTTGATTCAGGTCAAACCCCATATCTCTGGAGAGAAAGATACTGCCAGGAATAATACAGAACTGAAGATGGGGTTCCAAGACTTGGCCTGAAAGAGGACATATCTCATTCTCAAGTCCATGTTAGTTCGATTCTGCCGAACGTTATCCAAACTGCAAATGCAGTTTATTAAGAAATCCTGATAGTCGCAAGCTGAAAAGAAGAACAGACAAACAACCACACCTTGCCTTTCATGAGAAATCATTAATGCTACCATGTGCACACTATATAACCTGGTGGTACTTAGCCTGACATATCCAAAACGTTGTTTAGTTTTTTGGTTCTAGTTTACACAGATCAAAATAAATTAGAGAAAAAATATTCTGCTATGGGTAAGTTATTAAAACAGTGTTTAGCTTATCACATATTATCTCCAGCACACCCCCAGCCTCCCTCAAGTTGACAAAGGATTAAGGAGGTTGTAAAATTATTTTTTACACCAATAATAGAAGAGCAGAAATATAAGAAATGGCTACAGGACGTAGTGTTACACAGCTCAGCTTAATTTCACTTTCTAAATGTCTTCATTGTGATGACGCTTAATGTAGATTGAGGTCAACCAATATTACAGTATTAATCTCACCAGTCACCAGTCGCCCGTGGCAAGATGGTTAGGAGGGTGGTTGTACCCCCAGCCCACCAGAGTTCAAACCCCAGGTTTGACGCTGGTGTTTCTCATTTAGGCGGAATATTCTTCAGTGGAAGTCGACGTTCCCGTCGACAGCGAGGCGCCCGTGGTGACTTCGTCAATCTCAAGACCTGATCCGCCGGCTCAGTCTCTCGGAGGTGCTCATAGGGGTAGGGTGTGCGTGTGTGCGTTCATAGGGGTGAGTGTATGTGCGTGTATATGAGCGCTTGCGTTGTACTGTGTTTCTCAAAAAAAAAAAAGTCAGCAGTCGCCAGACCAACCTTTCATGTTTGTTCGTTTTTTAGTATAGGAGCTCCTTGTCTCTTTACTCAGGGAACAGTCTCCTCTTCTCTTTTCTCAGAGAAGACATTTTCAGCTATATTTTTCTTCAAAATATGATAATTGACAAAAATAAGCAAAACTGCATAATCCATACCATCCATAGCATTGTTGTGGATTGTGGTGCAAGTGAGGATGTTTTGCCTAGATACTCTTTGGTGAGGGCAAGTGTACTGTTAAATATAAATCCTAGTCTTTCCCATCAGTTCGGACTTTTTGGGATAATTGGCTAGTGCATCTGTTCAATATGGTATCAGAGCCAGGTGGTCTCAAGTTCAAACCCCGGCTAATGCACTATTTAATATAAAAATAGTTACGGCCTCCCATCTATCCCACGTGTAAGGTCTTTCCGATTGAACAGCCTAGACGTGAGGGGGGTGTTAAATATAAATCCTAGTCTTTCCCATCGGTTCGGACTTTTTGGGATAATTGGCTAGTGCATCTGTTCAATATAGATATCAAGCTCTGAATTTCATACTCGGATAATGAGTTTCCGCCATCTGAAAAACCACACACTAAATCTTGCTATTACAGTTCGTGTTTTTGCATGAGCCTGCTCAGTGTCATTATGATATCGTGGAATACTTGCTACAATTCATGATTGAAAGAAATGGTCTCCATACTGCATATCAAATCATGCACACAAAGATAACAGTAATACAGCTAACGTACATGTAAAGCAACGAAGGCAAATGATAGCACAAATCATAAGAGTTGATACAGGTCAACCCCCATGTCTTTGGAGAAAAGAAATATGCCTGGGATACAAAACTGAAGATGGGGTTCCAAGACTTGGCCTGAAAGTGGGGCTTATCTCACTCTTGAGTTCATGTTAGTTAGGTTCCTGCCAAACAATATTCAAATTGCAACTATGGTTTATTGCAAATTTTCGATGGCCGCGAGCTGAAAAGAACAAATAAACACACCTTGCCTTTCATAAGAAATGCTTAATATTACCATGTGCCCACTTTATATAATCTGTTAAACTTAGCCTGACATATCCAGACCGTTCTGCTGCCCAAACAGTGGGTTTGTTTTTTCAGTTCTAGTTTACACAGAACATAAAATTGGAGAACATTATTCCACCTAGGGTAAATTATAAATAGAGTTTTAAGCTTTTGATGCATTATCCCGCACATAACCACAGCCTCCCTCAAGTTGACAAAGGATTGAGTAGGCTTTATAAAATTATATTTCACAACAATAATAGAGGAATGGAAATATAAAGAAATCTCTACATGGCCTGGTGTTACACAACTCAGCTCGATTTCATATTCTAAAGTCTTTAGACTGATGATACTTAATGTAGATTGAGGTCAACCAATATTAGAGTATAAACCTCAGCAGCCGTCCAGCTCCACCTTTATGATTATTGTTTAAATACGAGTCCCTCTTCTCTTTTCTGAGGGAACAGTCATTTTCACCTTTTTCAAATTATGACGATAGATGAAGATAAACAAAGTACATAATACATGTCATCCATACTTTTTTGCAAATTGTGATGCAGGGAAGGATGATTTGCATAGATACTAATAGGTGAGCTAAGTGTACTGCTAGAGATTTCCATCTCTGAAGTTTCCTATTGAGTCTGTGCTGTCTGAAATACCAAACCAGAATATGTTAGGTCAATTCATGTTTTACATAAGCGTGCTCCCCTCATGATATCGAGAATACTTGCTAACATTCATAATGTTCTACATACATCAACAGAGGTGAGTAACAATAGAAGATCCAGTGCTGGTTCTGAAGTTTCAGCCAAACGAAAAATTCATTTTTGTGGCAGCATAGATTTTCATATTTGGGTTGGGGTTGAAGTTGGCCGAACTTTCATACCCCTAGAGAAAAAAGAAAATCCCATTTCATGAAGTCTGAGAGTGGTCTCCTACTCTCCTAAGATTCTCCCTATTTGCTTTCACAACTCATCAGGTCATAAGAACAAAGCATCACCCAAGAAAAAAGAGAGGAAGAATTGCATGATTTCGTTTTGGTTTGTGAACAGGCACTAGCTGGTGTACTGTGTGTGCTGAAAATAGTGATACCTTGTGCATTCCATCTTCAAAGTTCTTAATTTTCTTAAAATCCGTTCTTAGTATAAAAGCTGATTCACAAAGCAAGTCTCAAGGCCCAGTGGTTGCGATCGAACAAGAGGTTGATAATTAAGGTAGCTTGAACTTGGATCTTGTGTCCAGCTAACTAATAGTATCACAAGTGAGCACCAAAATTGATCCCATCAAATTAATAGAATCAGAAACCTGTTCCCGTCATAGTAGCATGATGGTAGCACAGTTGCCAGTGGTCTGAATATAACCTTCTGAACCAGTAGACAAACAAGTTATGTGAAAGGAACACAATCGATCACCGATTAAACAATCCTGCACGTTCCCAGTTCAGAAAGGGCCTACTTCCATTAATAGACAACAAGTTATGTGAAAAGAACACAATCGACAACCAATTAAACAATCCTACACAGAAAGATGTACATATGGCATCTATGCCTTATTGACAAAGCAACAAGAGATATCGGTCACCAAATCCAACAATTGCAAGGACACCAAAAGATAGACTACAAAATGTCAAAACACTTCAATTGTTGTAAAGTCTACACAAATTTAACTCTAATCAACAAAACTAACCATTTGGCAGTGATAGCAAAAGTACTACCCACAAGTTCATCCAGAACCAATATGTGTGGTATGTGCAGTGTGGTAAATCTGAGCCAGATAAGGCTTCACCAAATGCACTGTACATCAAGTGGGCAACTGGGACCTCATATATAACATCTTGTCTATAAGAACAATACATCAACAAAAATATATAATTTATATCACAGTTGTGAGTCGACCCAATTTTTGTCAAAGTTTACAATCCGCAACTTAGTTGATTAATGCAGAGACGATATGATGGACAATAACAATTATTGGGGTTTCCAACTGCAGTATTGCACCTTTTTTAGAAGCTACAAACATTTGGACACATCAATTTTTGTATTTTTCCACAAAATTTCAATCCATTTGGTACGTTGATACTGAACAGACTTCTAAACTGAGTGCAAACAATACATTGTAGCTCTGTAATTAATTCTTAATATTAGGTATGCACACGCCACCACCTGACATGTCTACCCTGTCCTAGACCTCGCACCACAACACCATGTGATCAGAGCTACCGCAGTCCGACAAGTGTATAGCAACACCAATTCAGTAATCTGAAACTTGATTCACCAATCCATCCAAGCACAATTCATATGCGTAAGAGGGCGCTCACCGCCTAGAAGTCCATCTGCAGCCACTTCTTGTAGTAGACACAGGTGGTCGGCGAGATGACCCCGTCCGGCGAGCACTCATCGATCCTGGGGCAAACCCCGCACGGGATCCCCTCCATCATGCCGCCCTGCGGAGCACCGCCCCTCCGGTAGCACGCCTTCCCCGATCTGACCGCGCTGAACTCTCCCTCCCCAGTGCTCGTGCATTTCTCGAGCACCTTGTCGAGCATCATGGTGTTGAGGATTTCCCTGATCTGGTCGATCGTGTACCCCGCCCTGGGGTCGTCCCTCTCGACGCCCTTGTGGACCATCTCGGGGGTGGCAGCGCCGAGCCTGTCGACCTGGTCGAGGCACCTGCGGCGTACGGCGGCGACGGCGTCGGTGTCGAGCTGGCCGTTGTGGAACCAGGTTCCGCCGGTGATCTCCGAGGCGGGCTCGATGCGGGCGTCCATGAAGATCTTCTTGGCGCGGTGGCGGACGTCCGTGACCTCCTTGAGGATGCCCCGCTGTAGGAGGGCCTTGGTGAGCTTGGTGAGGCCGGGGGCGGACAGCTTCATCGCGTTCCGGATGTCCTGGCTCCACATGCCCTTGTTGCCCGCCGCGTAGATGCGCTTGTAGACCTCGCGCTCCGGCGCGGGGAGGTTGTTGAGGATGCCGGCGGAGATGGGCGGGATCTCCGGTGTGTTATCGTTGTCGTTGTCGGGGGCGGGGGCGGGGGCATCGATGGGTCTGGACGCTGGGGGAATGGAGGGCTTGACGTCCGGTGGGGGTGGCTTGCCCGAGGACGGTTCCAGCGGGCGCTTGTGCGGCGGCATGGCGGCGGCGACGAGGAGCGGGCCGGCGGCGGCGGCGGCGTGGCCGGTGGGGTTGGGAGGTTTTCCTGCGACTTCAATTGGGCCTTCCTTTCATTGAAATGAAGGTTTGAGAATTTAACGGAGATTAGAAAGGCTAGCAAGTTCATGGGCCGGGCAATGGAGAAATGAATTTGAGCTGTCAACCGCCTTCGTCTCTACTACTCTGTGTTAGATACTTAGATCTTGGTTATGTATGATGTTTCTATGGTCTTTTCTTTTAGAACAATATTTTTTCTAAAAAGAAATATTTAGTTCTCGGTCCGTGTTATATCTTGGTTATGATGTTGCCACGGTGACTCTTTATGTGATGACTTTGGCCACGTTGGGGACTCAATGATCCCGTCGCAAGTTCCTAATTCGCAGACATCGGTCAGCACTGAGCCTATCGGTAGTGGCCTCTGCCTGAACTCGTGGCTCAGGCAGCGACAGAGGTGGCGGCAGAGGATGTAACATCACCGAGTGGCGCCAGAAATATCTACTCTGATACTAGGGTGAACAAATCCCGCTCTTGATTCACTACTGCTCAACCTATCACTTTGGAATGCATGATAGAAATCATTCTTATTATTATGGTACTAAGTGAATATTGGTGCAGTCAAGTGCATTCCTCAGAGATAGTGATTACGTAATATCTCGCGGTGTAAGAAATAAGTAACTACGTTTTCATAAGCTATCGCAACAGTGAAATACGTGACTCGGATCGTGTTGCAATAATTGTTGTGTGTAATGTACACCATATCATTCTCCAATGACATGACTCCATTGTAAACTGTCATACAATGACACTTGATCAGGAAACCTCGATCACAATTTGACTCTGTTTGTTTATATATCACACGTACATTAACGTTTCCTATTAATACAGTTATAGCATGATATAAAACTAATTATATGAACTATCAGAAAAAATGTCGATAATACTTTTTATTTTCCTCTAGGGCATATTTCCAACATTCTGTCCTTAAAAGATATAAGTACATTACTTCTACATGGTGAAACTATGTTCTCTAAGTTAACAGGTGGCTCCGGTGGTCTCCAATCCTAAAATCTACACATATCATGAAGCGCCATATGCTCACAATGGGGTTAAACTTGACAATTTTCTCATAACTCAGAGGAAGGAGTGACATGTTGCTATCTTGGTGGACTTTCGAAGTGCTCGCCCTGCAAAAAGAACTATTAGATCACGGGCAGAAGCTTTTGAGCTTCAGGAACCTTTACACTTAAATATGGAAGTGAAATTGTTAATATTATTTAGATTAACATCTCACAGAGACAACGCAGACGTTAAGGTGGTCTAAGCGCAGATGTAGCTTTTAGTATAGTTTTAGATTAATAGCGCATATTTTAGTGATGATTGCTATGTTGTTTGTGAAAAGATTAATAGATCAATAAATAATAACATAATGGATCACAAGAAAACAGTTAATTTTATTCAGTACCAGCTTAATGCATCAATCTCCTAACAGACTACAACCGTATCTTATAATTTGACCTTGTAAAGAAAAAGAACTTCACATTTGAGTTGCAATATCTTTAAAAAAATACTCCTGGATTAAAGATAACAAAATATTACTCTATTTTGCTATCTCAATATTGGGTGGTAACATATGTGTAGTATCATATAATCATGTATTTATTAGACTATAGCCTTATCTTGTCTCAAAATCTGTTATGATACGTTATCTACCTAATTAAATACTTGCCACATCATGATTTTTACATATACACTTATGTTACCATCAATAGTACTCCCACTGTGACTAGTCTAATAGGCCAGACTCATTCCCAACCGATGTACTTGAATACTTGATAATCATTAGCGTGGACTCCCTTATTTGCAATACTTCATGCATTGGGCACGTGCTTGGACAAGATAAATACATGCATGTTCGTTTAAAAAAAATCCGTGTACATGGGGAAGCTACCAACAACCATGGCGAAAATCGTGATAGCTAAAAATAAAAAATAAAATCCTGAAACATGGTGGATAAGAGGCTTTAAGAGCCGCTAAGATATGGACATGTTACAAATAATTAAACTGATCGCCACATACTTTCTCAGTTTTATTTAACATGCATTTCCGAGTTGAATTAAAATCATTATTTGTACAAATTGACCAAATATCCTAACAATAAATATCAACATTAATAATATCAAAAAAATTGGATACAAAAAACTTTCATGTTGATTCTAATAATAATGCTTTTATATTTTAGATCATAAACTATAAATATATATATATTTAGTCAAACTTTATAAAGTTTTATTTTGACTAAACATGAGAACACAGGTTAATTGTGAATTGAGAGAGTACATTATTTTTTGGTTTGAGTACACATATTCAACAATCATGAGACTAATACACTAAAAAACTCATGCTGATGTTCGGAACTGTGCAATTTTGAATATCACGCCATTAGTCGTACTATATACATTGTTTCAGTGATTTATTACATATAAATGACAAATTTATCCGACACTCATCGGTCTGACACTCCCACAAAACGCCCGGGGGAGTTTGGAGTTCCGAGTCATGAAATATTAATATTAATAATGTGACAACGTAATCCCATTATTAACGGAAACATCCCTCACACTAAGATTTACTGGTTCAATGATACTCACACGTATATTCCGATTTATATGAGATACAAAGAGTCAAAGCATCAAACCTTCAAAAATGTTGAAGATACAACATTTGTCGACACACTATTGATAGGAGCATCCCTCACACTATAAAACATTTTGGTTTAATGATACACATAGGACCAAGTCAGCACAGATTTTCAAGTAGTATGTTTCATATATATTTAGTATCCACATAGTGTGTCCTTGCAATTTTAATATGAGGACCTGAAAAACGTACACTTAATTATTATAATTTTTTATGGAATACATTGCTTTGTTTGTAAGCATACTTGGACTACTTGTATGTATTTTTCTCTCATGCAATGAAATCAACAGAAGAGAACACGCCATTTCAGTTCGAGTAAGAGTTTTGTACTATGCTATCCAATAGGTGGAGACATTTTGCATAACGCATAAAACACATTGACCGGGTGTGTCAAACTATTGAATGAATAGCATGATAAGTTAAGAGTCTAGAAAAACTTTGAGTAGTACTTATCTAACTTTGACTATTGATGTATAAACATGTTAACAAATATGTTTAGAAGAAAGCGATTTATCTTTAGAAGTATATCTTCTCTATCTAAATAGGAGCACCCCACTACTTGTCTCAACATGCAAGCATGCCACATCATCAAGTCTCTGATTGGTCCACCTCATTAAGCCATCCACATTTATCTTTAGCCTATGAGTTAATCTTTGAACAAGGAAATGGAACAAGTCAATTCATATTCCTTACAATAGAAAGTTTTCTAACATATATCACGGGAAAATTCCGCAGCAACGCGTGGAGTGTTTATCTAGTTCATATAAAAATAGCAACCAACATTTCACCATGTACATTCATGTATTTAAAACGTTGCACATTAAAACGAAGAAACATCGGAAGAACATAATTCTGACTATTTAATGTGACATACCTTTTAAGGAGGATATACTGTCCAGTCTCCCATAGTAATATAACATCGTGTAAGAACTATAGTTCAGTTTACATATAAAATATATATTTACATGGGTATTTCAACATATAACATGATAATCCTTTTCACAAAAATTTCAAATTGTCAAAGATGTAGCTCACACGCGCACATGTTATTTTGCTTACCAAAAATTTGCGATAATTGTACAACTATTTTGCATACTGTCACATAACGGGAAATATTGATATCAATGAAACTATATTTATATTTCTTGTACACTTTCAACCAACTATAAATAATGCCCTCGCATTTGCGAGGACCACCATGCTAGTTAATTATAGAGTTAATTGCATCACTCATACATAAACTTGTCTAGTGGGAGCAGTTTCATACAAAAACTTGTAAACCGTAGAAAATGGTACAAAAACTTGTCAATCCTGTGCAAATTCATACAAAGCGAACCAAAACACGACACATGTCACTTCTTTCCACGTTGCCAAGGGACGGGATGTTCACGCAAAATTCAGGAAGTGCTACAGAAAGTGGAGACAAAATTCAGTTAGTACTATTCAAAATAGATTCACACAAATTGCAGTAGGTGCTACTGAATTTGCACACAAAATTCAGTAGTTGCTACTGGAATTACCTTTTTACCACAAACGCATGCTACTGAATTCGTACATTTAACAAAATTCAGTAAGTGAAACACAAACTTGCAACTCAATTAGTAAATTTAACATAATTAGTAACTTTTTTCTACTCAATTAGCATAAATAAAATAGGGGGGCTTATGTTGGATTGCCATGACATAAATTCAAATAGGACTAAGAAGGAGGTAAATTATGTCTAAATAATTAGTAGCAGTAACTGAATTACCTATTTAACATAAACTTGCAACTCAATTAGTACAACTGACACACAAAATTCAATTACTACTACTGCTACAAAATTATGTCAGTGAGCAGAAAAGGAAAGATAACCTTTCTTCAGTTTTGCTACTATTAAAGAACCGAAACAGGACAACCTAAAAATCGTAACTTTATTCAACGATTCAAGTCAATTAGTCTACACTACGATTAAAATAGCAAACATGTGTTAAGTTGTGTTGATACTTTAAATCTAAGCCGTTCATCTAATCTGGATATGAGCTGAGCTATCATAAAAACGATTCGCGATTTGCCATCACCAAAAGATGATTCGCCGCGCCGTAGGTCGCCTCCATGTTCCGGCGGCTGCACCGGGCGAGTCCGTGAGATGAGCCTCAGGACGTGGCGCGACAGCGTGCGACGGCGTGCTCCGCCGACCATCCCGCTGGTGATGTACGGCCGAGGCTGCGAGACTTGCCGGTCACGATGCGCTCAAACAGGTCGTCGTCTACTGGTCGCCATGGCGTCGGCCCTTGGCAAACGCTGCCTACAGGACGCCATGGCGAGCGCCGCTGAGTGGCGCGTGACGTCGTGGGTTCCGGACGCTGTGAAGGAGCTGACGTCGTAGATGCAGATTCAGCACCCCCGCCATGTCGCCGTCCAGGATTGCCTCCGTGTGCTCGAACAGGCAGAGGTCTACGCATCCGACAGTGTGCGTCGTGTATTCATGGGCTCATGGCCATCACGTTGCAGTTTATTTTGAAATTACTTGTCAGATGTTGCACGTCTTGTTTGTCTGAAGTGTATGTGGGTGTGTCCATTGCATCATGGTTCACGCATACGTTTTAATACATCATGGCTCATGTCGGGCCTTCTTACTGAGAAAACATGGCACACTCATCTATTATTTGTCCTTTGGGTATTTTTTGCTAAACATGGCCTTTTAGTGAAACTAATGACCCATATGGCCGTTTTGTAAAATTATTTTCAAATCTGGCCTTTCGAGGTCGGCGCCAAAGAGGTTGGCGCCGACCTTATACATGTCGGCGCCAAAGAGATTGACGCCGACATGTACAAGGTCGGCGCCAACCTCTTTGGCTTGGCGCCGACCTCAAGAGGCCAGATTTGAAAATAGTTTCACAAAAGGGCCATATTCATTATTAGTTTTGCCAAGAGGCCATTTTTGATAAAAATACGTCCTTTGGACTTTCAGGTTTTCATATTCATTTGATTTGCTGTTTATGCATACGAATTTCTTGCATGTAAGAAAGTATACAAGTACTCAAACTAGCTAATTTATGATCTTCTGTTATATCGTCTTGCAGGTAAGAATGTAGATACAAATTTAGCTATGGAAGAGTTTTGTAAAATGGTTTTTGAAAGAACTATGTGCGATCAACTTTTGTTTGTCTTTAATCAACGGATAATTGCAGGAGTTGGTTGTCATCCACAATAGATGTGTTATTTGTTTATAACTGCATGCGGTTCTAGACATTAGAAAAATTTGTACAAAGTTGCACTTGCATTTTTGTATCATAAATGTATGATCAATATCATGAATCTGAAAATGCAAGTGTTGGTGATTACTACCATCATGTGAGTGTTGGTTAAGTTTTGTCCTTTGCTTCTGATTTGAATCTGCGACGTGCTTAAACCAAATGTGGAGTCCGAAGCGCAAAATTAATGTTAGTTATATTTTTTTCACTCTTCTCAACCTTATAGTTTCCCAACATATATATTTTGGCTATGCTTGAAGATACCAGGTTGACATTTCAGAAGGAAAGATAACTCAACTGCTTTTAAATTGTAAGTAGTGCTCATACTTACCACTTGTCCCTTTGCATTGATACTTACGACCTAAAACCAATCCTGGTTTATGAGTAAAAGGTGTTCGTATTTATTAAGATCGTGAAGTATGTGTTCCTTGTAATGTGAAGGCAGATGTTGAAAGTATCATCAGACACTTCCTAAGAGATAATTAGTTTAGAATTCGCACAGGTTCTCGGCCACATTTATTGATATACCTAATATTGAGTGGTTGATGTTTATTTGGTATTAGTCTCATAGTCTTCTCCTTTATAAGTAAACTCGATTTCGGTGGAATAGAGTATGGTCGATAAGTTTAGTATAAGTTATGTAATTGTTTTACTAGAATACATGTTATTACCCAATTAAAAAAGTGTATATTTACCTCGTTGCCGATTTCTAGCAACTCAATAAAATTTATTGTTTTATCTAATATTGTGTGATTGATGTTTATTTCGTATTAGTCTCATTTCTGGCAACTTAACAAAATTTGTTGCAAACATTTGTAGTATCTACACAGTAGTTTTTCAGTATTTTTCTGAGCATTTTTTCATATGTTTTCTTTTTTCTATGAAGGTATATCTAGAACTTCGATTTAGTATATATTGGGTGCTATGACTATGATATATACTTGGTTGCTTCGTAATTATAGATTTTAAATTTTATCGAAACTATGCCATGAAATAATGTACAAGTTTTCATGGCTAATGTTTTGGGAGTGCGTTATTTTTAATTTTCTCTTGAATAATGAGATTAAACTTATTCCATGATTTGCTAATATATGTCTTGTATTAAACGTGCATGGCACGTGTGCCTGTTTACTATACCTATAAACATTTAACAAGGTCACCTGATCGGCTGATCCTAAACAACGACAAAAGCTGGAAAATTTCAAGCCAAATTGACAACGGCCCCAATGCACACCTAAACATGACAACCACCGAAAACAAAATTTATTCTAACAAGTTGCGGGAAAACGATGCCTATACAATCATAACACACACACGACCTCAATTTACCTCGAATATCTGGAGGGAACCCTTCCCGCACCCAGGTGACTACCGCAGCGGCCACCAGTGGAGACAGAGAAGAGGGAGGAGAGAAGGGACTCACTGTAGTGCGGAGGATCTTCACCCCAGTTACATCGTCGTGGATCATCGCCCATCATCCAGTACATTGAGATCCACCTCCGTAATCGCCTCCGTCCTCCTCGACTGGGCCGACCGCAAGTAAGAAGGAAAGCGCAACCAGACACGGCAAAATTACAGGCTACTGTGGAGAAAGTATGAAAAAGAAAAGAAGAAGTACGGGTCTCTTCTCATAAATTTACATTTACTCTTCCACGAAGGACATGTTTGTGATGCGTGTTTTTCTAAGGGGCCCTTCTTGCAAAACTGTCAGCGAAGATGTGTCCCTGGCAGCATGGAAAGAAGTGACATGTGTCACGTTTTTGGTTGGTTTGTGTGAGTTTGCATGGGATTGACAAGTTTCTGTATCATTTTCTCATTGTTTGCAAATTTTTGTATGAAACCGCTCCCACCAGACAAGTTTATATATGAGCGGTGCAACTACCTCTTAATTATAATAACATCATATCTTTTTGTGACTATGATCTCCACCTATGGCTAGTCGTATAGTGGACTGATAGCCGTTGATACTTGCACTGGGTGTGAGACATGGGCGGACCCAGAGGGTGGGCCGGGTGGGCCGTGGCCCACCCAGAAATCTGTGTATTTTTGTGATACCCACGCATATGTAGCCTAGTTTTAGTTCAGCGCTTGTCCTTTTCTCCAAATTTATCGCTAGTTGACCACTGGACACAACGTACGAGCCAGGCAGGCCGCAGGGAGCCGATCCGTCTCTGTATGGCGGCTCCTCTGTTCGACTCGCCATGGGCCAAACGTGGTTGCCGAACCCAGCAGCCTGCTCGTGGCTGGCTCGCCCGCTCGGCCCAGGCAGAGCATCAAGATCTTGATTTTTTTCAAAATTTAAAATCGGTATTTTTCAGTTTCCAAAAATCGTGAAACAGATACTAGATGTAGATAATGTCTAGATCTAAAGGCATGCCAAATTGCAACTCAAAAATCGTTATAGTTTTGGCTACACAAAAATACAAATTGGGCAAAAGTTCAATTTTTTAATCTGTGTATTGTTCAACACCCAGATCCACCTATTTGTCATTTTTTCCCAGCCCACAATAAAACGAATTTCGAGTTGAAATTGCATACTTGTAGATATTCCACTATTTATATATGGGATTTGTTTCCTGATTTTTTGAAACGTAAAACGCAGGTTTCGTATTTTTCAAAAAATGAGCTCCATGTAGCTCGAGCTACAAAACGCCTCACTCCTATACTCGAAACTATATAATCCACAACTACCCACTGTTTTTGTTACTTTTAGGTGTTAATAATTTCAATGTATAGTGCCAAAAGAATTGATAATTTTTATTCAAAAAAGGCAACCAATTGATTAATATATTGTTTATTTGTCAACTTTTAATCGCTTTGCGATTTTTTTCAGCGTGCCCACCCTCAGATTTTTTCCTGGGTCCGCCACTGGTGTGAGACAGCCCCGACCAATCAGGAGCAATCACATGGATTGTGTTCTTGTTTGCGGACAATGAGAGCCGTCGGATCGCTGTGGACGGTGACGAATGCTCCAGACTCTTCAATGTTGCTGTTGCCTTTCCATCACCTCCGTGTCAGTGTGCTTGGCTGCTTGCATGCACCTACGCGGTTCACTGGTCGGGACTCAAAAGTCATGCAGTTTCACACGGAGAGAGATTCGCGCGTATGACATTGCTGCTGATTTAACTGAAGCACAGTACTATAGGAAACAGGCACACAGTATCCTCTCTTTATATGGCGTCTTGCATGTCCACACGGACAGAGATCCAGTGACTTCACTGTGTAAAGTCACACTGTCTCTTTAGCACCCCTACATCCACCAGATTTTCATTCAACAACTCATAATGGAGCTCAAAATTCAAAATTTTCAGAAAAATTCAAAAAAAATCATGCAAGTAGTATATGCCTCGTTTTAGCTTCTCAAAAAATTTAGCTTTATTTGGATAACTGGTTTGTCTTTAAATTGGTTTTCATGTTTTAAACTTAAAAAGCTATTACGTCGGGAAATAGAAGTCCAAATAAATCAAAAAAATTGAGAAACTACAACGAGACATAAACTACTTTCATGTTTTTTTTTAATTTTTCTGATTTTTTTTTAATTTTGAGCTCCATTATGAGTCGAATGGAAATCTGATGGATCTAGGGGACTTAAGGGACAATCGTGACTTTACACAGTGAAGTCATTAGATCTCTGTCCTCCACACGGCTCCGTGCAGTCGTTTTTTCCCGGTATGGGGTGTCGGTGCGGTTACGCAAAGGGGCGATTGGCTTCGAGCCGAACAAAAAATAATATGTACTCAAAAATTTGAACTATACATTTGATTTTCAAAACTGGTGCCTAGACTCCTGCCTAGATTATACTCCCTCCGTATCAAAATGTAAGATGTTGTAGATACAGAGGGAGTAGTACATGTCTTCCTAGTCCATTGCTCGGCCTGCGCATCTCGAACTTCTACGGACGTTGCGGGGACCTACGGCCTGCAGCCTTGGCTATAGTCGTCACGACGTGCATAGTATACCTGCTCCTTCTTCCCCACTGATATCGGGCAGTCGCCACGACACGTATAGTAGACTTGCTCCTCTTTTCCCATCAGGACCTCAAGGACGGCGGATGGGGTTTCTAGGAAAGCTGGTCCAGATAAGAGTCGCCGACGCGTTTGTACTAGTCGCGGATGCACGAGTCGAAGATGGCTGCGTGGGGCGAGTGTTTTCGGATGACGACGTTACCGCGCCCGATGCCACCATTCTTCGGATGGAGGTGGGGGTATTGAAGGCTGGGGTACTCGCCCACCATGATGTGGTTCGTCACACTGTTGAAAGTCCGGTCACCCCACCACAGCCGGCGGCCGGCCTCATTGTTTACAGGCGGTCGCCATCCCCCTCGTACCTAGCGAGCTCACTCTCCCGTCGATTGGCGAAGAAGGCGTCCCAATTAGCGTTGTTTGCACGTGTGTGAGTTCGGCGTACTAGTGGTGGGTGATGGCCACATGACGAGCCGCACATTGTGGGCCGGGGGAGAACGGCACGCCGCTGACGCTCAGCCTCCATCCACGGGGCACTATAGCCTGGGGGACAGGGGTATTTCGAGACGCGCAATGCTTCTGCCTCTGCGTAGATCTGATATGTAGTGCCTACATATAGCGAGAAAAGGCAGGAAGACAGAGGCGGGAAGCGGTGAAAAAAAGGGAACCTGGTGGCACACATCTTCGCTGTCGTGTGGCCGTCGGGATGTGTCGCCTGACCGCCTTGGGAGACGAGGCGGACCATCTCACTGCCAGGGCTGGCCCGCCTCGTTTTTTCATCCGTCGACGCAATTTAAAACAACGGAGAGTATATAGTACCCCTCCGTATAAAAAGTAAGACGTTGTAGCCTTTTAAATGAATCTAATATTAAAACATGTCCAAATACGTATAGACCAAAAAAAATGGCTAAAACAACTATTAGCCGTGATGTCATATTAGCTGGGCATCGTGACGAGCGCATCGGAGTGAAGACTCCGTTCCATTCTCCATATAACACCACCATCCATACTACTAACTGGAGCAATCTTTGGCATAGGTGCCTCATCATACTCCATAGAACACCACTATGGCAGCGCCTCTCTCGCTGCTGCCGCTACTCTTCATCCTGCCTGCAGCTGCAGTCGCGGCTGCTGCTCAACAGCAGCAGTGGCCGCCGGTAGCACGCCCGGGCTGCCGCGACAAGTGCGGCAACATCAGCATCCCCTACCCGTTCGGCATTGGGCCGGGCTGCTTCATCGCAATGCAGTTCGAGGTCTTCTGCAACGACACCGGCAGTCCCCCTCGGGCCTTCCTTGTTGCCACCTATGGAACATACCAGAAGAGTGCTGAGGCCACCTTATCAGTCGGTGGCAAGTACCCATTTGTGTTCGATGGCTACGACACCCCCGAGATTCCTCCATCGTCGATCGAGCTCATGGACATTTCAGTGGCCACTGGTGAGGTGCGGGCATACGGCGCGGTCTCGTCCTACTGCGCCAAATCGGCTACCGACCGCGTCGTCAAGCTCCAGCAGACAGTTGTGTCGCCCTCCAAGACCGTGTGGCCGCTCCAACTGTCGATGAAGCGCAATGCTCTCGTCGGGGTGGGCACTAGCGTCGAAGCGAGGCTGGTAACAACCTTGTTCATGGACTTCGCAGACGGCGATTCATGGTTCTACACCGGCTGCACTTCGTTGGCATCCAACAGCCACGCTTTTCGGGCACCCGAAAACGGGACATGCGCCGGGAATGGCTGCTGCCAGGTCCCCTTTGCAGGAGATACAGAGGATAACCCCGTGCCCTTATTTGCAGTGTCATTCCAGGCCGTGAACACTACCTATGAACCAGAATTGTCTGGACCAGTACACCCGTGTACCTACGGGATGGTGGTCGAGAATTCATTCTACAACTTCTCGTCCCTGGACATGTACGGATACGAGGGGCTATCCAAGAAGCACCCAAGGGGCGTCCCCTTCGTCATCGATTTCGCCATCATGGCCTACGGAGAGTTCTATGGCGCCGGAAATGGGACATGTCCGGCAGGAGGCCACCAGGCACCTGCGTGCGGCAGCAGCAACAGCTTTTGTTCCAACGCGACCTCAAGTGACTATATCTATAGCTATCGCTGCAGCTGCATGGAGCATTACGAGGGCAATCCCTACGTTGCTGATGGATGCCAAGGTAAATACTTACACAACTTAATTTATATACTCCGTAGTCCGTAGTAGAGATATCCGGTTATGTCTTATTCAGATGCTGTATATTATTTAACCTAGCTATCTTTACTTTTTCTCAGACATCGATGAATGCAAGAACCCTGCTTCATATCCATGTCATGGGGTCTGCAAGAACAGGATTGGATCAGGATACGACTGTCCATGCAAGCGCGGATGGAAAGGCGACGGCGTAGCAGGAACTTGCAAAGAAATATTCCCCTTGCTTGCTAAGGTGATTGTGGGTAAGTCGCATCAAGTGATTACAAATTTATTCTTGTCTACCAAGTTCACAACTTCACATGCATTTTTCACTATATTGCACCGCCTGAAATTAAAAATTCTGTAGATGTAAAATATACGTGAGAAAAAGAGAAACACATATCATGACTCCATTTTTTCCAGATTAAAAATATATATCAATTCTCCATGAGTTAGAATAGCAATATTGTAGTGATATCAACAAAACAGTATGAGGTAGACATTTTGATGGAAACTTTACATGCAAGTGGATGATGATTGTTCTGCTACCCCGGCTTTGGCTTGATTTGGACTCGATATACCATCACACAGAGAAGTAGATTGGGTGCCCTGCTGCATGCTTTCATGACACAACCTTGCTCATTTCAGCTACCTACAAATTCGATCTAGTAGCCAAGTTAGAAAATCTCCCTAGCCTTTCTGGCTCTTTTGAAAATTGAGATCCAACCAACAATACATGTCAACAAACAAAATCATGTATATCCATTAGAAAATCGATCCAACTGGAATGTGTTTCTTTGCTTCCTTCAAACTTTGATTAGGGAATCATAAGAAACTACTTAAATATCCAACATAATCATAGTGCGTCACTGTTCACGTTTTAGAAAACTTTCCTGAACCAGTGCACTAAATATGACCTAACTTTTTCAATGAATATATAAATCTTCTTCAATTTTATGATCTCTATTCGACGCAATGGCATTGTCTCCTGCACATTTTTATGGGAGGTTTAGTCCGTCAGCAATCTTGATGTTGATTTTTGCTGCTACTTGTAGTTTAACCTTAGCACATATTCCAGTTAGATTATCGATTTTTTTTAAAAAAACTAGCTGCTAATTTTAGTTTTACATTAGTTCATATTCAAATATTTTCATTTTTACTACCTTAGGATACTACATTAGTTATTGTGAAGTTCCTCATATGACACAGGTTTATTTCTGTCCGATTCAGGTGCAGCTGTTTTTACTGGTTTCACAGTTGTGTCATTTCTGATTATTCTTTTGAAAGAGAGAAAGAAAATGAGAGATTTTTACAAAAAGAATGGCGGGCCCATATTAGAGAAGGCAAAACTGATAAAACTTTTCAGAAAGAAGGAGCTCAAGCACATCTTAAATGATAACAATATAATTGGAAAAGGTTTCTTTGGTGAAGTTTACAAGGGCCTTCTTGACAAGGAACAAGTCGCAATAAAGAAGCCCATAAATGTTGGTGTGCTAGAGCATGAACAATTTGCGAATGAAGTGATCATCCAATCTCAAGTGAGACACAAGAACATTGTCAGGCTCACGGGTTGTTGTCTAGAAGTTGATACTCCAATGCTAGTCTATGAGTTCATCCCCAAGGGTAGCCTCCACGACATTCTTCACGACAGTAACAAAAAAGTTCCTCTCAGCTTGGATTTACGATTCAGTATTGCTGCACAGTCAGCAGACGGTCTAGCTTATATGCATGCAAAAACCAATACAGAAATTCTTCATGGTGATGTCAAACCAGCGAATATCCTCTTGGACGACAACTTTGTACCAAAGATTGCAGACTTTGGCTTATCAAGGTTGATCGTGAGAGATAAGAAGCACACTGATTTTGTCATTGGCGACATCAACTATATGGATCCAGTATATCAAAAGGAAGGCCTACTAACTGGAAAAAGTGATGTCTACAGTTTTGGACTTGTAATCTTGGAGCTTATTAGTCGTAGAAAGGCCGTACATTCTGAGACCAATAACTTATTAAACAGTTTTCGTGAAGCTCATGAGGAAGACAAGAAAGGAACTGAGTTGTTTGACGAAGAAATTGCAGCAGAAGATTTGGAGGTTCTTAATAGTGTAAGAGAGCTGGCCATGCAATGCCTTCGCCTTGAAGTGGATCAAAGACCAACAATGACAGAGGTAGCGGAGCGCCTCTTCTTGATGAGTCGATCACGTCTGGAGTAACTGGCATTGCATGCTATTTGTTGGAACAGAATCCTTACAACTGGAGCAGGCAGGTCTTCAGTTGTTCCATGAAAATTTGTACTTCCTTCGGTCCCTATTAAGTGTCGGTTTAACGTAAGCAGCACAATCTCGTAACTATAGTTTGTAACTCATTGTGTGTCCATGATTCATAAGTCACCAAATGTTTGTATTAGTTTCTGTTCGTATTGGTACTATATATAATCCATATGTTTTTGAAGAATAATTCTATGATTTGTTGGGTTGGTCCTGGAGAATTGTCAACTTCTTTACCTCCATGTCTGGTCATATCATTGTCATGGACTCATGATTCGTTGGTGCTGCTGCCTCGTTGTTGCTGTTGTTTTTTTCATTCTTTAGGGGCAAAATGATTTTACTGCATTAGAGCGTTAAAGTAGAGTCTTGTGGAATGAAAGGCAAAATCACATCTGGGCGTAACCAGGCCAAGTGCCGGTCAGCCTAATTTTGTCCCAGGCCATGTTTCAACTGAACTGACGACGAGCCTGTTTCAACTTCAGAATGGATCCTCTGACGTTCGTCAGGGGTGACGTGGGATCACTGACTGTGAGCCTTGGGCCCACACGTCAGTGCCTGCCAGGCACGTCAGGGGAGCCCCGTCCAACTCAAGTTGGATATGGGCGACTTGTATTACTGGTTAGTTAGTCCACCTCATGCATACTAGTACAGCTTCCTTTCAAATTGATGGACCCATGCTGGTCTCAGTATGTTCTGTGGCTGACGAGAGTAGTGTCCTGTCCATACTGTGTACATGGGAAAAGAATGGTACACACGGCTTTATGAGTTGTTGTCCCTGAAGCCAGAATGGAAGACAGCGAGAATAGATCGAAAATCAACTGTGTGCAATCCATAAACCAGCTATGTACCAAAGACTAGTGGAACCATTCAGAGAACATCAAACGTACAGTATTAAATTCACAGTAGTGAATAAAACTATATAGGTTCACCATGATAGTTACCATGGCGTCATATGATTTAACAATGTATGTTCAAACATTTCCACCATTTACAGCAGTTAGGAATCCTGGAATTGTACAGATTACAGAATGAATCAGGGAATGAGATCCCAGTTCCATCTTCAGCGAGCGTCAAGATTAAGGGTGTAATGAGTAAGAGGTGTCCGTATGCGGTGTGCTGGTCTTGTCATTTGGCAGCCTGTTCGATCACAGATATCTTCTTCCACCTTTCCTGCTCCTCGGGTGCATTGTTGCCCTGAAGAGGTGGCAATGAGAACGCACTGACTGTCGAGCTTTTGCTCCTGATCTCCTTCAGAGACCTAAGCGCCGCGACGGTGCTCTTCATGTACATGCTCTCCATGAACTCAATCTCATCAAGCTCTGGAATGCATCCACTGCTACCCAAGGAAGAACTTGGGTTCAAAGGCTTGTCCTCGGTGCTGATATCTTCTTTTCCATCTTCATTTGATACAGATGGTTTGTTCGATGGTAGGAGCTGGTCAAGCATGGCCTCACACTCCTTCACAAGCTTGTACAGGAGGTCAGTGGTGAAGAAAGGCTGAAGCAACACATTCTGGATGAAGGGCAGACGGATCAGGGCCCCAGTTCTCTTGTCATACTTCTTGAGAATCTTGACCAGTCCTGCAATGGCAAAAAGGAACATAAGCATCATGGATGATTAAAAATCAAAGGAATTAAGAGGAGTATGCAATAGCTTAGACAGAGTATAGCAATACATGAGCAGAAGTAGCTAGAAAAAGTAGAAGGTTTTGACATATTCCGAGTTTCAATTTCAAAATGGCACAGGATCACGTTCAGTCTCTCGCCTCTTTTTCAGGATGTTCTCCCTAAGAGAAGAGGATTGCTGAGTTCTGATTTTATTAAATCTAGAATAATCATAGAGCTTAAACTTTTATCCTTGGCCAAATTTAAAAAATTGGTGAAATCAGCGGAAAATGATAAAGACAGAAAACAACATTTCACTAACAAGCTGCACTTTTGAAACAGTACAGCCATATAAGTGCATCGTGCCACCGCACTAGCTAACATGATTCCTCGAGGAGCATGACACGGAAAATTACTATCCAGGAAAGTTAACATCATAGCATCTTGTAGCCAGTTCAGATGAAATAGTAAAATAGACTAACATTACATCGGGAAAATATGGTGACTGAATAATTTCAGACAGTTACAGAACACTAGAAATAGTTTCATGCTCACAGAATCATACAAGCAGACAAGCACCACAATTAAAAATGGCAACAAGCACAAATGGTGAAACCAAGGTTCAAAAAAGCGGACGCTTAGGCTGATTAAAGCGCATAATTAAGCGCATCGGAGGCTCACCGCTCAGGATTAGGCCTGAGCGGACCATTAGGCGCTGGGCCAACGAGATTGAAAATTTTGGGGGAGAAAAGGAGGCAGCGCTGCAGGGGAGAAGGCTGGAGGCGGTGGAAAAGGAGTTGTGGCGGCTGATTTCGGTGAGGGGCGAGCTGCTCCGGCGAGGATTCGACCAGTCCGGCAAGATTTCCAGGGAGATGACGAGAGAGAGAGAGAGAGAGAGAGAGAGAGAGAGGACAAGGGAGAGAGGCGGCGTGAGGGAATAGGAGGGAGGCGGCTGTGAAGACTGAATGGTTCAGATACTTTAGTACTAGGGTTTCCTGTTGGGCCTTATTGGGCTATATTTTATACAAAAAGTAAACTGGGCCTTATTGGGCTGTGTTTTATAGCCTGAAAACAGCTCCTATTTCCTGTCCGTACGAGTCCGTACAAAACGCTTAATCCCGCTTTCCGCCGCTCGCTGAAGCGTTAGTTAAGCGCATCGGAGGCTCGCCGCTCGCTTTCCGCTTTTTTGAACCTTGGGTGAAACATTGAGCTAAACTATACAGGAAGCATGCATCTGACATGTCATGTTTGTCATGATTCCAGAAACAGTTAAAAATGGCAAAGCTTTTTATGTGTCACACTCAACAGTCAGAAAGTGAACTAAACTTTGAGAAAGTGAACAGACTTCATCCGTTGACTACCCCAATTTAATCAGAATTTTCTTAAAAATTGGTACACTGTCTCACAAACAAATGTTCATGAACAGATTCCTTATACTAAAAAAAACGCTACATGTTTAGTCAACTCGTAGGGGCAAATTGTTCTCTACGGCAAAAAAATTGAACCATGACATGCTCCGTCCTAGTAAAAACATTCTATTTAGGCTAACAATCATGAGTCCGAATTAGTGCTATACTTTTAAAGGTGGCTCATAGGGCTGTGATGCCATCAAGTTGCATCATTGTAAAGGCACACTACAGGAGCAAGAAGCTGATATTAGGTTGAGTGGCCTGGTCACAGCATGTCCACTAAAGCCACTATGCAGAAGCACATTATACAGCAAAACAAGCTACCAGTTACCCTCAAGTTCATCCATAAAAATATGATTTTACGAAAGCAGCCTACCGAAGTAACATAGAAAATAGATCACTCATTACAGATGAGGTTATGACATTCATATAACAATTTTTTGAATTTTAGAAGAATTTGAGCAACACCAAAGCATGAAAATTATTTTTGCTCATATGATTTATCAGCAACATATGCATAAATATTAACAAAGAGGATACGAGGTTACTCAACTGTAAACCAAAACAATTTAGGCCTAGTTTGCACAAGCATTGCATATGTTGATTGCAAGACAGTCTGGCAAGGAAACATATGATCTATTGCATGATACAACGTCATCATGACATCGCGTGAGTATGTAAAATGAAAACGATATTTTTTAGTGTGAATGGCAATAATTGAAGATTTTATATGAATTTAGAATCCATATTACAATGCTATGCATATCGGTCTATTGAGAATTAACTTATTTTCTACTATTTTTTTATGTTTATACTGTCTAGACCAGATGTAAAACCTATTAGGGCCATTTCAGATCACATGAGAATTAAACATAGTGTGCTCCAAAATGAACAAAATATCTATGCTTATGTGAGACATCGCTGATTTTTTCGGTAGAACTTTTTAAATATCATGCCCACGCAGTTTCTCCCCCAAGCATTTTTATATATTTCAAGTCAGGGCAATGCACGTGCAATTTCAACGGCGCGACCGCGCGACAAGGATCGGTTCGCGTTGACAGCGACAGGAGTGCTCCACTCAGTGACAAGGGAGCCATAGCTATTCCTATTCGGACGCAAGGCAGGTAACCCTTTCCTTGACTCATGTTCACAGAAGCTCACTCTTAGCTCCCCCGCTTTACGATTGTGCGACAATTTACTTGGTTACCCAAATTGGAACCATGTTCCCACTCCCTTCCCACCCACTACACGCACAAACAATTCCAAAAGGAGATAAGCAACAACATACATCCTTAAAAGTATTAAATAACTCTGAAACGGCATAACAACTACATGCGGTAGTGGGGAAGTGCGGAAACTCACCGGTGTAGTTGAGGGCGCTGTAATTCTCTAGCAGCACCATCTCGCCGTGGAAGTCGACGATCTCCTTGTGCACACGCAGGGACTCCATCCCGGCCGCCCTCGCCACCCTGTCCTGCAACTCCTGCTCCACTCACCGGCAATCTCAATCAGATCACGGGACTCACACGAATTACAGTGAATATATAACGACGAATTGGATGGACGAGCGAGTGGTTACAAACCTTCTGGCGGATGATGTACTCCTCCTCCTTCTCGACGAAGAAGGAGTTGAACTTGTCGAGCTCGGCCTCCAGGAGCCGCATGAACTCCGCCTCCTCGGGCGTCATCGCCGCCGCCTCGTCGTCGGGTTCCGAGGCGACGCGGGCCCGCTTGGGCTGGCGCTCCTCCCCGTCGGCGCCGAGGCCGATGAGCTTGAGCCGCTTCTTGAGGTCCTTGTAGGACAGGAACTTGTCGCGCCACTCCGGCAGCGTCTCCACGATCTGGCTGCTCAGGCTCTTGCCGAACTTCATCCCGCGAGGCTCGCGGGGTTGGACTATTGGATTTCTCGCCCTCTCGCTCGATCTCCAATGGCGATGGGGGGTGGAAGGATCGATCAAGGGATTGTGCGGGCGTGGTTGCGGCGGATGGGGTGGTGAAATAGAGAGAGGGGAAAGGGAAGGGGGCGAGAGGATATGCGGAGACGGGGAAGGAAGGCAAGAGCCGAATATTCGCGAGCCGGAGGATATGACTTGCGGTGTGCGCCAGTGGTTCTTTGTCGTTTCTTTGCCTTGAGTTTCTCTGGGTTTTTTCAGATCACAAGTGAGACCTCTTCCCTAGCCAAAAGAGAAAAACAGAGTGAGACCTCTTCTCAAACGGCCAAAGAGACACCATCAGCGTAGCACAGTTCACAAGGTTATCCTGTTGGCACATGTCTAAATTTTAACAAGATTGTAGCTATATCTTTTTGGCAAAATAGTGTGTAGCAGTATTTCTAAATCTAGATGATTCTTCCGAGTCGCGCCCGCTCTCGTAGGGCCGGATGAAAGTGAAAGGGGAGGTAGATTGTGATTTGTGGGGAGGAAAACGAAGTGTCTCATTGAATCACATGATTTTTTGAAATATTCTAGGATTTAAATTGTAAGAGGATTTTTTATTGCCAATGTTCCCCGACATATTGATAAAGGAAAAAAATTACACCAAAAACATCCAGACATGATGCATGTGTCGGCTGAACGGAATATGTCATGTATCCCCCATCAAAGGGAGCAAACACCGGGGACGAAGACAACAAACCACCATGTCTCAACATCGTCCCGACATTCGACAACTTCCACTAGCCCCTCGATGCACCAAACATGACATCTCACTCCTATATTTCTTCTATTCAGGTGCTTTTAGAATCGACTTTTAAAAGAGACTAGTAGTTTTGTGCCAAAGGTTTATGTGATTGCTTTTTCTCAACCAGATCATCTTGCTAATAGAACCTTGAAAACCAACTCAAATACAAAAGTATAAAAAAATACTTCCTATGAAATTTATCTTTCAACAAAGGGAATATCCTTTAACCCCGAGGGTTAGAAAATACGATGCAAAACATGCTCTCACATGAACATAATAGTGGTGTATTTCAAATGAATCTCACTTCGCTATAAGATCATTGTATCAACTTCCGCATAGTCGAACTCATATTATACTTATTTTCTTGAGAAAATTGCTCTAGAAGATACAATTCTGTAACTCTCATTGACTTACTCGATTGGTCTCTATGCGACCATGTTGCTTAAACTATCACACTTTTTCAGTATGCTCTTTTCCCTTTAGATTAACAAACCTCATTGAAGTCTCATTGAGGTGGTTGTTAGTGTGACCACTTTCTTAGGTGGATGTTAGAGATAAATGCTTATGTTACAAGAAAAATATATGCCGCACTCACATGTAACCCAATACCTATCATTTTCAACTTGAGACTATTGTGTTACATATATGTAAATGCATATACACATAATACTACCATGTTAGCATCCGCACTACGGCTAGGCATTCGACGGGCAGGGCCTAGAAAAGCCCGACATGCAAAATCCAGGCTCGAGCCCGGCCGAATGAAAACACAAAAAGTTGAGCCTGGGCCCGGTTCGAACACACACAAAAAATAGAAGTTTCGTGCTCGAGCCTGGCCTGAACACGAGCCCGACCCGGCCTGCCCTAGGTTTTTTGGGTTGGGTCGTCGGGCCAGGTTCCCCATGCCCAGGCGTAATCCACACCTCTCATTTCCCATATGTTCAATACATCAATATACACATCACCATATTCTGCCACTAAGAAACATATAGGACATAGTGAGACAAACTTAGAATGGCCGGGGAAACATGATAACAAAGAAACCAAGCCGAGGACATGATAACATAGAAACCAAGCCGAGGGAACCAAATGTGAAGGTTGTGATAGTTGAGGGAGTTCCGTTGCATTTTCCCTCTAGTCTCATAGGCCTCATTTACTGCATGAAATTGTGGCAATGAATTACTTATACTGTATCTTTTTTAACTAATTGAATTTTGTGTCTATCTTAGTTACCAAGCTATAAGTGTATTTAATTTTGTAAGATGATCATAATAACTTTAATGGTAACTATTTTATAAATAATTGTATTATTTTATATAAAAATGCACTAATATCGGTGTGTGCGTTGGAACTCCTAGGATGCACCCAGAGTACAACTTTGTGGCGTCATATCCCACACAAGAGCTCTCTTACGCGTGTGCGGTTATTTACTTTTGAACTCGCCTTCGTGAACTACAACTCGACTTATGAAAGGATTAAGGTCCATCTCAATGGTGTCTTCACGGTCATTTTATCAATTTCACATGGAAATCTTACGCCAGTTATTTTGGCGGCTTCTCCGAGAAGTTGTCCCTCCCCCAACTTATTGGGGAAGCCGCCCCAAAATTTGAGAGGGATTCCAAACTCAATGTTAGGTTTTATTTTGGAAGCATAGCTAAATTTTGTGGGTGGTTTCTACAGAAAGCTGGGGGAGGGGCAGCTTCTCGGAAAAGCCGCCAAAGAACTGGACCTTAGTCCCAACAATTGACATCATGTTTTTTAATGCTTGATAATTTACTCACCCAATAAGGAGTTTCCATTAATAGAAGATAAAAGTTCAAAGTTTGAAATAATCAATACTTGGTAAACCTCATAAGAAATAGAGTCTGTCGTGTTTTTATATATGTTTGTTTATCCGGTCAATAGGTTACATTGCACAAAAAATATTGGCTACTTCTGCAAGTGGGTGGAGAAGAAATAGAGTCCATCGGAGAATGAAGCACTGAAGTGATAAGAGCAAGTCGTCAATATTAGGATGAACATCAAGATTTTATCTAAAGCGGTTAGGTAGCTATGCAGGAGATATCCACCCGAATATTCCTAGTAATTATATGATAAGTACCCTGCGGGTACTCATTTTTATATGGCAGCGTGTCTTGTAATGGCCTCCATGTGGACGTGATGACTGCCCTGAGAAACAAGCTCGTGAGCAAGTGTCAAGTGATGACGAACTTGGTTTCAGCATAAAAGGCGCCTGCCAGTGTGATAAGCTGCATGGTACCACACCTCGTGTGCCACAGAAGATCCCGGTGGAAACACCGGACCATTCCCCAAATGCCACGCACACGCACACCGCATAACCCTGCCGCGATGGAAGATTCGAAGCACAATTCCTTGCTTGGGCCGGAATATCCTATCGGATATGTCCCAGATCCTCTGCGCGTCTCTCTCTGTTCTCTCTCGCTACAGAATTCAGCTATCGCTCATGTCTTCTGGTTGCGAAACTTCGAGAAAAATTAAAACCGTTTTTTATGATCTAGTGGAGATTATGTCTTTTTGCTTGTTGAAAGCCTTGATGCTGCAGTGGATTCTGTTTGAATCCCACTTGCTGAGTGACAGTGTACTTCTCACGAGTTCTCGTGCGCGGAGATCCAGGTGGCACTGAGTGTGGCCGCCTGCTTATTTTAATGAAGTGCTGGGTGTTTCACTATTTTAAGTAAGAGACAAAAAGAGTTGAAGACTAAAATATTAAAGTTAGTTAAAGTACAAGTCAGGTGGTCTTTGACAGGTCGTAAAGTGCATGTTATGGTTGGTCCGCAGTGCGGTCCACATGAGATGCCTATTATAATATGGTTTTTGTCCTTCCTTATAGTGGTTCGTCAACTTTAAGTCCACCGAATGACGGTTGTGTGTGACTTTTCTCCCACTTTTGATTTGTTATATCCCATGAGTTATCCTAGTGGGCATATTATTGAATATTTTTTCTTTGTATTATTGTATACCCTCACTTATATGTATATTAGATAATTCTATATCGCCATGAGTATATGATTTTGCAAAATTCTGAAATCACGTTTGCAGTATGTTCATACCTCAACATTATTAGTTAATAGCGCTCTTTGTCAGCGAGTGTATCTCCAACAGCTACCCCATTTTGGGGCACTAAAAAGTGGTTTTGCATCAACAATTTTCATAGTTTTGCAAATTTTGTGGTACCAAAAAAAATTCTGCAGTTTCAGCTGCCCTATTTTAGGGCACCATAAAAACAGCTGCCGTAACAGTTGCCCTAAAATAGGGCACCAAGATGAGAATACGACGGTGTGTAGAGAGTGAGGCGCATCTGACGGTCTCGGATGCCAAGCATGATTTTGTCCGCCGGAGATGGCCGGAGGTCGACGAATGACGGTGAGAGGCAAGGAGCGGCCAGATCGACATCGGCTGAAAGGTCAACGAGGCGGACCGACCAGTGCGGGCTGGAGCTAGGCGGGGCAAGACCGCCTGTGCGCCATGGGAGAAGTAGGTCGCGCCATCCAACTAGCCTCCTGCAGTCGCATCCGGACGTATCGCTTCCAGATCGATCTCCGCCCGCGCACCCGTGTCGGCGGCGACGGAGAAGCTCTGCTTCCGCGCGCGCCACTGCGCCCGTGCGCCTCGGTCACGCAGCCACCTCGAGAGCTCGCCGCGGCGGTGGAAATGGTCGGCGACGCGGAAAATTGGTGTGGGGCGCCGAGGGCAAGCCGTTCCGGTGAGCGGCGGCGCCGACACTGGCCGAAATCGGCCGGCGAAGATGGCGGTAGAAAAGGGATCGGGTGGAGATGAAATTTCAGAATGGCGGTTGGGCGTGCGTGCACGATGCAAGATGTGATGCGGCACGGCTGGGCACGATGCAAATATGCATCGGATGGGGCAGGAATTTGGGGCAGCCCCAAATTTTTTGCATCACCGTTTACGTATTGGGTAGCTGTTGGAGCAGCGTTTTTAGCCCTCCGTGATGCAAAATACGGTTTTTGCATCACCACTAGAAATTTAGGACAACTGTTGGAGATGGTATGAGAAACCGATTTTTCCTCATCGTCACGAAACCACACGCACAAAGAGTAATCGTTGTATCATCCGCACTGAAGTCAATCTGCAAAGTGGTGTAGCTGTAGTTTCCAACGACAAGGGTCTTGGAAGTTGTAAGACAACGACTACCTTTTCTGCGACGGAGAACACAACAATTTCGTTCATAGCTTCATTCTCTCTCTTTCCTGATCAGAGAGGACACGAAGGGATATCCGATGCAAGCACAAAGGATCGCTCGATGCTTGCGGCTCCTTCATTTCCCTGGCCAGGGACAAGGCGACGCGGACAAGAAGAGGCCGCCTGCTTATTTTAACAAAGTGTTGTGCTTGTTTCACTACTTTAAGTAAGAGACTAAAAGATCTAGAGACTAAGATACTGAAGTTAGTTAAAGTACAAGTCACTTGGTCTTGCCAGGTCGTAAAAGTGCACGTTATGGTTGGTCAGTAGTGCGGTCCACATGGGACACATACTATAACATACTTTTTGTCCTTTTATATAGTGATTCGTCAACTTTTGGTCTACCCGGATGACTATTGTGTGTGACTTTTCTCCCACTTTTGATTTGTTGTACCCCGTGGATTATCCTTGTCATATTGAATATTATTTTCTCTATATATACGCTCACTTGTACGTGTATTACTCTAGATAATTGTGTTATTATCTGTTAACTTGCAAAATCCTAAAATCACATTTGCCACGACCGTAAGTTGAATTTAGTCTACTATCTCAAATAGCCATATCACCTCAACATTATCGGTTAAGAGCGAGCTTTGTCCCTGAGAAACCGATCTTTTCCTCATGGTCACAAAAGCACACGACAAGCATAAACGTTGTACCATAGTCACAAAATGGAGTAGTTCCCAACGGTTTTGAAGTTTTGGAAGACAACGACTACCTTTTCGGCGACGGATAACGCAACAATTTCGTTCGTAGCTTTCCCTGATCAAAGAGGACACGAAGGGATATCCGATCGATGCACAAAGGATCGCTCGACGGTTGCCGCTCCTGGATTTGGATTTCTCAACTGCCGAAGCAACAACCGCCAGCCTGGGCTAGATTTGAATGGAGCTATAGCTCTTGGTTCAACCCTGCGGACTCTCGGGAAAAATACCCGAATCTTTTTGCATATTCCCGCACAAATGCGCATGTACCTAGCCAAAATACATGGCTTTGTTCACGCGTCGGTGCGTATTTCACGTAGAGCTTGAGGTTTGAAAAAGAATGCATAGAGTTGTCCAATGGATGATCACGGACATGGCGCGGAAGATAAGCGCCGGCCGAGACGGAGATATGATTTTCTTTGCGAGAGCGTGGAACATTGGTCTTCAGAACGGCATCAGGGGAGCATATCCTTCCTGACGTTCATCTGCCTTTTTGACGGCGAGAGCCGCATATTCGTCCCTTTGTGCCGGCTGCCAATATACAAAAGAACATGATTGTCGGGATACAAAGTGAATTTCACTACAAAAAGTATAGTTACTACCGAGTCTTAGTCGACAAACATGTTAAACTTTGGTCACAATTCCGGAGAAAATAGGGAGCGTCAGAGCGATTATATCTTAGTCGACTTGAAATTTGCTTCATCCTCGGCCGCATGATTTCATCCACCATTATGTACCGTGTTGAATACGTTTTTTACCTTGTGAACAACAATTTTATTATTAGGTGAACAGAAAATTGTACTTCTTAAACATTCTTTTTAGTTACAACCCACCTATATGCAACCGAAAATATCTCAGTTGCAGTAAATATGCAACTCACATACTAGCACATATCACGACATAGATCCAATGGCAAAGGCCTTGACTAAATTAAGCTCTAGCTGGCTTCGACGATACTACGGTTGGTCCACCGGCCGCGACCTGGGGGATGCCCACCACCTAGACAATCCTATCTGGAAAAGCATCGTGGCCAACCTCCCAAACTTTCGCCTCCACACCAATGTCACTGTCGGCAATGGTCTTGCCACATCTTTTTGGCTCGATCGATGGTTGGGGGACGATCCTCTTGCCGAACGCTTCCCTGCTCTTTTTTCCCACTCCACCCACCCTAATATTAACGTTTCCTCTGTCTTTGAGTCCACATTCCTGCCCTCCCTCTTCCTCGCCTCACTAATGCCGCCGCTTCTGAACTTTCCACTCTCATGCCTAACCTGGCCGATATCACCCTCGATCCGGATACATAAGATACGCACCTATGTCGATACTCTAACAAATGACTTTCGAACAAAGGATTCTATGCTAACTTCTACAGGATGATGCCCGCTGATGACCAAGCTAAGATGGTATGGGGGAATGCTGCCCCACTCAAGTGCCGAATTTTCAACTGGCTCATCCGTCGCCGCCGCCTTCCTACAAATGAAAGACGGTTCCGCCATCAACACAACGCCTACCCGAACTGCCTTTCCTGGGCAGGTTGAAGACATTGACCACCTTATCATCAGATGTCCCCGCGCTCGCGAAGTCTGGGACTTCTTCTTCTCCAACACCCCGACGCCCATGGTCGGCATCCAAGAACTTTGGCAGACCCGCTGTCGTTCCTTTGTCGGCTCAACCATCTACACCGCCATCGCATGGAGTATCTGGAAACGCCGCAATGCCCTCCTCTTCAATAACAATGATGAACCACTTCCTGTTGTGGTCAAGCGATGCATAGAAGACATTCGCCTTTGGGCGCACCGCTGCTCCTCTAATGTTGTAACTGACCGCCTTAATTTGTGGTGTAACACCTTCGAACCACCCTGAACTTTGTTTTTTTTTCTTTCTTCTGCTCTCTCCCTCCCATGACTCTTTGTAATAACTGATGTACTCTGGCTTGATTTGATATATAACACGTTCAGGCTGGCTAAGCCCGCCGTAGAGTTGATAAAAAAATTAAGCTCTAGCTTAAATCCGAATTGATTTACAATTAGAAGAACCGAAGGAAATACGCAACCAACTAGTGGCAAAGCAACTGGGTTTTTCCCTTCACGCAATAACCATCTAAATCAACCCGTCAAATATTCGGATAGCTAAAATTTGGGCTGAGTTTATTGTTTGTAGCGATTTTAATCATAATTGAACTATAGCGGACACATCATTATGATAAACTTGAAAGATTTTTCTAAGCGGAAGTCATCCAAGAACCGTCGTAAAAGCGGGAACATCCTTTCGAGTAGTCGGAGGCCCTCCCGGCATGACACCTGGTAACATGTGGATGATAAAGGCCGTTCGGTAGACATAGGTGCACTGGAGCATCAACATGAAGCTTGACTGCAATATGAGGTTGACCATCAACTTGGCGTGCAAGACAAGCAAGTTCATACTCGAAATACCAGGCCGAGTTTGTATCCGAACAAAACTATATGTAACCCGATATGGGTACCTTGTAACTATAATGTCCACCTATAAGACGATGTAGGGAGTACCATAAGGCACGGCAGGCTAAAATCGATCTTACGGTCCAACCTATGAAAGATCATGATCCCCGATCAAACACTACAGAAGGAATACAAATCATTCGAAATAGGAGTAAATAGTCTTTTCGGCATGTCTCTCAATACCAAACCTGACTAATTTATGTCTCTTTGTATTAAACCAAAATGCAGGTAAGCCGTCTTTTTTTTTTTTTTTTTTTTTTTTTTTTGAATTTTGCAGGTAAGCCGTCTTAGTTTAAGTGTTGCCGGTAAAATACATCCATCATTGGCACACCGAGTAGGGGTTGTGTGTGCAGATTCGTCAGGTCGGATATAGATGAGTCCAACTTTCAACAACCTCGGTGACTTCATCACCACACGTGTCAGCGTTTTTTCATCCTTTAAAAAAATATTTCATCCGATTCAAAATAATTGTCACCGTTTTCTAAACTGAGGTTAGTTCAAAAGTACGGGTTTTTTTTGAGAAGGGAGGTACTGCATTTTAAGTACTACCTCCGATCCATATTAATGGGCTCAACTTTATCTAGATACGGATGTATCTAGTTAAGTGTTTAGACTAGATGCATCCGTATCTAGACAATGTTGAGTCCATTAATATGGATCGGAGGGAGTAAAAGAAAAAGGCATAGTCTGTACACGGCCCAACCGACAAATCAACCGAAGAACCAGGACCCCGAAACATGAGCCGACGAGGGGAAACCCAGTAGCCCACACACAATTCGATCTCGCTCGCCTCGCGGCGTCGGTTTCCTCTAGTCGACTGGCGCCCCCCCCCCCCCCCCCCCCCCCCAACCAATCACTGGCCGGCGACTCAAATCACTGACCGTCGCTGCCAACGAAGCCCGGCGCGCTTCCTCCTAGTCTCCTCTCCGCTCCGCCGTGCTGCAAGGTACGCCGAAAGTCTCCTCTCCTAATCCTTGAACTGCTGCTTACGACGGCTGGTTTTCTGGGTGAGGAGAAAGGGTATGGACAGGTAGGTGTAATGCGCGATTTGCTTTGGGCCGAGATTACTGGACTAGGTGCGCACGAACGCGGCATTCCGTACCGGTTTTTGTGGGCTCAAAATGGGGGTGCCGTGTAGCGAGGGCGAGTTTTGAGAAGTAGCCCTCAGAATTTCGGTAGGGTTCTAGGTTTGGAGGTGTAGATGTGTGGTTATGATATCCTTGTTTTGGTCCGGAGTGGGCTGTATTGAGGTGGCCCTGCGGAAGCGTGGCTTGAGTGCAATGTAACTTTTGCCGTTTGTTAGGTCATGAGTAAGTGAGTAACTTTTTCCGTGGGGTTAGCTGTTGCGGTTGAAACCTTGATGTTTTAGCTAGCAGTAGTCATTTACATATCCTTGGAATTCAGCTGAATGTAGAAAAAAAGTTGGGATTCTTGTTATTCTTAATGACTCAGTATGCTTCATGCGTATACACTCGTTTCACACTTGTAGTATTGTAGTTTAATTTGCGACGTATGTATCTGTTTTAACTGTAAGAATGTCCATATAGAACAAACACGCATAGATTTTTCCCTGGAAAATGTATCAAGTTGATGATCTATTATTATCTACACTCTAGCATTGCAAGTTTATTTTATATCTGCAAAGTAACTGCACTTTCCAGGTGCTTTACCTGTTTCATTCTTCTGATTTAGTGGCATCTCGATGATGATTTGCTTGTTATAAGACATTAAGACTTCCCTGGTGTGGTATTTTTAGCAGGGAAAAGTCCTTCCTAAAGTGCCCCATTTTGTTGTATGCCGGCGATATGGCAAGTACATTTGGCCAAATTGATGATGAATTCAAGAGTATTCCTTTTGCTGTTCTTCCTGCTAACATTAAGCCAAAAGAAGCAGAAAACTATGCAAAACTCCATTTAGTGGAAATAGCTTCTGTGCTTAAGGAAGCAGCTTCCCTGCTATACCGATTTCACATATCGGCGCGATCATTTAATTGAGAACTGCACCCGCATGGGCCTCGTGCTGTGGTCTCTTGCAGATGGTTTTGCTAAGTCCGAACCTCAAGTTCTGTTATGCCTACCCAGCACAGATTCAAGCAATAAATAGTGGAAGCTTTTGACTCTGTTAATGTTAGATATCAGCAAAGAAACAGTTCTGTTCCCAGTTGACAAAATCTCTAGATGTTCAAATGTGCAGTTGTAGCACTTATGGACCAGTGAGGTCCATGTGCGGTTGGTCCTGTTTGTGTCAGAGCAAGAATAGTGCTCCAAAGGATCTACCTTTTCAAATTTCTCTTTGGAGATCCTTTGGCCCCAGAACTGCAGAAACTGAGATGGGTACAGTTGGTACCAGTATGTATAGTAGGCTGGTTGATCTTACAATGCTGAGCCTTATAATCTTCTGCACTCTTGTTTGGGTGATGTGGATTGTTTGCAGTCAATGGCATTTGGGTATCAAGTCATGCAGTTTGTTGAGCACGTCCACGGGCCCTGGCTGCAATATTTCTACTCTGGCTGCTACATTTCAGCAAAAGTGCATTTACAGATCAGATAACAGTAAGGTTACCTGCTGGAAATCAAGTAAACTGAAGAAAGCATCTAAACAATTAATGAGTAATTGAGTACTCATCATTGTGGAGTTGAAGAATTTTGCTTACCAAAGAATTATCTGCCATTGTTTCTACCAAGTCTTGGGGACATAGTATGAATCATGGGTTTTGAGAGTATGCCAAGTCATATTGGTTAACCTGAAGAATTCCACCGAGAATATCTTGAATGGAGGAGCAGATGTGTTAATTTCTTTGTGACCGATGACAACTGGAAGCTTTCTTAGTGTGATCTTTCATTCTCTGAAGCCTGTCGGACTGCAGAGACAACTCTTTGACATGAACTTCTATAGCATAATTCATATGACAAATGTAAATTATCTGCCACCTATGTCATTATAAACAACATATGAGTCAAATACGAAAGGTATTATTTACAGTTTTTCTTTATTCTGTTGTGTGTTTAATTTGTTTATTTGAGAGGGTAATTGTTCAAACCTGTTAGATGTAAGTGGTGAGGAGTTACATCATAGCTTTTGAACTTTTGGTTTTGTACTTGTGTACCATATATAGGAGTGACTCTATGCCCTCCCAAAAGAAAGCTGCACATATCTTGGTCGAATAGTTCAATGCAAATCAGCTTTTCAACTATTTATTGGGGTTTTAGGAGATTTGCTGTTTTCTTTCAAGAAGCGTGGATTCACTTTGTCCTTACTATATGATCTCCCTTAGCATATTTTACTCTGGTAGCTCTTTTTGCTATGGTTTCAGCCGCCTCTAGCCTAAGTACTTAAGGAATTACCTTGGTTGTCAACCTGCTCTGTGTTTTTACTCGGGACTGCAGGAATTAACACGTTGCCACATTCTGCCTAGATCTTCTGCCCCTCCACATTGAATTATGGTCAAATTTATGTCCTGGTTGCTCTTGGCTATATCTAATATAAAGGAATTGAGATGTGTGGTCTAGGTTGACCATGTCAGGTAACATGGGCTCTTCTGAGCACTCTTTTCCTATAGAAAAAATATACTCCTGTTGTATTGATTGTAGTTGGTTGGGAACTAAAGTTACTATGGGGCTATGAGATGGAAATTGGATAATATGTGGACAAATTGCTCATTTGTCATCGTTTGAGAGCAAATGGACAATGGCACATTTCAGCATGACCTCAGTCTTATTGTTGCTTTGAAGGTTTCTTTTGCGTAATATGGACCTGGCACATTTATGCTGTTGAAACATGTTCGCTTGGGTTCTTGTGCTCTAAGTGTCATCACCTGCTTGCAACCCTTGCCTATTGGTATGTACTCAAGTCCGGTAGCCAAGTTTTAGCTTAAGGATATTATACTGACAAATAGAAGATCTGCACAAGTATTTAGGCTTCAAATAATAAGTGGGACCAAATGAACACCATCCAAGTGTAAAAGAATTGAAGTGATGAAATTGAAACTGCGGCTATTGGAATAAACAGTTCATACAAGTACCATGACTTCTCCTTTTGCAGACGAACAAACCGGGGCTTAAATCTAATAAAACTACACCTATGCATATTTTTCTGTATAGTAGCACCAGGTTTGATCTATTTCCTATAGCCTTATGAAGCTTGGTTGTCCAAATCCCAAACCTGTTCATTTGGCCTCTGTGGACTGACCTTTCTCAGTTTTTTGCTGGTAATGTGCAATGAGCAGACCATCTAGAACCAGTTAAACCACTCTATATGTTCAAAGGTGTAGGTGTCAGCAGGAGCTATCGGAAAGCTAGTTTATTTTAGTGAAATAACATCTTCACAAAATATTGCATGTTTATTATCAAATCTATAAAGAACTACAGATTTAAGCAACATTTCACATGCATACAGATTTTGGGTGAAAGCGTATCGCTAAATTATCAAGCATCATTTCACATACATACAGATTTAATAATTAGATGCTTGATAAATAATGATTTATCGAGCATCTAACTATTGTGAATGGTTATAAGCCTGTAATAGTGTCAAGATCTAACAACTAGCTAGGACCAGCAGGACACGGTACCAAGCTAGTTTATTTTAGTGAAATAACATCTTCACAAAATATTACATGTTTATTATCAAATCTATAAAGAACTACAGATTTAAGCAACATTTCACATACATACAGATTTTGGGTGAAAGCGTATCGCTAAATTATCAAGCATCATTTCGCATACATACATATTTAATAATTAGATGCTTGATAAATAATGATTTATCGAGGACCTAACTATTGTGAATGGTTATAAGCCTGTAATAGTGTCAAGATCTAACAACTAGCTAGGACCAGCAGGACACGGTACCAAGCTAGTTTATTTTAGTGAAATAACATCTTCACAAAATATTACATGTTTATTATCAAATCTATAAAGAACTACAGATTTAAGCAACATTTCACATACATACAGATTTTGGGTGAAAGCGTATCGCTAAATTATCAAGCATCATTTCGCATACATACATATTTAATAATTAGATGCTTGATAAATAATGATTTATCGAGGATCTAACTATTGTGAATGGTTATAAGCCTGTAATAGTGTCAAGATCTAACAACTAGCTAGGACCAGCAGGACACGGTACTAAGCCCTCCTCAGAGGGGCAGGGGTCTGATCATACCACTAGCAGTTATACTTATCAACGCTTTGCCATGTGTGGTTAGCTGGTCTACAGCTATAGCTGCTTCATGAAATGCTGGTCAGACTTGATTTTCTTAGGGAGTGTTTTTTTATAGAATGTTCAAAAACTCTGCACATCTTATCATTTAGAATTGTGCCAGATGTGATTTATCTGTGATAAAAAGTTATATTGATACCGATAAATCCAGACAGTGCTGTACACATTAACTGCAGGTCAAAGCATTGCATTACTAAGCAGGTTCGTTTGTTATGACACAATTATGAATTGCCGCACATACCATGTTTCTTTGGCACCTTCCCAAACATGGCAAACTAGCGATTCTTGCTTGTTGGGTCTCTTTTATACTATAGTTTTGCATAGTCTAGTAATTTATTCACTGAATATTTCAGCAGACCACTCACCATGCTTTTGGAACTCGGAGTACTTGAAAGTATGGTATTATACTTTAGTTTTGAACCATCAGCTAATATTTAATTCAATTTTTACAAGTCAGGGTCCAATGGTTGTAGACACTCTCCCTAATCAACCCCAGTCCATTTACCTATTAATTGCTAACTTATGGTTCATATTTAATTTAAGGTTAATAGTAATACTCAGGTTTTTCCCTTCGAGTGTTTTTTTTGGAGAAAGGAAGTTTAGATGAACTTATATTTTGAATGATGTTTTCTCATATCTGAGTATGTATATACATAGTGAAGAACATGCATTGCACTATGCAGTTGCTAGCATCATAATCATTTGAGGATTGCAGCAACTCTTATAAACCCCTAAAAGTTGCTATACTTATAAATAGTTGTGGTTCTAGCCATTTTGGTTAGCGTGGGAAAAATTCAACTTATACGACAAAATAGTGTTTGCTCCACGAAATCAGCTATTAAACTTTACTTCTGCTACCACAACAAGAGAGATTAGCAGCCAGAGACTGGGCAGCCCCCCGCCGCCCGGGCTTGCCAGGCTGTGGCTTCACCACTACTTATAAATTATACAATAGTACTTGTTAGGGTGATATGCTTTTGATTTGAATTCGTGTATCCTTCAGTTTTATGAATTGCAATCTAATGGTTATTGGCCAAAGTTAGACTCTCAACCCTAATCACTTCTATATGAATTACCTCATGAGTATCCGCTGATATTCAGTCTCATTACCACTTGATTGCAAATTTATTCCCTTAGAGTGGTTTAAATAATCGTGGTGAACTTATATTTTAAATATGCTTTTACTCACATGTGTGGATTTCAGCAAGTCTTATGAGTTATGACTTTGATGTCAGTTACTTACAAAAAATTACCTGTTCACTAGAAGATACTGGAAATGTGGTTCACCTGAATTGATTCTTTACTATATAGTTTGAAAGGAAAGCGGCGGGTGAGACACCAACAATGAGTATTAAGAAGGCCTGGGTACTTGAACTTGGGTGGCTGGGTTGTACATCCACTCCCCTAACCAAGCATGGTTTTCGTCATATCTCAAATTGTAGCAAGTCTCATGACCTTAACATACCATTTAGCTTAAAAAAACTTGCCAGTTATGTACTCCCTCCGTTCGGATTTAATTGACACACATTTTGTTACACATGGATGTATCTAGACATCAAACAAGTATAGATACATCCATATTTGAACAAAACCAAGTTAATTAATTTGGAACGGAGGGAGTAGAAGATATTGGGAATGTCATTCACCTGAACTGATTCTTCACTTCTACAAGCTAAAGAGTGCAAGGAATCCTTTGTCTAATAGTGTCATTCGCAGCTTCCTCATTATCCGAAAGTTGAAACAAAGTAGTTTCCCAATTTTTTCACTCAGGGTATACTTACTACTATCTTTACCATCCACTTCGCAAAGTCATTAACTAATTAGTGGGCATGTACATGCACCACAATTTGGGCCATTTTAGGTATATCTGGCGGATAACAGTGTCAGCATCGCTGGTTAACTTAATGCCTTGGGCCTTACAAATCTTAATCAGGATGACATCGCCAGATTGATACCAATGAGTGTAGCAAAGGGCAAAGTTAATGGCGAGGGACCAGTACACCTACACTACTAGACATATTTAATGCATGCTTTTGCAACATGGGAGGTCCTTCACCAGCTACTGTGGCACCACACGCTGTCAAGGCGAAACTGGTATGATTTTTCAGAAAACATACAAGCAGCAGTGCCACTAACCTGAATTATTGGAGCACCATATGTCTAAAATTTGTTCTGCAGCACATATTAGGGGCACTGATCGTCATATTTCAGGTTTGTTGTGCGGAACCCTTTTATTATGTTTTGATAGATGGAGACCTGAGCTGGCGAGCACTTTTTCTGATAATAAGGACATGATAAGAAAGTCAAACTTATCTGTTTGTTCCTAAGCATGCCAACTCAATTGTGAGCTCACTATATTTGCACGCTTTTGTTTCTGACCATCATTGGGTTTCACCAAGGTCATAATCAGGTACTATTTTATCATTGTGTACTGCTACAGTACTACTAATTGGGTAGTGTCAGTGTTGTATTTCATGAACATCTTAGACCTCACACTAGTGTATGCATCGATGGCAGGCAGCTAATATATATACTAGCAAAAGTGCCCGTGCGTTACAACGGGCTAAAAAAAAATCAACATTTGATCGAATAACGCTTCACGGCCAAAAAATTGCCTCAAAGTCGCTCCACTTGAGTAGAATTGTTTTTTCTACCAGTACGAACATCAACAAAAATGGTTTGAAGGGTAAGAAATATATGTTGCTACATCCTTATCTCTGTGGTAAGATGGTATGGTGTTTTCTTTTGTATACATTAAACGTAGATGTACTAACTTTTCTTCTGTTGCGATATATGTAGGATTCTCTGCCGCGATTGAATCTTTACATTGTGTGTTGCGCTCAAACTCATGGTTAGCTCTAATTTATTCTATTGTAGCTATAGCTTCCTCATTCTAAACCTGTAATTGATGGATCACAATCAGGAATTGAGGGATTTTTCAGAAATCAATGGTTAAAAAAAAGAACAGAGAAAGGAGTAATTGTTGGATTGATCTCCACCCGCACCACGTCGTGCATCCCCTTTCACATCCAGGATTATCCATGAAAAAGTATCCCAAAAACTGAAAGTGGTTGAACACAAACTGGCTGATGGGATAAGGTGCTATGTTCATCTTGCGTTCTCGTATCGACAGTTTTCGTTTTCTTTTTTCCCAAATAGTCCAGTCGATGGTAGCAGGCGAGCAGCGAGCGAGGCCACGCCGGAGAGCGCACTGCCGCGTGCCGGACGTTGGAGCAGGGCCAGGTACGAACGCGTCATGACTCATGAGGAGCAGCGTGGATGGCTCTTCCGCCTGTGCACAGGGCTTGGGGCGCGCCTTCGGGCACGCGTCGAGTGACGCCGCTCGGCTGTGGTGCGGCTCCCGTCGCCATGCGTGGCCGGCGCGGGGCGCTTATCGCGGGAACGGTGGAGGACAGCAGGGCGGCTGCCATGCTCGTCCCCCACGAGGGCCTCCCTGCTACGGCCGCTAGACTCGCTCCTCTTTCTTGTACAGGCATGGCCATCCTCCTGGGCCTCCCTGCTGGATGATGCTCCTGTTCCGGCGCCGCGTACCGCTGTATGTCTTCTCCTAGCTCGCGCACGGAGGCACGGTGGTCGCCGGAGCTGGCCGCTGGGCACACGGGGAGGCCGGGCGAAGTCGGGACCGGGACGGCGGCGACGTACCGCGGCCAGGGAAGGCGAAGTCAGCGGCGGGGACGCCTCCTGCGCGTCGCCGGCGAGCTCATCTTCTAGCTCGCGCACGGGAGGCACGATGCTCGCCGGATCTGGCCGTTGGGCGCACGGGGAGGCCGGGCGAAGGCGGTAATGGGAAGGCGGCGGCGGACCGCGGGCAGGGAAGGTGAAGCCGGCGGCGGGGGCGCCTCCTGCGTGTCGCCGGCGAGCTAAACTCGGTCGGCCATGGCGGTTCCGCGACGAGGATGATGCCGATGGACGGCGCAGGATCGACCGGGTGGGGGCACGCCAGGACGCGGTCGTGCTGGGCGCCGCCAAGGCACGCGATGACGGCGAGGATCTCCTCCTCGTCGGGGACACAAGAAGGCCATCGTCAGGTCGGGTCGGATGCATAGGATTGGGGATTTTTTTCCGTTAGCTTGGCGGTGGCAAAGAGGGTAATTATTTTCTAAATCTGCCTAGCAATGAGGGGTAAAACCGAAAAATTGAAAAACGCACCATCACCTCCTCAAGCCATATTATATAGTAGAAATATACTCATGATATTGTTATTATTGTTATTTTTCCTGACATGATTGTACTTTATGACTGACCAACTAACTAACTGGGACCGTCTGCATTGACTGCTTGCTTTACCAACCTATATAACCAACCGCGGAGCTGTTTTGCGCTTCATTGCGACTATATGTGCGTGTAGTGAAATTAAGAAAGGGAAAGAATATGGGGACCATGATCTTTATTATCCATTTTTGTGCCTCCTTTTCTTTGCTCGTTTGATATTTCCTACATGATGTGTTATCCATGGATATTTCCTACATGATTTATGTAGGGATGATCACCATGGATATGCATGCAGTTTTGTGCACTCTCTCAGTTTAGTTGTGCCTTGTGGTCATCTGTTAGTCCACATAGACTGGTGCAATAGTGTCTCACTATATATGGTCTGTGTACTAGTCATACAGGCTAACATGGCTGTGATTATTAATTATCTCCTTTTTATATTTACTTCTTTGATGTGGAGAAATCTGAGGCTGGTATCTTTTAGTTTGATGCACTAACACATGATGTAAGTGTTAAAAAGAAACACATGTAGATGTTAAATGTACTGATCAGTCTTTGACTTCAGCATTAGCTATCGAGTCATTATGTATGCAGCAATGATTATAGAGCATCTGATGGTCCTCTGAACCTCTGATGATGACCGATCCCTTGTAATGACAAGAGAGTTACTAAAGGGAACATCCACGAACGTGATCTTTATGCATGCATGCCTGTCCTCCTGCACATGAGTAATTGATTGAGAGGTTGTTGAAGTTGAAATTTGTTCATTTTTCAATTAACTTCTCTTGACGCACTTCGCCTATTGCTTTGAGTTCACTAATGGAGTTGAGAGGAAATACATGAAAACTTGCCATGCATGTTGTTGGTCTCGAGTTGTTACTTCTTCCCGCTATGGAAAGTTCAAACATACTGCATCCTTGTTCAAAAGTTTGTGCTTGCATTCATATGATATGACAGTCCCTACACATATTTTGAAGCCTTATTCTTAATTAGGGGTACAGTTCATACACAATTTTGTACTGGACTAGAATGAACAGTGCTTAGAGATTAATGTCTTATCAAATATATAATTTGCAATCACCCTCACCAAATTCATGATACTTTTGATGAAATCCCAACAGTAGTCTGAAAGCAAAAGGAAATTAAAGGCACAAGAGTACTACATTACAAGGCGTTCATTCCATTTATTAGAAAGGGATATCTCTGATATATCATATATGTAATCATATACAGTACTATATAGTCTGATGATGTTGATACATGGTATGACTATCATGACTAGGACGGCATTATAGATAAATACACAGAGCTTCACACGTACACATAAGTAATTAATCGTTTCCTAAGCTTGATTTTGCGTACTAGAACGTAATAGAGAGTTACTCAGATATCTATAATGTGGAGCAATGATCTTAACTTCATGTGCACCAACCACCGTACCAGATCCTTGATCTGGGATGGTGACCTGACCACGCTTTCTTAACCGTGCATTCTTGCAATATTTTTCTTCAGATGAAGAGGCTGCCTTCTTCACCGTGCAGCAGGCCTTGTGACGGCGAAGCTGGGCTGCTCCTGCTCAGCAGCTCCTCGATCATCTGCAGCGCGATTCTCTCCTCGTCGTCCATTGCCGCCGGCGGTGGGGAGCCCGTCGTGGATGTGGACGTGGACGAGGAAGGAGTCGCCGACACCGTGCTGTCACTGGGCGTCGCCGCCGCCGCGGCAGCAGCAGGCTCCTTGTTGAGCTGGACGGTCATGACCCAGCTGGAGTCGGCACGAGCACCCGCGCGTTTCTGCCAGACGCCAATGTGGGACTTCTCGGTGTCGAGGCGGAGGCAGGTGAGGGACGGGGACGGCGTCTTGCAGCACTTGCGGAGCTTGGCGTTGAGGATCTGCGACAGGCTGCCGGCGCCGGAGGAGGAGGAGGACGAGCCGACGCCGCCGCGACCGTCCCTCGCCGCCGCTGGGGCGACGATGATCTCCCCGTTGGCGCTCCTCGGGACGGGGAAGTTGGTCTTGGCGTTGCGGCCGCTCATGAGGATGGCGGCCTCGTCGTACGCCCGCGCTGCCTCTTCGGCCGTCTCAAAGGTGCCCAGCCACACCCTCCTCTTCCTGCATGCATGCATTGTGAGAACATGATAACAAAGAAATCAAGGAAAAAACAACATGTCAAACTAGCAACTGGAATGAATTTGTCTCTCAGGACACAATGGGATAGCTAGCTACACGGGTGTAGGAGATCGAATAGCATGATAGTAGTGATGAGACGAGAGAGCGAGAGTGAGGCTTACAGGAGAGGGTGCCTGATCTCGGAGACCCAGGAGCCCCAGTGGCGCTGCCTGACGCCGCGAAACTTCTTCTTGGACTGTACCATGATTCCCTGCAGATCGAGCGCAGAGCGAGAGATTCTCTGGCAGGGAAGGGGACGGGAATGAATGAATAAGCTAGCAGCAGGCAGAGTGGCAGTGTGTGTGTAAGTAAGAGTGATGAGTGAGTGAGTGTGAGGCCCGGCCTCCTCCGGAGAAGAGTGGGGGGAGTGATGTAGTGTGGGGAGGAGCAAGCAAGAGCCCTGCTGCTGCCAGTGAATATAAGCTACTGCCTGCCCCTCGGACCCCCGTACTTGCAGCGTTAAATGTGGTTACATAGAAAGATGGATACACGTACTCATGCATATGTAGGGCTGCTTGGCGTGTGCACGAGGGATACAGAGCGTGTCGTAGGGGAGATTTTGGATTTGGGGGGTGGCCGGTGGCTGTAACTTAACTGGAAGTGGCTTGCATGCGTTCCACGTATACTGGTAATGGTTTGACTGCTTTGCATGCTCGTTATTCACCTGTACTCCGCTAGGACATTTGGAGTACTTACTGCCAGCTGCATTGAACCCACTGTAGGCTTCAGATCAGATTTCGTATATATCACCGTGTAGTGCATCGAGTCTACCTATCATCATCTTTACTAAGATTTCAGGAGCCAGTAATTACAAGTCACTAGCGAGAAGGGAAGGAGAGCCTGTGCACTATCTGTTTTGGTTGGTCCAGATTGTAGCATTGAAAATTAACTACTGCAGTATATACTTATGAAAGTTTCTACACATTTGTGTATTGAAGTACGTATAAGCATGTTTGCTCTAACCCACTATATAATCTATAGGTTTCATCAAGAGAAAAATGCCATCTATGATCTATGCATGCAGGTTGGAACCGTGGGGTCAGCAGCAGTAACAGGCTAACAGCATGCGTGCAGCAAGGGGTAAAGCTCAACTAGAACAGAAGGAAAGAAGATCGACGGGAGAGAAGAAAAGTGTGTCTCTCTCCCCGGCGAGAGAAGGGAACGGAATTAGGGAAGTGCTGGGCCCCTCATGCGCTGCCGGGGTGGGCTGTCGGTGAAGTGTGGCCGAGTGGAACCACCCCCTCCTCGCTGCCGGTACGTAAACGCCGGTAATAAACTCCCCCACCTACGCAGCTTGGCGACCTCATTGATGGCGTGGGAGACCCTCCTCATTTACAAGTCATGAGCTGAGCTCATGGAGGATGGATCCATCAGTCGTCCCCGGCTCTAATTGCTAACTACAAGCAGCTGGTTGGCACTAGTCCTAGCTACCTCTCGCTTCATCGCTCACTACTATATGCAATGGTGAATGCTACAAAACCGGTAAGCTTTATCTAACCACCTTGCTGCACCCATTTTAGCTCCACATTGCTGCAGAACGCTCAAGACTCGAGCGTGAAGGGTGTAAACGTTATTACTCCATGATTTCACAAATATAATGTGCATTTTGATTGTCCAAGTTGAGGTTTGATTCAAGCTTTCTTATAGTTACAGCATCTAACAATACAGTAGTATTAGATTAGTTATTACTCTAGACATGAACTTAAACTTGGACAGTCTTTTTTTTGGGGTGTATATTAGATTAGTTATTTGGTCTAGACTTGAACTTATGCTTGGACAGTGAAGGTAGTACGTCTAGAAGTAGAGCACACCACTACTCCAGAACAGTGCACGATTCATGCCCATGCATGATGGACATGGTACCTCAGTTGAGCAGCCAAGTGGTGGCTAGCCAGGACCGACGAAGAATCCATCGTATGCAGTGATGCGCTACGGGTTAACTCCGCTAGTTCCAAAGCCATGAGGAGGAGGGGAGGGGAGGGGCGCTCGAGAGGTTGGCCGGCAATAACTGCCATCAACTCGAGTACATAATCAGTCGGTCACTCGAGCAGCCAATCATCCCCATGCATCCATCCATGGCGTGTCCGGCAAGCTCCGCAAGAAAAGGTGAAACTTCGGGGGGTAGTTAATGGCGATCGAAATGAATGCGCACGAGCGCCCGGCAGCACGCACTTTTACGGTTCGGCTCCACTCGGATTCGCGTGTCAGACTGTCAGTGAGTTCTTTGCTTGCAGGACGGACGGATGGAAGCTTCTCTGGTCGCTCGCTCGGTGGATGGATCCGATCGCCGTACGCACGCACAGGCACAGCTCCGTCACACGAGCCAGCGCGGTCCTTTCTTTCTTTCTTTCTTTCTTTCTTTCTTTCTTTCTGTTAAGGTGGTTGTTGGCCGGGAGCCGGCCGGAAGGAGTGTGGCGGTGATGACCATGATGAAGTGGTTGGCGACTTCCTTATGGGTCCATTAGAGCTTCCTAATACAACATGGAGGAGTTAATCGTCCATGGGGTCAGCAGCAGCAGCAGTCGGCACGCACCAAACACTCACTAGTCGTCAGTGCTAGCCAGCGGCAGTGTGGAAAACAAACACCACATCGGACGAACGAAAAAATGGGGAGCGATCCATCGGTCCGTCTTTTGTTTGCAATACCCGCACTGCATTACGGTGTGCAGGAGCCAGATCGATTAGGGGCGCGTTTGGTAGCCTGCAGCACCTCCAAACAGGCCCGCCAGCTGCAAATTTGGCATGTTTGGATGGTCGCAGCAGGCCCGCGTTGTGGCTCGCACGGAGATTAAAGCAACGCAGAGCTAGGCCCAGCAGGCACGGTCGAATCGAACGTGCCCGTGGAGCCAGGTCTAGCAGCTGCAAATTTCGGGAACGGCGTGCGCGCGGGCGGAGCGCGGGAGATGGCGCGGGATGCCGAATCTCCGACTCATTTTCGCGCCGCACATACTCTCACCTCTTCCTCTATTCGGTCACCGCCCGCCATTGAGGACCCAAAAATTCCCCACACCGGATCTACAGCGGCGGCCAGTGCCGACGGCCTGTCTTCTTCTGCAGCAGCTGGTCCGCGTTCTCGCCGCGGCGTCCTCCACAAGGTCGGCGGGAGGATCTCTCCGGCAGCTACAGTTCATCTTCTCCAATGTCGGATGTAAGTAACTTCGTCACTCTTAACTAGCGGTGGGTTATTTCAACGGCAGCCGGTACTAATTACACATCTATACAATTAGGCCGATGGGTTGGCTCTGATCAAGCAGACAGCTGCTCTCATAGCTGTCGTGCAGGCCTGGATCGTCCTTATTCGCAAGATCGTAGTTAGGCGCAATGCATACCCTCTCCTGCAGTACGGTCCTATGCTCGCCCGGGATAAAGAGAGGATAGCTAACCTGAACTACATCTACAACAATAACGATGTAGAGGCTATGCAAATTCTACGGATGGGTAGAGCCCCTTCTATGAGCTAGTGAAAAGATTTAGGGATGGCGGCTTGTTGCAGGACAACATCCACACATCGGTTGAAGAGCAAGTTGCCATGTTCCTTCATGTCGTGGGTCATAATGAGAGGTTTAGAGTTATCCACAGCACATTCAGAAGATCATGTGAGACTATCTCCCGGTACTTCAAGCAAGTTTTATTTGCCATTGGAGAGCTCAGACAGGAGATGATCAAGGCACCGTCAAGTAATACACCAACCAAGATCACCAACAGCTACAGATGGTACCCATTTTTCAAGGTGAGCATTTTTCAAGATCACCAACAGCTACAGATTTGTTCGTTCGTTTGTTCACATTGTTTGTTCATCAGTTCTGACTTGTTTCTTCATGTCATGACAGGATTGTATTGGCGCCATCGATGGTACTCATGTCACTGCTAGAGTGCCCAGATCACATTCTGCAGCATACAGAGGAAGGAAGCATTACACAAGCCAGAATGTCCTTGCCGCTGTCGATTTCGACATGAAGTTCACATATGTGCTAGCTGGTTGGGAGGGATCAGCCCATGATGCAACTATTCTATCTGACAGCTTGTCCAGACCTGATGGGATCAGCATGCCTGAAGGTAAGTTCTACCTTGGAGATGCTGGATATGCTTGTCGCCCTGGAATTCTGCCACCGTTCCGAAACACCAGGTACCATCTTAACGAGTTTAGTGCAAGGAATGGTCCGCAGAATGCGCAAGAATTGTTCAATCTCCGTCATTCTAGCCTAAGAGTCACCGTAGAAAGAGCATTTGCTGCGCTGAAAAACAGATTCAAGATCCTTGACCAGAAGCCATTCCATCCATTCGAGACCCAAGTTAAGCTTGTTCTAGCATGTTGCATTCTTCACAATTGGATCTTAGGGTGGGGGATAGATGAACATTTCCCCGCTGAGGAAGATGTGACGCCTGACGACACACCTCAGGGCGGCCATGGTGTCCCCCAAGGAGACAATGAAGCTTGGAAGGCCAAAAGGCTGGAGTGGGATCAGGCAATGTGGGATGACGGAGGTGCCTCCAGGACATGACCTGCATGACAACCCCTTTGAAAGATGAAGAAGAAGACGAAGCAGAAGAAGAGGAAGAAGGAGAAGAAGACCCAAGTACTGAAGACCCCGCCCCTTTCCTAGTTACGTCAAGACTGTAATGCTATTTCATGAACTGTAATTCGTACTAGTTAGGACTGATGAACTGATGAACTGTCATTCGTAGTAGCTAGGATTGATGAACTGATGAACTGCCATTCGTACTAGCTAGGAGTGATGAACTGCCATTCGTGTGGTGCTGGGTAAGCTCACCATTACCAACAAAAGGTGAGCACAATCTAGCTCGCACGCAGCCAAACACCTTACTTTGCATCGCTGCTTGTTTTTCTGAAAAGATGCTGGCAACCAAACAGTGTGCTCAATATATGCTCGCAGTGCGATGCAGGCATCCAAACGGCACGCACAACATGGCCGAGAGGTTGCTCTCGCCAGACCAGGCCCTCTAAAGCCTGATCTGGCGGGACGCAAACGTAGCTGCAGGCTACCAAACGCGCCCTAGGACGTCCATGCCCCGAGGTCTCCGGCCTAACTCTGTCGGCCAGGGCCAGCCGACGAACCTCCATGACTTTTCTTCTTGTACTACGTAGCTTGGACAGCTGAACTGAAGAGGTGGTGAGAGAGTTGGCCCGGCAGAGTAATGAGGCTGTCGATCGACGCCAGGTGGTTGCTGTAAACGGGCTGGCTAGTTGGCGCGGCTACTGGTTGTTGGGGCTGGCTGTAGGTTTGGGCCGCTTGACTTGTGGGCTCCTGGACCTAGCTAGGTCCCTCTCTCGCTCGTCCAGTTCAGTGCGGCAGTGCTGTGTAGTCTCGACCACTGTACTGTACGGTTGGTTTGGTTGACGATCGTGCGTGTGCCTAAGCCTAATTCGGGTCATGTCCAATGTTGATAATCGTGCGTACCCTGTCTCGAGATCATTGCACGCTTGGTTGACGGTTTGGTGCCTAATCTGGCTGGGGAGCCGTTGATCACCGAGTACTAAGAGGTGTGTAGTAGCGATGAATTGCGGCGTGAAATCCCGGCCGGCTCCCCGAAATCATGGGGTTAATTTCGCGCATGTGGAGTTTTATCCTCTCGACCTGTTTTCTAGCGCATGGGATTAATTTTTTTTTAGTAATGAAGTAGCAACGTGTCCTCTGACTTCCCAGAAAAGAAAAGGTTCAAAATCCAGAAATATAAGACGCCTCGTCACCGAAAATGATTGAAAACACATTGATATCCTTGAAATTAGGAGGACACGTTGCTACTTCATTACTAAAAAAAAATGCGACTTGAGGTCTAGACAGACCATCAAGCAGTTTATTTACAAAAATTCGGTGTGTTGAACCCGCTAGCGGTCGCTGGCACTCGAGCTCGAGCGGGGGGTTTCACCGGTACCAACACCTGGTAGCCATCCGGGCTAGTCCTCGGTTTCACGCTGCTACTTCATTATGGAAGAATAAACTGAAGGACCTTATATACATATGTTGGGCGTTCGACAAGTACGAGGTAATTAGGTGCTGATGTATTTTCTTGCACTTGTGTTTGTAAATTTTAGTAGTCACAGCATGCATGTCACTCCCTGGTATTTTGAACTTTATACACCACTGGTGTACTTCTCTGTACATCCGTGTGTGCCAGGAGTAGTATACATCTTCCTGGCACGGGTGATGATCGGACTTGAATAGTTTAATACGTTTGCTCCCCCTTATGATTATATAAGCCCCTTACAAACACGTACTCCCAGTATCACGTATGCATTGTTCCCATTATGCCATTAAGGTGGGTAGTTGCTATTCATGGCTCTTGTTTTCGTACAAATGAATGAGGACATTATGAAAACCAGACAAAACCTGCACAAGACACCGAGATGGACCACGGCCACACAAAGCAGAAGATTAGATGCCATATTAGAGCGTGTTTGGTAGTGGCTCAGCTTCTCTAAATCCTCAAATTCTACAATAGCTTTCAAACTCTGACTCCAGCATCATCGAAATCGCTACAAGAGGAGATAAAAACGTTCGGTTCAGGTTCGGTTTCGATATTGGGCTGGAAACCCGCTATCTGCCGATTTAGCCCGTGGAAGGAGGAAGAAGTTTAGCCCGGCGGCATACAGTTTACCCTTCTGCTGGACTGGTTGGCAGGCTGGGCTGATTTGGTAATAGCACAGCAGGCCGTGCTGGCAGGTCGAGTCAGAATGCATCGTTTTTTTTTTTGGCAATTTGACTCTACATAGAGCAAACAGAGAAGTTTTTGGGTGTTGCCATGTGTAAAAGTAATTGTATCCGTATATAGGAATCATATACCCAAACTTGTCTATTAAAATGTATGCCCGTTTCTTATATGCACAGCAACATTGCATATATATCATATCACCGGGGGACAATTCCAACCATGAGGGAATAGAAAAGAAAGAGAGGAAATAGCTGATGGACACGGAGAGAGAGACGAGAGAAGGAGGTTCGTCGCCCTTAGCTGTGGCATATCGACATAATTAGATGAAATCAAGTTTTTTCAAATCCGTGGATGACCGAAATGTTAGCTCTGGTTTTTGTACTCTCTCCGTCCACAAAATGATGTCTCAGTCTAGTCTAAATTTGCATATATCTACACACTAAATCATGTCTAAATACATACAAATTTGGGATAGGTTGAGACATCCTTTTGTGAACAGAGGGAGTACATGATTTTCGGACAATTCCGCGGATTTAGCTACACGGATCTCGAGTGTTCGGGCTAGCTAGTAGCTACGAGCCTACGACCAAGAAGTTGGAGAAGACACAACCCAACACGTACAAAACTTAAGTTCTAGGTAAATCTATACCACAAGAAATAGGGGATGGGAAGAACATGTCATATTTGTGAGGTTTTACTTGGATTGGTCCGTTTCCCGTTATTCCTTATCAACTTTGTTTGGTTATGGTTAGTCTTGTATCTATTGGCAATGTTGCCTTGATGTTGTTGGATATCTTGCCCTCGGCAGTTGTTAGGTGGAAGGGAACCTTGATGTAGATCAATTTTTGGGAGGATCCCAGGCAACGAAAACATGAGGTGTGTTGGGAGTTGTGCTGAGAGTGCATGATCCCTCTTTACGGCCTCTTTGATTCGAATTGGAGTGACATGTCCACTTGAATATTATAGGATTAGCAAACCACGTGAATTGAAGTAGAGAGTGCTTGATGGCACGATAAAATCAAAATAACTGTAAAAAGAGATGGGAGCGAATGCTATATTTGCTATGGAATGTAGTACAAATAATTTATCACGAAAGACTTATGAAGGAACTAAATCCTTAAAAAATATAAAATTACTTTAAATCAAATGAGTCTTAGTGTGTGCTAGCAAAGGGTATCCCGCGCTTGGTCGTGGGAACAGTTTGACTACAAATTTTCCAAAAATAGAAGACCAGCTAGTCCCGTCCTCGAGAGTTTTTTTCTTTTCAGGCATGCTCCGATTTGAAACTAATCCACGCTATGGAGCCCAACGCTGTTTACTGCACCTTGACTTGATGGCATCCGTGTACTTTCTAGAAGATACATATGTATTGTGGTTGGTTATCAGTCAATTTACAAACACTACCTGCCGTTGGTAATTTATCCTTGTCGTTTCTTTTCCCTCTCACCTTTCTTTCAGACCCTGAAGTGATACTGCTCAACGTGTCGATCGGCAAAGATACTTCTTTTATCCATTCTGTGGCACTCCATATGAAAGCATTGTCACTTTTGCTGAGAAAATGACAAAAAACCACCACAATTGAACACAACGCGACGCTGAGCCACCACCTTTGGGCTTTTTTACACATAAATACCTCTTTTCGGGCTAGGGTGTGACGCGGAGCACTGATCGCGTCTGTTTAGCGTGTTGACAGCATTTCTGGCAGGTGGGGCCCGTTGTCAGTGCACACGTGGCAAAATGCTCACGGACAGGGTTGACGGGCCGTTAACGCGCGTTAGGGCACGGCTGCTTATGACCGTTGCGCCATCGCGTCGAGCTCTTCCTCCACTCATTCCCCTCCCTTCCTCTGTCCTGCCCGATAGATCCGCGCCGTCGCCGCCCCGCCGTCGGAGAAGACCACCGCGCGCCCCCGTTCCGCCATGGTTTCCTGGGGCGATGGAGAGGAATCCTCCAGGGATGTGAGCTCGGACAGCGGAAATGTAAGTTCTCTCCACACCGATTGGCGATTTCTAGGGTTAATCTCGATTTCTAGGGTTCTTGATGAATTGGCGATTTAGGTAGATGAAATCCACTCTAATTTGCGATTCCATTTGCCCTTGTTAGAGCATCAACACGATTAATGATTCCGAGTACTGCGGACTAGCCGACGATGAGGAAGAGCCTGTGCTCTGTCGATGTGGGTATGTGGCGGCCAAATTCGTGGGATTTGAGGGCTACAACACCGGCAGGAGGTTCCTAGCCTGTGAAGGCCAGGTGTGTGATCACTGTTTGTTCTCTAATTTGTGTAAATGTAACTCCTTTTACTTACCGGTCCTGTTAAATGATCTCTGACTGCTGTTTTAGGATGGAGAGAAGTGTGACTTTGTGCATTGGGTTGATCCAGTCCCTCATGATTCCATGATCAAAGCACTGAGCAAGCTATGGGAAATGTATGGAGAAGTTAAGAAAGGCAGAGTCACTGATGCCCTGGATTACATGGATAAGAGGTTTGGGTATCAAGACCATAAACAGAAACTCCACACTGATCTGAGGAATTCTCAAGATGAATTAGCTAAGGTAGTGCAAGAAAAACATGTGACTTTAGCCCACAAGGCTATAGCTGAACAAGCACTGATGGAAGCTAGGGCTCAATTAGAAGAGAAGAGGATCACTGAAGAAACAACCTGTAAGATGCAGAAATGCTTGTTGAAGAAGGCAGAGAAGGACAGGGACAAGTGCAAGGAAGAGAAGAGGAAGTTAGAGCAATACATTTCTGATTTGCTCAATAAGAAAGAAGACATGAGGAGCAAGTTCAAGAAGATAAAGGATCTATGTGATGTTTAATTTTAGGTTGGTCATGTAATGTTGAGACCTCTGTCTTGTTCAATCAAGATTTGTTGTTGAATTCAGTGTAGTTGTTGGAATTTGAATTATTTGTTGCATTATGAACAATTTGTGATTTGTGAGTTGTAATAAGTACAATTATTATCAGAATTATTATGTGTTGTTGAATGGTTATTATGTGTCAATGAATGGTTATTGTTGCTGTTTAATGAATACTGTTTTTTTTGTCCATTTAAGTGGATGGTTATGGTCTCGACAAGTTGTCGACAATTTGTCGAGACCTTTTTGTTCCATTTAAGAGGAGGGTTATGGTCTCGACAACTTGTCGACAATTTGTCGAGACCTTTTTGGTCCATTTAAGAGGAGGGTTATGGTCTCGACAACTCGTCAGAGACCTTTTGCATCCTTTTAAGACAATGCCTTAGGTCTCGACAACTTGTCGACAATTTTTCGAGACCTTGTGCATCCTCGTGCTCGTACGGCGCCACCGCCTGCCCCGCCCTCGTGCCCGTACGGCGACCCGCCGCCGCCTCCAGTCGCCATTCGTGTCGCGGGAGAGTGACTGAGAAGAGAGAAAGACAGAGTGAGCCAGTGAGCCGTGCCCTAACGCGCGTTAACGGCCTGTCAACCCTGTCCGTGAGAATTTTGCCACGTGTGCACTGACAACGGGCCCCACCTGCCAGAAATGCTGCCAACACGCTAAACAGACGCGATCAGTGCTCCGCGTCACACCCTAGCCCGAAAAGAGATATTTATGTGTCAAAAAGCCCAAAGGTTGTGGCTCAGCGTCGCGTTGTGCTCAATTGTGGTGGTTTTTTTGTCATTTTCTCCACTTTTGCTACTCCCTCCGACCCAGAAAAAGTGTCGTGTCGGAGGAGAATAGCATGTACAAAATGTTGTACTAGCTACGACATTTATTTCGGACTATAGGGAGTAGTAGTTTATACTTCCTTCATGGTATTACATTTGATAATAATATTGTGTGTGTGGCAGTGTGGGGCATGGTCTCTCTCTAAAATCCTAACGATGGCCATCTGGAAAATAGGAAAAGCTTGATGCTCCGTCAAACCCACATGAAAGCCCAAGCATTTTTTTTTTTTTTGAAACGAGGGGCAAAAGCTTTGCCCCTTATATTAATTAAGGGAGAAGATTGCAAGAATGCAAGTTTTTGTGTCTGGAATTATTACAACGCGATTACTCTCGCGGTATCAAGTTGCCCAAACATTTGGCACCCGCAAGAACCCACAACCGGGCTTCATTTTTTACTTTGTCTAACACAACTATTGGTGGCGCGCTCTTATTCTTAAACACCCTAGCGTTGCGCTCATTCCAAACCTCCCAAGTGACAAGCAAGGTGAGAGAAGCGACGGCCTTGCGGTTTGGGGCAACGTTCGTCATCAAAAGCCACCACTCATTGAAGTTGAGGTCTAGCCAATCTCCGGTGTTGACGTTGAGAAGACCAAGCCAACCTTTTGCAAGATCCCAAATTCTTCTTGTGAAGCGACAATGCACAAGAAGGTGTACTAGAGACTCCGTAGTTTGCTTGCAAAAAGGGCAAAGGCCGCAATTTGGCCAACCTCTTTTGGCTAGCCGGTCGGCGGTCCAAACTCTATTTTGATTTGCAAGCCATGCGAAGAACTTCGTCTTGGGCGGCAAACCGAATCCTTCATGGAGGAGGAGAGTGTGCCCATAAATTGCATCTTGTAGGCAGATTTGGCCGAATACTCCCCATTCTCTGTGAGCTTCCAACGGATCTCATCACTCACGCCATGGTTTAGGTGAACGTTTGTGGTGAGGCTCCAAAGTTCCACAAATTCCGAGAAGTGAGCAACGGTGAAATGTTCATCAAGACGCACCTTGCCCACCCAACTAGCCCCAAGCATAAGCCCAATCCATTAATGGTAGTGGTTTGTTCATGTTGGCAAGACTCTGTTTGCTCCGGCGGGGTTTATTTTTTTGTTTTCCTTTTCAGTTGTGTGCTTCCTTAATGTATACACTAGCTATGAATATCTTGTTGTTACAGAGGCTGGGTGTATGTGGTATCTTTTTATATTAATATATTTCCTTTATCGAAAGAAACCCACATGAATGCCCAAGCCATCGGGAGGTAATAATTTTTGGACGCGATTAGCGTTCTGGCCAAAAAATAGATTACTTCACGTGTTAGAATTTTTTAGTTGCAACTGGTTTTTTTGTTGCAGTTGGGAACTCAAGAGTTCCAGTTCCAACCAGCCGACGGCTCGGACTTGGTCCAACAAGTTAATTTTCATCTAGTTGATCGGAAATTTTGCAAAATAGATATTCTTATATCCATCTGGCCTCCGTGTTTGTTTAGCTCTTCATGATGTTACAAATTGTTCTCATTCAAAAGCTCTTTCCTAAAAAAGGAAAAATGAAACCCCTGCATCTGCAACAATCAATGAATACAACTACTTTAATTGCAGTGATTAATTATTCAAAGTTTATAGCTCAACGATGACTAAATAAATCAACTAATGGAAAAGACATAATCATGTAGTCTATTAATATGTCGTGAGCCACTTTGTCACGGCCGATCCTGAGATTTTGGGATCCACGGGAATTAGAATTCGGGCCCTAGTATAAAATATATATTTATTGTATGTATGCATGTACATATGTATGTATGTGTGTACGTACGTACGTACGTATGTGTATGTATGTATGTTTGAAATGTTGCCAGTACAGACTTAATGTGCAAACAAAAGCAATATTCATATAACAAATAATGTATATATCTTACATAAAGAAATTCCTCAAAATACTTATCACACTAGTACAGAACGACATATCAGAAACGGGCCAAAAACCCCATCGAAAACGGAGAAACGGTCAGTGTCCCCGCCTCCGTGGTTGATGTGAAGGCCCTCATCGGTAACGGAGGCAAAAACCGTCGCCGATGAGGTCAATTTTTTGCAACGGTTGGTTTTGATCTCCGTTGCCTTAGTTCGACATGATCAGTTACGGACATCTTGGTCCAACCGTTTGCATTGAGATTTTTTCGTAAGCGTGATATATATATATTTATTTAGCCTGTAATATATATTGCACGCCGCATTTGATCTCAGACAACACAAATATTGAAACGGTAACAGATTTCATTCATATCACAATGTAACCTTTACATTTCCATCACAATTTCACCTTTACATTTGCATCAAAAGATGCGACAAACATAAGAGGAAAAATGATAACAGATTACATCTATACTAAGCCTATCATGTCAAAGGACAGAAAGAATTAACGATTTCCACAATACTCGCAGGTGTCACTCTAGCAATCCCATCTTATCTCAGCTTCTTGAGAGAAGGATGTTGAAGTTTTGGACCCTACACATTAGTAAAAATAAAGTTACAATTGTTAAGTACATATGCTAAAATAAGAACACTATGAATTTAAGCAAAACTGAAATGATATCTTATTTATGTCTTGAGGTGGCTCTTATTAATGAGCCGGAGCAGCCAACACACGGCTTGTCAACAAGATATTGCCATGTCGGCAACTTCATAGGATGCCTGATAACGATCATACTTTCCATGGAGGCCACCACCGGCTCTGGCTTTTTTATGCAGTGTCACCGAAATCTAATCTAATACGTCACCGATGTGACATTTCAGCGGCACTGTGTAAAACATTTTTACTTAAAAAGTACTTTATGCATTGTACCAAAACGTCACAATAGCGACGGTGGATATGTATGGTGGGGTTTGAAAGGGAACAACTTGATATCTGAAAGGACATTTCTATCCCTATATGTTTTGATGTTTGTTGACAACACAATAAGCGGACTAATTGTGTGCTAAAAGACTTACAGGTACATCTTATATTTTCACACATGATGGTGGGCTTTCTCCTCTACAAGCGTCAAGCGAGAAGTTGTAGTTTTCCTAGGTTTTACTTTATAGGAAAACCGTACTATCAAGAGGGGGATCCGGTGTGGAGGATTGGGCGAAACCAATCTTGTCTACATGTTTTGCACAAACCAAATATGCACACCACAGCCATCCCATTCCCTGAAAATGCTCTGTTTGGCACACCTTTCCTGGCTCCGGTAGTACCGGATGAAACGGCCCGGTAGTACCGAGCTCGCTCGGTAGTACCGGACTTGGTACCGAGCCAGGTACCGGCGAACGCCAAACGGTACTGGTTCTGAGGAAATTCGTACGCGGTAGTACCGGAATTAATTCCGGTAGTACCGACCGTGCGCGCTCCGGTAGTACCGGCGGAAACTCCGGTAGTACCGGGCGCGCGCGTCGCCTGGTCAAAATGCGCCTGTTGACTGCTGTTTTCTGCCGTTCGGTAGTACCGGTCCATTTGGTCTGGTAGTACCGCGCGTCTGCAGAAAACTGGCCAACGGCCATATTTTTGTGTGGAGCTATATATACTAGTCTTCTTCTCCAAAGAAGCTAGGCTTTGAAAAATCTCTCTCCACCATTGTTACAAAGCTTCAACCTTCAAGATCTCTCACTCCATCGGTCCAAACACCTTCATACTTTGAGGAGTGACGGAGGAGGTCTTGATCTACACTTCCACCAAAGCAATTTCGATTCCCCCCACTAATCCCTAGCGGATCTTGTTACCTCTTGGGTTCGTTGAACCCTAGACGGAAGTTGTGTTCTTCGTGGCTTTGGGAGCCACGGGGAAAAGCCAAGAGCCTCCAATTGAGTTGTGGATGCGTGCCTTGGCCTTGTGATTCTTGTGGCTTTGGGAGCCGCGGGAATTTGGTGAGAGCCTCCAATTCGGTTGTGGAGTGTGCCTCATCCTTGTAAAGGTTTGTTGCCGACCTCGAGGGCATCATATAGTGGCTCGTGGAACTCCTCATCGGAGGATAACACGAGGGAGATACGGTGTGCCATATCAAGGCTATTCGGAGTTCACTTTGTGACTCCGCACCGCTCCAACGGAGACGTAGCTTCCATTGGGAAGTGAACTTCGGTAGAACATCTCCGCGTCACCGTGTGGTTATCTCTTAACCTTCCTTTACTTGTATTGCTAGCTTATCTTGTGTAGAATATCTTGCTAGCTTGTTTATTGCTCATCATATAGGATTGTTCACCTAGTTGCATATCTAGAGAACTTATATTTGAGCAATTCCCAAATTTGTATAAAAGAAAAAGAAAATTTGTAGTTGCCTATTCACCCCCCCCCTCTAGTCAACCTACTCGATCCTTTCAATTGGTATCAGAGCAAGGTCTCTTTATTAAGGGCTTAACAGCCTAAAGAGGAGGATGACTAGCGAGGGAGTTAAAACTTGCTAAGGAACAACAAGAGAAAAATGATAAAGAACAACTTGAGAAAGAACTAAGTGAAGCGGGGATAACCCCCCGATGATAATGCCCCGGTCACCATGAAAGCCATGATTGAACTCTTTGGGTTCATGAAAGGCAAAATGGTGGACGAGGTGTTTACTCGGGTCATTAATAATCAAAATGCCTCCTCATCAACCGGTGTTTCTAACGTTGAGGCCTTGGTTGTTAAGGATAACAAAGATCAACCTAAAACTAGTGAGAAGCCTCCTCATAACTTTGCTCCACCTACTTCATATCTCACTCAAGTTCCACTCACTCAACCTCATATAACCAACCTAAGTAGGCCACCTCCTAAGCTTGATAATACTCGTTATTTCACTTGGAAGAAATCTATGGAGTCTTATTTTCGCAGCTCATCGGTGCATCTTTGGAGGGTGGTTCTAAATGGTTACAATCCGGTTGATCCCTCCAACTTGACAAGGCAAGAAGAGATTGATGAACAACTTGATGCAAACGCCAAGTACATCCTTGAGAGTGCCATGACCGCCCATGATGAAGATCAAGTGCGGAATCTCAAAACCACCAAGGAGGCTTGGGATTTTCTCGCATCGGTATATGAAGGAAATGAGGGCCTTCAACGCTCCAACGACGCCATCCTTCAACATCAAGTGGACAACTTCATCATGCTAGAAGAAGAGACACCATCGGATCTCTTCCGAAGACTCACCAAGCTTGTTGTGGCATGTAGGGAAAATGGAAAGAAAGATATGGATGATGAATGGGTCAAAGCCAAGTTCCTCAAGACCATTGTTCCATACAATGAAAATATGGTGATGAATCTCCATACGAGAGCGGACTACAAAACAATGTCTCCCAATGACATATTGGCACAATTCGTCACTTATGATACCTTGAAGGCCACTTCCAAGTCTTCCATCAACCAAATTCGTGGCACAAAGAACCTTGCCTTGAAGGCTCATGTGGAAGAACATCCAAGATATGAAGAAAGCACAAGTGGTCATCATGAAGAAGATTTTGTGGGTGAACTCAATGAGGTGCTTGCTCTTGCCGCCACCAAGTATTGGAACAAAAAGAATATCAAGAGCAACTTCAGAAGCAACTTCTCCCCACAAATGAAAAGAATGTGCTTTAATTGTGGAAAGGAGAATCACCTTGTGAAGGATTGCCCCTATGAGAGAAGAGAAGATTTTGGAGGCCAACTCATCTTAAAGAAGAAGAAGTTCTTCACCAAGCCCATCAAGTACCTCATCAAGAGAGAACCTCAAAAGGCTCTTGTCACCGCAACACATGAAGAAGAGTATGAGTCCGGTGGCGAAGAGGAGGATGATGATACAAGTGAGGAAGTGGGGATGGCGGCTCTTGCAATGGGCAACCTTCCTCCTTCATTGGCACCCCTTTTCTCCGCTCCAAATGACAACAAGATCCCCAAGCCTATGTGCCTCATGGCCAAGGAAACCAAGGTGAATTCCCCACCTAAAATTACTATCTCCTCTAAACCATCTCTCTTGGATTGTGTTGAGGATGTAGGGAAAAATGAGAGAAAGAGGATACAATTACCCTCTTTATAAACAAGCTCCAAGAAAATGGTTGAGGCTCTCATGTACCAATATGGAGAAGCCAAACACCTCCTTGAGGAGAAGGAGAATAGGATTTATGAGCTTGAGGGGCATGCACGTGATCATGCCGATAAAATTGGTGAGCTAGAAGATCAACTTGTTGAGGAACAAGTGTTCCGGGAGCAACTTGAGGAGACCCAAGCCAAGGATTTATCCAAGGCAAAAGAAACCCGTGAAACCTCTATTCAAGTTGCTAGTGATCTAAAAATTAAAAATGATGAGCTTGTAGAGAGTCATAACAAACTCCTTGAGAATTTTGAGCAACTTAGGGAAACCCACAAGGTGACCTCAAGTGAGCTCACCAAGCTCAAGGGGTCATATGCTAAATTACAAGCTCAATTTATATATGCTAGCTTCACCACTCCTCATAATGATAAAGATGCCAATGCTTGTGCTACTAACCCTTATGTCTTAAAGCATCTCTCATGGAGGAGAACACTAGGTTGAAGGCCCAACTTGAAAAGGGCTAGCCACTTGCATCCAAGGGGAAAAGAACCTCAATGATCTTTTGACCAATCAAAAGGGAGTGGTTGCAAGGAAGGGCTTGGGTTTGCTCCCAAGTCCAAGAAGGCAAACAAGAAGAAGATGCCTACCTCCCCTTCAAAAGATATTATTTTTGTGAAGGAGGGGGAGTTGGGCAAGAAGAATGTTGAACCCATTGTGGGTGGTAAAGCCACAAGGGGCAATGCCACTCACAATGACTTTGCCGGAAAATATAACCCCTCATATGTGCTTATGAAATCTAGAAATGGTTATGTTTTTGCTAAATATGTTGGTACCTCATATGGAGATGATTATCACTATGCTATTTGGGTTCCAAAGACCCTTGTGACTAACAAAAGAGGACCCATTCCAAAATGGGTACCTAAATCAAAGACTTGATTTATTGTAGGGCTTTTCTTCCGGTGGATCTTCATGGCTCATTGATAGTGGGTGTTCATCTCACATGACCGGAAGCAAAGAAGTAGTAAAGGGCTTATTGAAACAATTACTCTCATTCTCTCATGTCACCATTGGGAACAATACAAGACTTAAGGTATTGGGATATGGCAAGGTGGTGATCACACCGGAGTTATCAATTGAGAAGGTCCTCCTTGTTGAATCCCTTTCATATAATCTACTTTCCGTTGGTCAATTATGCGATGCCGGTTACACCGTTATCTTTAATAAATACCACGTGACCATCCTTTTCACAAAATCTCTTAAAGTAGCCTTTGTTGGATTTCGTGAGAACGGTTTGTATGTGGTCGATTTCTCGAAAGAGACCACTCAAATTGCCACGTGTCTAATGGCTAAATCCGACAAGGGTTGGCTTTGGCATCGCCGGCTAGGCCATGTCGGTATGAGAAATTTACAAACTCTTGTAAAGGGTGGACACGTGGTAGGACTAACCGATGTTAATTTTTCCAAAGATCGTCCTTGTAGTGCTTGCATAGCCGGAAAGATGCATGAAAAGAATCACCCCAAGAAGACCATTATCTCCACTAAGAGGCCTTTGGAGCTCCTTCATATGGATCTCTTTGGGCCTCCCACATATGATAGTCTTGGTGGCAAGAAATATTGTTTGGTGATTGTGGATGATTATTCAAGATATTGTTGGACTTTCTACATCAAGAAGAAGAGTGAAACTCAAAAGATATTCATTGACTTTGCAACCCTAGTTCAACGCCAATATGACTCCAAGATTTTGGCAATTAGAAGTGACAATGGTACGGAGTTCAAGAATTACACTATGGATGATTTCCTAAGTGGGGAGGGCATTCAACACCAATATTCCGCTGCATATACTCCCCAACAAAATGGTGTCGCCGAAAGGAAGAACCGCACTCTTATTGATATGGCAAGAACTATGATGGCCGAATTTCATTCCCCATACAACTTTTGGGCCGAAGCCATCAACACCGCTTGTCACTACTCAAACCGGCTCTTCTTCCGTCCTCTCATGGAAAAGACACCATATGAACTCCTCACCGGTAAAAAGCCAAATGTATCTTACTTTCGAGTCTTTGGTTGCAAATGCCATGTTTACATTAAAGGTTGCAAAATTGCTAAATTTGAATCTAGATCTTTTGATGGTATACTTGTTGGATATGCCGCAAAGTCTCATGCTTATAGGGTCTACAACATATCCACCGGGTGTGTTGAAGAATCTATGAACGTGGAGTTTGTCGAGGATAATGGCTCCCAAGCGGAGCATATTGATCATGATGATGTAGGTGATGATGCTCCATCTCAAGCCATAAGAACTATGGGGATTGGAGAACTTATTCCTATTGAAGGACCTATTGATGATACTCAAGAAGAAGGAACAAGTTCTACTCAAGTTGAGCCATCCACCTCAATAGTTGATCAAGAAACTATCCAAGAACAAGAACATGATATTCATTCACATGATCAAGAAGATGGTCAAGACCCACCCAACTCTAGTGGTGAACAGAACATAATGAACCCACAACCCAAGAACTCCACTTCGGGTTGACCATGAGCAAGATGAAGGCAATGATGAAGATATTTGTGTTGGTGAAACAATTGGTCAAGCCATGGAACGCCGGGTCATCCGGCGTGCATCAAAATTGGATCATCTTTCCCACTTCAAAGAAAATATCCTTGGGAGTATTCGTAGGGGTGTGTCCACACGCAAACAATTATCTAACTTTTGTGGTCATGTCTCTTGTTTGTCTAGCTTAGAACCTCTCAAGGTATATGATGCTCTTGAAGATATGGATTGGGTTGCGGCTATGCATGAAGAGTTGAACAACTTCGAGCGCAACAAAGTATGGTCATTAGTTGAAAAACCCAAAGACACATGCCATAATGTCATTGGAACCAAGTGGATATTTAAGAACAAGCAAGACTCACATGGTCAAGTCATCCGCAACAAAGCAAGATTGGTTGCACAAGGCTACACCCAAATCGAAGGAGTCGACTACGGTGAAACCTATGCCCCCGTTGCTAGACTTGAATCCATTCGCTTACTAATTGCTTATGCATCTACTCATAATATTGTCTTATATCAAATGGATGTTAAAAGTGCTTTCTTAAATGGTCCACTAAATGAGTTGGTGTATGTTAAACAACCTCCGGGTTTCGAAGACCCTAAATTTCCTAACCACGTCTACTTACTACATAAGGCTCTTTATGGGCTCAAGCAAGCTCCACGTGCTTGGTATGATCATCTCAAGGAGTTCTTAGTAGACCGTGGCTTTGAAATTGGGGTAATAGATCCCACTCTTTTTACAAAAAGGGTAAATGGAGATTTTTTCGTATGCCAAATATATGTTGATGATATTATCTTTGGTTCCACTAACCGTGAATTTAGTGATCAATTTGGCAAGCTAATGACCAAGGAATTTGAGATGTCCATGATGGGAAAGTTGAATTATTTTCTTGGCTTTGAAATCCACCAATTTCGAGAAGGAACATTCTTATGTCAAGCCAAGTATATTAAGGACATGCTCAAGAAATTTGACATGAACAATGCCAAGCCATATAAGTTTCCCATGGACTCCAAGGCGGATCTTCACTTAGATCCGGATGGTAAGGAAGTTGATCAAAAGCTTTATCGTTCTATGATTGGATCTTTGCTTTACCTTTGTGCATCTAGACCGGATATTATGTTTAGTGTGGGTATGTGTGCAAGATTCCAATCAAGTCCTAGGGAAAGTCATGAAACCGCGGTTAAAAGGATTCTAAGATACTTGATGGATACTCCTAACTTTGGTCTTTGGTATCCCCATGGCACAAGCTTTGATCTTGTAGGTTATTCGGATGCGGATTGGGCGGGTTGCAAAATGGATAGAAAATCAACTTCGGGTACTTGCCAATTCCTTGGTAGGTCCCTTGTGAGTTGGTCTTCTAAGAAGCAAAATTGTGTGGCCTCGTCCTCCACCGAAGCCGAATACATTGCCGCCGGAAGTTGTTGTGCACAACTATTATGGATGAGGCAAACTTTAAAGGATTATGGTGTCATTTGTGACAAAGTGCCTCTTTTATGTGATAATGAAAGTGCCATCAAAATTGCTCACAATCCGGTTCTTCATGGGAAGACCAAGCATATTGAGATCCGGTATCATTTTATTCGAGATCATGTTGAGAAGGGTGATATTGCAATCAAGTATGTCAACACCAAGCTTCAACTCGCCGATATGTTCACAAAGCCTCTTGGTGAAGCAAGATTCAAGGAGTTGAGAGGAGAACTTAATGTGGTGGACATAAGCAATTGGATTTAGTGGACTTCTTGCATACCTACCCATATTAGACAATAGTTATTTGGTTTGGATGTAGGCATGGACATAGGGGGAGTGTAGCTCAATTCATGAGTCATCACTCCCCCCATTATGCGCAAATAGACAAATCTCGCATAATTGTCACTCGTGTGACTAAAATGTGCTTCAAAGATGAGTTGTGATTTTGAGCCCAAGATATATCTTCGCGGCTACAAGTCATACATACTCAAACATGGTGGCTACGGCCACCGCCCTCCTCTTTTCTTGAGGAGTTGGGTTAATTGAATTATTTGGGTATTTTTAGACCTTGCTCTATCTTTTGAAGAAACTCTTGGATGTTGGGTTTTCCTTGTTGTGTCTTGCAACTCCAAGTGTTTATTCACTGCCTACAGTGACTTATCTTAACCTATGCCAAAATCTCATCTCATAAAACCCTCTGAAATTCCCTGCACAAGTTCATTTTTAAAATTCTGGAGTTTGGTTGTTCCAGGTCCCGGTACTACCGGGTGCCACAGTCCGGTACTACCGACGCCTGGGAAGTTGCTGGTTCAGAAAACTGCAATTTCCCGAGCGGCCGGTACTACCGGGCTCGCGGCCGGTACTACCGGGCGTGCGGAGGAGAGCCATATACGGGCGCGGCTCGGGGAAGAACTCTTCTTCCCCAAACCGCACCCCCACCCACTCTCTCTCCTCCGCGCCTCTACTCCAAGCTCCGGCGAGCCGCCGCCTCCGGTGTCTCTCCCCTGCCGTCCCCGGCCAGATCTGCTCCGTGGGAGTTGTTCCCACTCCTCTCCCCTCCGATGGCCTCCGGTATTTTCCCCTCTCATGCTCCTTTTTGGTCTCTATTGAAACCTAAAATGTGCTAGGGCAAATCACCGGTAGCTCCACTTATTGTTGGTTAAATTCGTGGGGGGAGATTCCTTTTGGTCTGGGATAGCACTAGCTAGTTACTCCCCATGGTCAAAACCGTCCTGTACCGCGGCCGGTACTACCGGCGGTTTTCCACCGGTACTGCCGGAACCTGGCATTTTTTGACTTATTTCTACACTTAGCAACTAGTTTGTTTTTACAAATTCATGAACTTGTGCACTTACCCCTGTTCCCTCTGCACCTGTATATGCCATTTCACAGGTAGCCGTGGTGGTCACGAGGTTTACGGTCGTAAAGACAAGAGGCCTAGAATCATTGAGTCAAATGAAGATGAAATTGAAGAAGAATCTGAAGAAGAGTCCGAAGAGGTATTGCCAACAAGATCCACAGCTAGAACTCAAGGCCGTCAGCCCGTCCAAAAGCAAGTCATTCCAAAGCCATTCACCAAACTTCGTCTTCATGAGTATCGGGCTTATCGAGAGATCAATCCTTATGACAAGAAGAGGTTCCCTAGTGTGAGAAACCCTCACTTCCACACCAATGAGCAAGAACGGGTTTATCAAGAAGTCTACTTGGGTTCAACAAACAAACACAAAGTGGTCATTCAACACTCCATTGACATTGAACACATGAAGAAGGATAAGCTTAGATCGTACTTTGCCGAAGCTCTTGCTATGTGTGGAGAATTTGGTCTCATTGACATTATGACCTTCAACCATCCATACATTGAGTACTATATTCTTCAATTCTATTCACCCGTTCACTTTGGCAATGACAATGCTCGGACCCTCAGATGGATGACCAAAGACGTACACAATGCTTGAAGCCACAATGAATGATTTTGGGGCTGTTTTGGGTGGTTATCGTGATGGAGGTCCAAGGTCCCCTTGTGGGTGGAGATGCCACTCAAATGATGAATCTGGTGGCAAGGAGTTGCTTGCTCCCATTACTATGGCAGGTGGTATTCCGGGACAAACCGAGGATCTAATTCAACCTTTTGAGATTCTGCACCGCATCTATCGTGAGTGTCTTGCTCCTCGGATTGGGAATTGGGATCAAGTGCACTCTTATACTATTGATCTCATGGCAAATTCAAAGACCAATAAAGGAAAAGGGAGTAAACTTGATGTCATGGATTTCATATATCAAGAGATGTGGCTGAATGTTATTGATAAGAGAGTTCCTATTTATGCACCATTTATCATGGCCCTCATCTGTCACAAATGGGGTGCAAAGACCGGTGAAGACCTTTTGAAGGATGGTTTGCCCGTGATCAAGCACAATGTCAAACAACTCCAGAAGAAGGCACACACTCTACCCAAGGACAGAAAGGGCTCCAAAACTGCTAGAGGCTCAACTAGTGCTCCTTCAGGTGCTCCAGAGATTGGGGCTAGTTCTAGTGCACCGCCTCTTGACGATGAACCTTCATGGTTCAAGAAATTTCAGATCAAGGCCAAGAGAGCGTTTTGCTTCAAGTTGGACATTCAAGATCGCATGTATGAGGCTCATGTCTTTCACAAGAAGGCTGCCATGAGACATAAAGCAATGATGAGGAAGTTGGAGATTGAACACTCTCCCGAACACCCTCGTGACTTGGTCATCACCCCCAAGGAAGAGTGGATCTCCGAGCATGGTTATTGGAGTGAAGAAGACGCCCCCGAGACTGAAGATCCGGCTCGTACCCCTGTCCACCGCGGCATGGGTGGAGAGTGACTCTCCATGGGACGTTTCTTAGCATCGCACTTCTCCCTTTTTGGTATTTCAATGACAAAGGGGGAGAATGTGTTCTAGTAGGATTTATCGATGGGATTTGCATGGGAGGGACACAAGCTTGCTCTTGCTTTGATTCGTTACCGCTTGTGTCCCATCTTATTTGGTTTATGAACTTCGTTACTTATTTGGTTTATGAACTTCGTTGCGCATGGTGTAAGACATGCATGAACCTATTTGTTTAAGACTATGTGGAGCTATGTAATAGACTTATTTAGCTATCTATCCTTGGTTATGTCTTACACGTTTGGCAAGTTATTTTTCATATGCCCATTTAGTTAAACTTGCTACGTTTGTAAAATATAAGGGGTGCTCATCCCACATGAATATGGTGTGTTTTGCATTCAAACGCAAATTACAAATAATGCACACATTCAGGGGGAGCCCGCTTGTCTTTTGCAAATCTTTTGTCGCTAAACATTGTGTTGTCATCAAACACCAAAAAGGGGGAGATTGAAAGGACATTTCTATCCCTATATGTTTTGATGTTTGTTGACAACACAATAAGCGGACTAATTGTGTGCTAAAAGACTTGCAGGTACATCTTATATTTTCACACATGATGGTGGGCTTTCTCCTCTACAAGCGTCAAGCGAGAAGTTGTAGTTTTCCTAGGTTTTACTTTATAGGAAAACCGTACTATCAAGAGGGGGATCCGGTGTGGAGGTTTGGGCGGAATCAATCTTGTCTACATGTTTTGCACAAACCAAATATGCACACCACAGCCATCCCATTCCCTGAAAATGCTCTGTTTGGCACACCTTTCCTGGCTCCGGTAGTACTGGATGAAACGGCCCGGTAGTACCGGACTTGGTACCGAGCCAGGTACCGGCGAACGCCAAACGGTACTGGTTCTGAGGAAATTCGTACGCGGTAGTACCGGAATTAATTCCGGTAGTACCGACCGTGCGCGCTCCGGTAGTACCGGCGGAAACTCCGGTAGTACCGGGCGCGCGCGTCGCCTGGTCAAAATGCGCCTGTTGACTGCTGTTTTCTGCCGTTCGGTAGTACCGGTCCATTTGGTCCGGTAGTACCGCGCGTCTCCAGAAAACTGGCCAACGGCCATATTTTTGTGTGGAGCTATATATACTAGTCTTCTTCTCCAAAGAAGCTAGGCTTTGAAAAATCTCTCTCCACCATTGTTACAAAGCTTCAACCTTCAAGATCTCTCACTCCATCGGTCCAAACACCTTCATACTTTGAGGAGTGACGGAGGAGGTCTTGATCTACACTTCCACCAAAACAATTTCGATTCCCCCCACTAATCCCTAGCGGATCTTGTTACCTCTTGGGTTCGTTGAACCCTAGACGGAAGTTGTGTTCTTCGTGGCTTTGGGAGCCGCAGGGAAAAGCCAAGAGCCTCCAATTGAGTTGTGGATGCGTGCCTTGGCCTTGTGATTCTCGTGGCTTTGGGAGCCGCGGGAATTTGGTGAGAGCCTCCAATTCGGTTGTGGAGTGTGCCTCATCCTTGTAAAGGTTTGTTGTCGACCTCGAGGGCATCGTATAGTGGCTCGTGGAACTCCTCATCGGAGGATAACGCGAGTGAGATACGGTGTGCCATATCAAGGCTATTCGGAGTTCACTTTGTGACTCCGCACCGCTCCAACGGAGACGTAGCTTTCATTGGGAAGTGAACTTCGGTAGAACATCTCCGCGTCACCGTGTGGTTATCTCTTAACCTTCCTTTACTTGTATTGCTAGCTTATCTTGTGTAGAATATCTTGCTAGCTTGTTTATTGCTCATCATATAGGATTGTTCACCTAGTTGCATATCTAGAGAACTTATATTTGAGCAATTCCCAAATTTGTATCAAAAGAAAAAGAAAATTTGTAGTTGCCTATTCACACCCCCCCCCCCCTCTAGTCAACCTACTCGATCCTTTCAATATCCCTAAATATAAATAATAAAGATTTATGTTAGTTCTGACACTAATAGCTAGAATGAACAATTTAACCCAATAATATGGAGTATATAGTAGTATATAGTGTGTACTGACATGTGTATATAATTGGAGGCCATTATGGGAAAGTCAACAAACACTGCTGTCTTGAGTAATGTTCGTTTTTTTCTATGTCTCCAACTTTTTTTATGCAGTGTCACCGAAATAGACTCCTGTTTTCAAATAAATAATGACTTAGTCACATGATCTAGACAAGTTAGCTAAATTACAACCAGTTGTAAGTGTACAATAGACAAGTTAACTACATCAAGAAATGATCTACATAGAACTACCAGATGTGAACTGAACTACTATCAACAAGTTAGCTAAATTACAACCAGTTGCAAGTGCACAATATAGGCAGGTTAAATACATCATAACATGAACAAGTTAGCAGGTGCACGATAGGCAAGTTAGCTACATCAAAGAGTACACAATAGGCAAGATAGAACTATTGCAAGATAGAACTATTGGATGTGAACTGAACTACTATCAACAAGTTAGCTAAACTACAACCGTTGCAAGTGCATAATAGGCAAGTTAACTACATCAAGAAATGATCTAGATAGAACTATCGGATGTGAACTGAACTACTATCAACAAGTTAGCTAAACTACAGCCAGTTGCAAGTGCACAGTAGGCAAGTTAACTACATAAAAAATTATCTAGATCGAACTACTGGATGTGAACTGAGCTGCTCTAGCAGGTGCACAATAGGCAAGTTAGCTACATCAAAGAGTGGATCTGATACCTTCTTCACGTCGTTGTTGGATCGATCTAGCAGATCCGGACGAGGTGGAGGCAGAGGAAGCGAAAGCAGCGACGACCTCGATCACCGTGTCGGGGAGATGGCGAAGACCTCACCGTCCCGGGGGAGATGGCGAGACATCGCCGTCTCGTGGGTGACGGCGACGTCGGTGATAGCCGTCGTCGGCGCCAACAATGGCCGCAACGCCAGGAGCCGCCGCCACGAACAGATCTAGCATACTGGGACAGTGAGGAAAAGAGTGAGTGTTAGGTTTTGCTCTGTACGCCCATATATATAGGTACAACATAGGAAACGGTTCTTTAATAAAACCATTTTCTTTGAGTTTCTTCCACTAAGGGGTGGGGCCTACGCGCCGACTCTCTGGAATTTCTTCTACGGTTTGGATTAATATTTTCCCTAATCTCTACTATATGGAGAATTGATACATTAAGGATGAACCACTAGGACACTTATATTAATATTAGTGATTACTACATTACATACGAAGTACATATTAATAATAATAGAGAAAATCACATACAAAGAACTTATAGAACAACTACTATCTAGCAACTTCTTGTTTTTCTTGTGCCCTACTTCCGCGCAGTCCTCCTCCTTCTCACGGCCTCGCTTGTTGAGGGCCATCGGAGGCGGTGGCGACGGCGGTAGCATATCGAAGGCGGTGGCGGCGGCTTTCTTCACCTTCGCCAGGGTTCCCTTCTTCGGGACCGGCGCCTCCGCCTCCTCGTCGTCCTCCTCCTCCTCTTCGGTTGACTCCTCATCGGAATCAACCTTCGGTGGGCCCAGCATCAAGGTGGGATCATTGAAGTTGGCGAGCTCTTCGTCGTCGCTCGTCTCTGGCGAGGGTCCTTCAACAGACTCGCCGCTGACGGGGGACTGTCGGGCGGCGACGGAGTGCGCTCATGTGTGTCATTGTTGCGAGGCATCTTGACTAATCAGTAGCAGGGAGCGAGTGAGAGAGATAGAGAGCAGATCCCGTGGCGTCTTGAGCTAGCAGTGATTGGGGTTTTTAAGGAGTAGTGGGCGGTGCCATTATGCCATAGCATTTACTCGCCTTACTTCGAATTCCAAGAAGATGGAGCTTGTCCACATTGCAAACGGACACAGAAAAGTGTCCGTTGGCATAGAACGACATATCGGAAATGGAGCCGGAATTATGATTGTTGCCAATAATATGGGTGACGGAGTTAATACTTTCTCCGTTACCCATGTTGATGGGTCAGCCGCGGCCCAGGTCAGGCTTGTACGCACCGGCCGCGCGGAAAGCTCGATTTTCCGTCGCCTAACTCGTCCCGTTTTCATAGAGGGGTATCCGATGTGTCGTTCTGTACTAGTGTCAAGTTATCCTCCATGTGATGCTATCAAGCTTCTTGTTGCTTTCTTGTCCTTATTTACTATCGGATGCATACTTTATAGATGGCATTGCCACGTTAAAATTTACAGAAAAATTTGGTAATAAAAAATGAACACAAATATATAAAGCTACTAGATGAACTCAATGAAAGCTTACCAATTATCATGTATAACTCACAAATCACAATCACAATAATCTATAAGGTATGCCCTTAAACAAATATATGTATGATATATATGTTGATTATCACTGTCATGTTGCAATAAGGAATACACAATATAAATATTTTATCTTCAACTATAAATCGTTAATATGAACAATCAATCATCAATTCACCATAGAAAAATTAGGGCATAGCCTCCTACACTACTATGGATAATGGACTAATAGATAGGGAAGATAGAGAAGACACATCATACATAGCTCATACATTCTGTCGATTTCCTCTGGCGGTGGTCAGTGGGGCTTTGGGCGGCCGTTGTTTGGGTGAAGAATTAGCAAGAGGGGCAAGTGAGGAGTCGAGGTGTACCTGAGGAGATTCCGATACATAGTTTCTTGCTATTCCACTAAGAGGAGAAAATACCGTAAGTGGATCCAGAGCGTAGCCATGCGTAAAGCTTGTAGAAAATGTGTAGTTATAATCTTGCTAAGAACTATGTCGTATAGACAGTTCCATGACCAAACTGAAGTACAAACTCCGACACAAAAATTGGAGTATTTATTGTTTATCAATTCCGTTCAACCAATTTATGAACATATTCTTGATATTTGTTGGAGGCGGAAGACTAAAGTTAACAGGAACTATCTTTTATATATAACACATGTAAATGGTGTGATTAGTATGTGGTATTGTAATTGACGTCATTGAGAGCTCCTTGTTTTCTTCGTTTCACGTGGTGTTAGAGGTGTTTGTTCTTCGTAGAAGGTTATGACATATTTGTCCTGCGAGCCACAACGGCCACATATGTGGTCGAGAAGGAGAGGGGTGAGGTATTGTAGGGCGCAATGAAACCTCGCTAGTTGTAGCGCTCGAGTTTGTGCCACAGAGCTTCGAGAAGACGTCATGACCACGAGGAATGCAGGATTCGTGGTCGCCTGATCAGGCTTAGACCTAACGTCGGGGAGCTGAATCGCGGAAGGGCAGTGCCCCAAATGTTGCGAGTGAACAATCAGCGAAATCGAGAAATCTTATGTTAGATAGATTGTTTCCAGTTCGACGTGATGCAAGCGTGTATATTGTTTGTTAGCTTTGGAGCGATATGCTACAATGGTTCTAGATATCTTTTGCGATAGCTGATAATTTGTTGCGAACGTTGTTCTTATTTGTTGAAAAATGTTGCTTTCACACGAATAAATGTTGCAGCGTGCGATTTTAATGGAGTATATAACTTTAAGTAGATCAGACGGGTGGGAAGATGTCTAATCGAGGATTCTTTTGCCTTGAGAAATCTTTACAGGAAACAAAAACTTGAGCGTTTCATAGTTTGAGCATTAACATGCTTTTTCATAAGTGGTACACTACAACTCTAGCTTCATATTTTTAGCACTAACATGTTTTTCTTTTCTTTGTGGAGCTACACTACCATCGGTACCATGTGTTATTATAGATGTCTCAATAAAAAGAAACAAAGCCGGGTGCCACGAGGTCTGATGTAGTAGGAGTATCGTTAGTGGGGGGCTCATTAGTACGCGCGTGATCCTATCACTGCACGCACTCAGATCAGCGTCCAGGGCATCTTCTTGTTCCTCTGATTCTCGCACGTTGGAGCGCTTCTCTGCGATCTCGCGTTGATGCCACGTGACTCCTGCTCGAAAGTGGCAGCTACTGCGTCTGACTGTGACTGTCAAGTGAGCTGGTGCTGGAGATAGTGCCCACCTCTCCCGTCGGATCTGCCTTTGCTTCCACCTCGTCATGTTTGGAAAGATATAATATGCAGATAATAATCAGAGCCAAAAATACGTGTTGAATTTCCTCCAGTTATTAACTTCATTCATTAATTCCTTCCAGCAATTTTCTGTTGGTTCTTCCAATTTGACATCATCGCTGAGCTGACGGTGCAGTGTCGGCAGCCTGCCTTCTCCCACAGCCGTCCTTGGACGGAGCCTTTCCCTTTGGCCGAGCATTGCTCCGTCCGTCTCGATTTTCCTTCTTCCTAGCGAGAGGTGAGGTGAGTGAGCGGAGGCGGGGGAGCAATGGCTCACCGGCTGCTGCACGGCACCCTCCACGCCACCATCTTGGAGGCCGACAAGATCACCGACCCCACCCGCGTCACCGGCGGTGCTCCCCAGATCTTCCGCAAGGTCAGTCCCCTCCCTCCCCTGCAACCACACGACTCCACGACAGTGAAAGCAGAGTAGACTGCATCCATGGAAATGAAGAATAATATCTCACTTCCGCTCGGCCCAGAGATCTGAAATCTTTCTCGTCAGTAGAGAGATTCTTGGTTTCCTTAGGCAGTTGGGCGCAGGGGAAAAAGATGCAATTGTTGTAGTGCAGTGTGCAAGATTTGAAATTTCGATTGTCTTCGCTACTAGTAGGAATTAATAAAATCTTGTCCGACTGTAGTTTGTGCAAGGGTTCGAGGAGTCGATCGGGCGCGGCAAGGGCTCGACGCAGCTGTACGCGACGATCGACCTCGGCAGGGCGCGCGTCGGCCGGACGCGGGTCATCACCGGCGACCCGGTGAACCCGCGGTGGTACGAGGACTTCCACATCTACTGCGCCCACTTCGCGTCCGACGTCGTCTTCTCCGTCAAGGTCGCCCAGCCCATCAGCGCCACGCTCATCGGCCGCGCCTACCTCCCCGTCAAGGACCTCCTCGACGCCGGCAGCCATGGGATCGAGCGCCGGCTCGACGTCGTCGACACGAAGAAGAAGAGGCTCTCACATGGGCCGACGATACACGTGCGGCTCCGGTTCTGCGACGTCACCACCGACCGCCTCGAGTGGGGCCGGGGCGTTGCCAGCGCGCGGAACCCCGGTGTGCCGTACACCTTCTTCTCGCAGCGGCCCGGGTGCAGGGTCACCCTGTACCAGGACGCGCACACCCCGGACGCGTTCGCGCCCAGGATCCAGCTCGCCGGCGGCCGTAGCTACCAGCAGGAGCGGTGCTGGGAGGACGTGTTCGACGCCATCAGCGACGCGCGCCACCTGGTGTACGTGACCGGCTGGTCGGTGTACACCGAGATCAAGCTGATACGCGACGGCTCCCGGCCGCGCCCCGGCGGCGACGCCACCCTCGGCGAGCTCCTGAAGCGCAAGGCCAGCGAGGGCGTGCGCGTGCTCCTGCTGGTCTGGGACGATCGCACCTCCGTCGAGTCCCTCGGCATGACGTGGGGGTTCATGGGGACGCACGACGCCGAGACGTTGGAGTACTTTCGCGGCAGCGACGTGCAGTGCGTCCTCTGCCCGCGGAACCCCGATGCCGGCAGAAGCGCCATCATGGGCATGCAGATCGCCTACATGATCAGCCACCACCAGAAGATCATCGCCGTCGACCACGACATGCCCGTGAAGGGCAGCTCGACCCGCCGCCGCATTGTCAGCTTCGTCGGCGGCCTTGACCTCTGTGACGGCCGCTACGACACGCAGTTCCACTCCCTGTTCAGGACGCTGGACACGGCGCACCATAATGACTTCCACCAACCCGTCTTGGCTGGCTCCATCGGCATGGGCGGGCCGAGGGAGCCGTGGCACGACATCCACTCCAAGATCGAAGGTCCGGCAGCGTGGGACATTCTCTACAACTTCGAGCAGCGGTGGAGGATGCAAGGTGGTGCCCATGACCTCCTGCTTGATCTGAAAACCATGGAGAACCTGATCATACCACCATCACCAGTGACGTTCCCAGATGACCAGGAGGCATGGAATGTGCAGGTGTTCCGGTCCATCGATGGCGGTGCGTGCTTCGGCTTTCCTAGCACCCCAGAGGCGGCTGCTCGGTCTGGCCTTGTCAGTGGCAAGAATAACATCCTTGACAGGAGCATCCAGGATGCCTACATCCACGCGATACGCCGCGCGAAGCACTTCATCTACATTGAGAATCAGTACTTCCTCGGTAGTTCTTTCGCGTGGAAAGCTGACGGCATAAACCCGTCAGAAGTCGAAGCCTTGCATCTGATTCCCAGGGAGCTTTCACTGAAGATTGTTAGCAAGATTGAGGCAGGTGAACATTTCGTGGTCTATGTTGTGGTGCCAATGTGGCCTGAAGGTACTCCTGAGGAGGGATCTATTCAGGCAATACTAGATTGGCAGAGAAGGACGATGGACATGATGTACTATGACATCGCCATTGCAATTGAGGCAAAGGGGATCGACGCGAACCCAAAGGATTACCTCACCTTCTTTTGCTTGGGGAACAGAGAGGTGAAGAGGAGTGGTGAGTATGAACCTGCAGGTCGCCCATTGGATGGATCAGCCTATGAAAGGGCACAAAAGGCTCGGCGGTTCATGATCTATGTTCACTCCAAGATGATGATAGGTATGCCCACTGTACATGTTACATGAAAATTCTTGCAATTGTTGACATCTTGGCCACTTCTCCCCTTTTCGAAAAAAAACATCTTAGGCACTTACATGGCATTTCAGCTTTCCAAGATTACTATGTTTGAAGTATACTCAGAATTAGTTGGCGTTACTGTCGAAATTCCAATACAATTATACACATATGTCACATACCTGATTGTTTTTTGCAATAGAAGGTACCTGCAGTTTTCTGTTCTTGTTGTCACAAATGTACCTGATATTGTCACCTGATCCTCTTGTAAACTGCTACTACCTCCGTTCCATAATCTAAGATGTTTTAGGTGTTACACATGCATGTCTACATTCATACTAAAAGGAATGTACACATATACTAAAAAGTGTCTACATACATGTGTATGCATGTGAATGTGGAAAAAAACTAAAACATCTTATATTATGAAACGGAGGGAGTAGAATATATCCCAAGTGATTCAAATTTGAAAAAATCTGACATCTAGTCTGCTTGGTTTGTATCAGTTGACGACGAGTACATCATCGTTGGATCTGCCAACATCAACCAGCGGTCAATGGACGGGGGCAGAGACTCCGAGATAGCCATGGGCTCATTCCAGCCGCACCACCTGAACACCAAAGGCCAGGTTGCAAGAGGGCAGGTCCACGGTTTTCGGATGTCGCTGTGGTACGAGCACCTCGGTATGCTGCACAACGATTTCGTCAACCCGGGGAGCCTGGAGTGTGTCCAGAGGGTGAACAAGATGGCAGACAAGTACTGGGACCTCTACGCTAGCGATGAGCTGAACGACGACCTCCCCGGGCACCTCCTCACCTACCCGGTCGTCGTGGCAAAGGACGGCATCGTGATGGAACTGCCTGGGACGAAATGCTTCCCCGACACGCAGGCTCCGGTGCTCGGAGTGAAATCTAAACACCTGCCTCCTTATCTCACGACATAGAGCAGCAAAAATTCTGCAGTTGCAGAGTTGCAATCTCTGCATTGGTAGATTCTGCTTCTGTCTAGATAGTATGATGCAGTACTCACAGCAGTGTAAGCTTATTCTATTGTTGCCACCTCTAGTCTATATGGTGTTTGCAGTCAGAATTTATAGCTATTCTGAAGTCTGAAAATTTGAGCTAGTCCTCCTTGAATGATGCATACTTAAGAGTACCGTGGCTTGAAGATTCGGTACTTTGATGCTGTGTTCGAGATTTTTTTGGGAATGCTTCATTTCAGACTGGACTCAATACTACCTGAATTACTTGTGTAACAGGTCGTGTCAGCTAACGGTTTAGTCTTTTTTTTTAACAGAACGGTTTAGTCTCTTGGATTGAGGTCATCTTTCGGAAGGTTCCTGTCAGCTAACACATGTCCAATGTGGTTGCTTTCTTCGTCATCTCGTTTCAGCCTGGACTGCATGTCCGTTTCTAATCTTTGGACTTGGAGAAACAATGCCACATGCACCAGTCTGAAACCCTGCTGCTTAGGGCACGTACAATTAAGATCAATTATGCTGACAACCGTTGCTGTTTAAATTACCAAACCTTCTTTTTTTAAGATCAAAATAGTAGTAACTCTCAGCAGAACGCATTTCCTGCAGCAGCTTCCTGTAACATAACGCATTTCCCGTTCGTTGCCACCTCCAGCCGCTGTTTTTGGTCTTCCAGACTACGGAGTAGTACTACACCCTCGGCTATCAGGCTGCAAGCGGGAGCTGATAAACTACAATCTGCAACTAGTTGCACCCGCATCTCATTGTCGGATGTTGCACTTCAGAGTTTTTAAAAAATACGAAATAAATCATGGAGATAGATTATGATGTATCTTGTGCATCGGCCTTCCTTCCGCCACGCTGCGTAACCGGTCCACACATAATAGTGTCTATGTAAATGCCCATGGGTGTTCACTGATTTATTTTAGTTTTAGTTTTTTTACAATATTGTTTTTAGTTTTTTAGCGACATTTTTAGTTGAAGGTGTTCACTGAAGATATGAGGGGTTGTGGGTCGTCCTACTCAGCCCACATCTTGGCCCAGTTAATGCATGGTTCGCCTGGGGAACGAAAATGCGGTGGCTGCCCAGCTGCAAGTTTGCAACACACTCTTCTCTGTTCGACCTCAAACTTCAGCACAAATCTGAACACCACTTGGTAGTAAAAGAAAAGTGAACACTACTTCGGAAAAAAAAGGATGGATGATTTAACTCCTGAGATTCGGATAGAGTGGACATATGTCTTATCAAACATGACTTAAAGGACACCTTTTTTTTTGTGAGTTCACTGCCTCAAAGGCTGAAACGGGTCCTCCCGCTACAGATAGAATAGAGTTGACTCAGTTTATAAGAAAAAACAGGCCTAAAATCAATACATACTATACATATACATTGGCCAGTTAAAAAGAAAATTGGAACGAAGAACCGCACAAGCGAGAAGACCTGATGTCCAACCGACGCTAGCTCACCAAACACCACAAACTCGAGTCGTTAGCATAAATGTACCACATTTCTAGCTCAATTTCTATTTTGGTACCAATTTATTTTCTAGCAAAAATCCACCAGATTTTTCTCAGCCTCTCTCAACAAACCTAAATCCGGCTTTCATGACAAATTGACACCGAAATTGACAGTGGGCCCCACTTGTCAGTCCAGTAAAAAACTAAAAGTAATAGCTGGGTGAGGTGGACTGTGGCCCCACTTGTCAGCCCAATTAAAAAAAAAAATCAAAATATCTATTTAAAAAATCAAGACCGTCGGCCTCGTCCTAGTCGACCAGCAGCCACGCCAGCCTCGTCCTGGCCGTCGTCGCTGCTACGGGCCCTCCTCCACTTGTGGTCGACGTGGAGCGCCTCCCTCGCCCTCCACGATGCGGTCCACGAGCGAGGTCGTCCATGGTGTCGGCCAGGCCGGGGGAGAGCCCCACCTTGCCGCCATTTGTTGCCGCCACCGGATTCACGTCGCGAGGCCCCTCACGAATCGGCAAGGGGAGGGCGAAGCCCCCCCGGGATGACCTGCTGGACCGGCCAGGCACAACGGCCATCGCACGATGTTAGCAATAATAATCTTTCCTTAATGTGTGAGTTTAATTAGGAAATAATTGGGTAATAGTCTTGGCAAGTGTTTTGCCATACGTGTATGCCCTAGTCTGATTCGACTAGTGACTTGTACTAGTTTACTACTCTCTCCGTTCCATAATATAAGATAAGATGTTATAGGTATTACACATGTTGTCTAGGTTCACACTAAAAAGATTAGTGTACATGTACGCTAAAAAGTGTCTACATACATGTATGTACACATGAATGTGGAAAAAGTCTAAAACATCTTATATTATGAAACGGAGGGAGTAGTTGAGTATGTACGAGGGTTAGTCCTAGTCCGGTCTTGACTATGTTAGCTAATTAGGGCATCTCCAGCCGTTGTGCCCCCCAGGCCGAAAAACATCGCTATTTTGGGCCGCCTGGGGGGCAACGGCGCTATTTCACGTCCTGGGGGCGGCGTTTTCCCAGCCGTGCCCAAACCCAGGAAGAAGCCTAGAAATTTAAAAAAAAAACAAATTTAGGCGAAAAATAGCTAATTTGGCGAATTTCATTCATATGTGGGCAAAATTCGCAGTTCTTGCTGATTACATATTAGAAACTTAAAATAAAAACTTAAACAAACTTAAAATAGATAATTTGGCGATCTACACGCCATTCTACATGCCCAGCTGGTTGTAGATGATCTGGCTGTAGTCGCCGTCGTCACCGTCGGAGTCGCTCGGGTCTCCGGCGCGGCGGCTGGGGCCTTGGCCGTCGTCTCCGCCGTGCCACCTGCTCGGCCCGGGCGCGCTGGGGGCGTCTTCCTCGTCGCTGGGGTCGAGGATGATGTAGGGCGGCGGCGGCGGGGGAGATGGCATGCGATGGCGAGGGGCCGTACGCTGGCGCTCCACCACCTCGAGGATGCGCTGCTGGCGCTGGACCTCCTCCTGCTCGTGCATCCTCGCTGACCAGGCATCGGCGACGTCGTCTGGCGCCGGGACGACGTCGTTGAGGGAGGCGGCGATGGCGAGGTTCTCGTCGGGGAACTCCTCCGAGTCCTCCGGCGCCCCCATGTTGATCGCCGCCCTGACGTAGTCGGGCGGCGCCTGCCATATCGGCGCCTTCTTCTTGCCCTCCGTCTTGGGCTTGAAGAAGCGGAGAAGGCCACAGGGCGGCGATGCGGGGCGGTGCTCGTTGATGCGGAGGGTGCCGCCGCGGCTAGGAACACGCCGGCCGGAGTTGAGGATAAGCGGCGGCGTGTTGTCCTTCTCGGCCTTCTCCCGAGCAGAGGGAGGCGCCGACGACACCGAGCGCGCGCCGGTTGAAGAGGAGGAGGATGTGGCGCCCATCCTCCGGGGCAGCCACGACGACGTGTGCGGCGGCATCGTTAGTCGTGGTCTGTTGCCGGCGGCAATGTGCTCGAGCACGTAGGCGAGGGTGCGCCCTGGAATGCCCCACCATAGCCGGCGGCCTTTGGAGTTCTTCCGCCCTTCCACAGGGCCGTTGCGCCCTGTGTCCGCCAGCTCCTGCTCGTGGCGCCGGGCGAAGTACTACGTCCAGAACGCAGCATTCGCCGGATCCCAGCGCGGGTCCTCCGCCTGCTCCGGCGTGAGGCCGGCGAGGACCTCCTGGATCGCCTCGACGCGGTCCACTCCTTCGGGCGGTGAAGGCACGGAGACGCCGCCCACGCTTAGCCGCCATGCGGCTTGGCCGCCGGAGGCGCCAGGGACGCGCATTTCCGCCGGCGCGGGGTATCCCGCCTCGTAGAGCATTTGCGCCTCCTCTGGGTGGAGGAAGCGGCGGGCGAAGCCGTTCGCGGCGGCGTCGTCGCCGGGGAACCTTTCCGCCATTGGTGCTGGTGTGCGGTGTGGGGAGAAGAGAAGGCGAGAGAGAGAGAGAGAGAGAGAGGTGTGCCTTTGCCACGGCGGGGATGCGGGCTTTTATAGGCGCCGGGGAGGCGAACGGTGGCGCGCCATAACTCCGGCGCGTGGCAAGCGATTGGACGCGTCGGCGGTGGCGCTGACGGCGCGGCAGTCCACTATTAAACGTTACGGAGCGATCACCCGTTAGGGCTCGTGTTGCATGTTGATATAGCTGGGAAAAACCCCTCAGCGTAGTTGTACAAGGTTTGTACCGTATGGGTTGGTATACTATACCATACCCATACGGTACGGTATATTACATTCAACACTCCCCCTTAATCTAAAGCTCGAAGAAGATTTAGATTACGTCTAAATTCTAAAAGGTTTCTAACCGGGAGAGCCTTTGTAAAACAATCTGCAACTTGGTCTTTGCTAGATATAAATTTAATGTCTAACCTCTTCTTAGCTACTCTTTCTCTAACAAAGTGAAAATCAATTTCTATGTGTTTAGTACGTGCATGAAACACAGGATTTGCAGAAAGATATGTGGCACCTAAATTATCACACCATAAACACGGCCTTTCCTGAAGCTTGACTCCAAGCTCACCAAGAAGTGCTTCAACCCATATTAGTTCAGCTGTGGCATTGGCCAAGGACTTGTACTCAGCTTCCGTACTTGAGCGTGAAACTGTGGCTTGTTTCTTTGCATTCCATGAAACCAGATTTGGGCCAACAAATATAGCAAATCCTCCAGTAGACCGTCTGTCATCAGGGCTTCCAGCCCAGTCTGCATCTGAAAAAGCACTTAAAAGAGTAGAAGGAGATGACTTGAAAGTGATTCCAAGATCTACAGTACCCTGAATATATCTCATGATTCTTTTGACGGCTGTCCAATGAGTAGTCGTTGGTGCATGCAGAAATTGACAAACCTTGTTAACAGAATAAGATAAATCTGGACGTGTTAATGTGAGATACTGTAATGCACCAACAATGCTGCGATATTGTGTACAGTCTTCGGAACCAAGAGGTTCCCCATCACCAAGAGAAAGAGGCTCATTGGGAGAGAGAGGCGTCGGTGCAGGCTTGCAGTCTTTCATACCAATTTTCTGAAGTAAATCTGAAGCATATTTCTCTTGTGTCAAAAGTATACCATTAGATGCTCTTGTTACTTCAATGCCCAAGAAAAAGTGCAAATCACCAAGATCATTGAGAGCAAAATCATCATTGAGATCTCGAAGTAAAGCTGATATAGCTTGATCTGAAGAGCTGGTCACTATAATGTCATCAACATAAATCAAGACAAAAGTAGTTATACCTGACTTGTGATAGAGAAATAAAGAGGTATCAGCCTTTGATGATTTAAATCCAAGGTCATGCAACTTGGAACTAAGCCGTGAGAACCATGCTCTTGGAGCTTGCTTTAGACCATAAATAGCTTTATCAAGTTTGCAAATGTAATGAGGAGTATGAGGATCTTCAAAACCTGGGGGTTGTTTCATGTACACTTCCTCTTCCAGAACACCATGTAAGAACGCGTTCTTGACATCAAGCTGCCGTAGACTCCATCCTCTAGAAACTGCAATGGCTAAAACAGTTCTAATAGTGGCTGCTTTAACAACATGACTGAATGTATCTTCATAATCAATACCAAACCTTTGTCTGAAACCTTTTGCAACAAGGCGAGCTTTGTATCTGTCAATTGTACCATCAGCATGTTTCTTAATGCGATAGACCCACTTGCAGTCTATGACATTTTTATTGGGACTAGAAGGAACCAAATGCCATGTGTTATTCTGAATCAGTGCATTGTACTCTTCTTGCATAGCATTGCGCCAAAGTGGATCATCAAGAGCTGTAGCAAGACTATGTGGTTCTCCTGTACAAGCAAGAAAACCGTAGCGACCATAGCGTATTGTACCATCTTTGTAAATTCTGGGATTTTTAATACCTTTAGATAGCCGTGTTTGAACTCCAGGCACAACTGAGATTGCAGCACGCCAGCACCATCCAATGCAGAGGATCCGGAGAGAGCAGCGTCAGGTGCAGGGACAGAAGATTCTTCTCCCCCGGCTGCACGTGTGGGAGAGCGCGACGTGGCGCGACGACGTTGGCTTGCAGCTTGCGCGGGACCATGACCCTCTGGAGGAGACGACGTGGCTCGACGTCGTTGGCCCGCGAGCGGAGCAACGGGGCCGCTGCGTGCATGGCGTGCTGTCGGAGCGGCAGGACCGCATGCAGGAGGGGCGACGTGTCGCCGCTCGACTGGAGCGGAGCGACACTGTCCCGGGCGTTGTCCCCAACATCGCTGTCCGCGGCAGCAGGATCCACCTCGGGATCGGGAGCCGCATGTTTAGATCTGACAGGCGAATCAGCATCGGATCTACTGCCCGAGTTGTCTTCTTGTGCATGTGTTTGAAGATCATTTTATGCACCATTTTCAGAAGCATTTGAACTCATTTGTGCATCGTTTTCAACAGAATTTTCGTCTGGATCATCATCATCAGAAGTACTATCATCTGCATGATTGTTTGCTGGAGTGTCCTAAGCAGGATTAGTAACAACAGGAATTACAGGCAAAGGCATATAGTCATTAAATTGTGCAACCCCATGAGAAGAAGATGTGGAATCTGTGGGTAGAAGAAGAATGTCATTGCGGAGGCGAGCTCCAACATTAGGATGCATGGAAGCAAACGGGAACACATTTTCATCAAAAACCACATCCCGAGAGATATACACACGACCAGTTTTGGGGTCTAGGCATTTAACACCTTTGTGAAGAGAGCTATATCCAAGAAAGACACAGCGAGTGGATCGAAAAGAAAGCTTTCTTTTATTATATGGACGCAAATTTGGCCAACATGCACAACCAAAAACACGAAGAGACTCATAATTAGGCTTGGTATGCAAAAGTCTTTCAACAGGAGTATCAAAATTTATCACTTTGCTAGGAAGCAAATTTATGAAAAAGGTGGCAGTGAGAAAAGCTTCATCCCAGAATTTTAGTGGCATAGATGCATTTGCAAGCAATGAAAGACCCACTTCGACAATATGGCGGTGTTTACGCTCAACTGAACCATTTTGTTGGTGAGCATGAGGGCATGAGACATGATGAGAAATGCCAACCTTTTGACAAAAACTATTGAGTTTTTCATATTCACCACCCCAATCAGTTTGCATGGTTTTAATTTTTGCACCAAATTTACGTTCAACAAATTGTTGAAAATTGAGAAAGACTTGATAAACTTCAGAGCGATTCTTGAGTAAATAGATCCATGTAAACTTACTAAAGTCATCAATAAAGATTACATACTATAAATGTTTGCCAACAGAAACAGGTGCAGGACCCCAAACATCAGAGAACACTTGCTCCAAAGGAGTAGTGGAAACACTCGTGGAGATAGGATAGGGCAACTGTTGACTTTTGGCTAACCGACAATAATCACAAACATAAGGGTTTATCTCAGGAGTGTACGAAATTTTGTTCTTCCTAAGAATTTGTTGCACCACAAACGAAGAAGGATGCCCTAAACGACGATGCCAAGTAGACAACGACGGCTTTATTGTGATGAAAGCTTGCTTGGAAGACCCGGTGGAAAATGGGACAAGTGGGTAGAGACCACCATGACCGGGACCTTTAAACCGCGCCCTTCTTGTGACCTGATCCTTGATCAAAAAGAAATCAGGGTGAAACTCAAGAAAGATATCAATGTCACGTGTAAGTTTGTGAACAGACAAAAGGTTTTTGGATGCACTAGGAATATGAAGAATGTTGTTAAGATGCAGAGAACTAGAAGGGGTGCACAAAGTAGAATGACCAATATGACTAATTTTCATACCATTGCCATCAGCTGTGTAGACACGGTCATGCCCCTTGTACTTCTTATGCATGTCGAGCTTGCTCAATTCACCTATAACATGATCAGTTGCTCCGGTATCGGGATACCAATTGGTATCAACTCCATAGGATGCCATATGTGCTGCTTTGTCGTCTTGATCACCATCACTATCCGAACCATCCTTCTGGTAGCGCCACCAACACTCTGTAGCAGGGTGGCCATGAATTTTACATATCTGACAGGTGATGTTTACATATGGCGTGGGAGCACGATCAACACGCTCACGATGACCACCTCCATCTCTGCGTCGGTTATCACGGTTGTCACGACGTTTTCCTCCATCATCACGTTGCACATTGTCATTGCGGCGACCACCATCATCCCGGCGACCTCCATCATCACGGCGGTCATAGTGACCATGTCCATCACGGCGCCCACCATCATAGCGTCCACGTCTATCATCATAGCGATCAGCAGAACAGCCACGCCTGTCATCATAGTGATCTCTGTAATCTGAGCGTCCACCTCCATCCCCTCGTGACGGAGGAGCATTGCCACGCCTTGCTGCATTGACAGACGAGACAAACACATCGCCATCTTCCACCTTGTGGAGTGGATCAAATGCCTGAAGCTGACTGAACAAATCTGTTAATGTGGTGGTGGGATTGGCACGGATGGCTGTTTTCAGAGTATTATAGGAATCTCCAAGACCATGAAGAATGGACCAAATCAGCTCATCATCATCAAGAGGCTTACCGGCAGCAGCAAGTTCAGAGGCTATAGTTTTCATCTTAGCAAAATATTTTTCAGCTGAAAGATCACCTTTCTTTGTTTCAATCAGTGCAGAACGGAGCTGCTGCGTCCGAGAACGTGACTAAGTCATTGTGACCTCATCAAGAGCCTTCCATACTTCAGCAGCAGTATCAAGTCCAATAACATGAGCTAATATGTGAGGTGAAACAGCACTCAAGAGATACCTTAGGACTTGTTGATCACGCATGATCCAAGTGACATATGCCTCGTTTTCGATCTTCACTTTTCTGCCATTTTTGTCTTCCACCTCGATCTCTTCTTGGGGAGCAGGTTCGAGTCCTTTAACAACGAAGAGCAGGAACCACGAGGGCTTTCCAAACGAGAGCGTTCTCTCGAGTCAGGAGCTGGGCAGGCGGCGCTCCGAGCGTCACGGCCAGGGACGTCACAGACGATGAAGAGGACGCCATGGATGTAGGGTTTTGGGCGGCGGCTAGATGCGGCGGCGGCCTTGTTGTAAGGTTTTTGGGTGGCGGCAACTAGATGCTGCGGCGGCCTTGTTGTAGGGTTGTTTGGCGGCGGCGGAGGCTAGATGCGGCGTCGACGATTTTGTAGTTGTGTAGGCTGTAGGGTTTTGTAGGCGGCGGCGGCACGAAGATGCAGCGGCGGCGGAGGCTTTGTTGTGGTTGTAGATCGGCGGCAACAGGGATGCTGCGGCGGTGAGTTTGTTGTGATCACGGCGGCGGCGGCAGATGAACTGCGGCGGCGGCGGCGGCGGTGACGACAGCTAGGTCAGGGAAGAGACCCGCTCTGATACCATATTAAACGTTGCGGAAACGATCACCCGTTAGGGCTCGTGTTGCATGTTGATATAGCTTGGAAAAACCCCTCAACGCGGTTGTACAAGGTTTGTACCGTATGGGTTGGTATACTATACCATACCCATACGGTTCGGTATATTACATTCAACATCCACAAGCCATAACTCCGGCAGCTTTTGACCAGCGCGGGAGCCGAAGGGATGACGACGCCACGTTTTCGCACCGTTTCCCCGCCATTTTGCCCAAGTCACTGACAGCGCTGGCCCGCCGTGTTTTCGCGCCATTTCGCCCCCTCAGGCGGAACCCAATGGGTTGGGTCTGGCCTGGGAGCGCCGGCGCTATTTTATACCGAAACGGCGCTATTTGCGCTCCTGGGAGGGGGGCGACTGGGAGAAAAACGACGCGAACACGGCGAAACGGCGCTATTTTTCACCCTCGGGGCGCTGGGGGACGAGTGGAGATGCCCTTAGGAAAGTTCGGTTTGAGTTCGATAGGGTCCAGTAGTACTAGTTGGTCTATGCGTGTATTGCTAGGAGTATGTACGAGTAGGTTTAGATGTTTTCAGGTCGGTTGTACGTGCATATATATGCACAGGTCGTAAGCAGAAGATTGTACCGAGATATCGAGAAAACAGAAATAAAGAGATGGAAATTCGGGAGCTTACTGGATTGTTTGCATCATTCTCTTTGAAATTTGTTGCGAGGGAGGCTAGTGAGCTGGCTCACCTTTGTGCTAGGCAATGTAGCACGGACAGAAGAAGATGCCTCTGGATAAATTATATCCCTACCTTTCTTGATGCATGTATCAGAAAGGATTGTAATCCCGGTTAATTTTTAATATAAAGTGTGCGAGTTTCAAAAAAAGAAGAAAGATTTTAGAGGGTGCGACATGAACCCCTGGCCACAAGTTTTTGAGCGTGTGTTTCTGATCTTCGTATGTGATCGATCATGTGGGCAAATCCCAAACACACGAAGCCCCCGTGCTTCGCTGGGCGAGCCCCCCCCCCCCCCCCCCCCTCCCCGAGCAATATGAAGGGCTCGCGCGATGCCGCCCGGCCGTACGAAGCTCCTCCGCAACGCAGGACCCCATCGACGGCCTCGTGACGCACCACGCGCGGGCACGACGGTCGCGGCATGGGCAAGCTCGCCGCTACGTTCCCCGTCCTACGCCGCGGATTTGGTCGTCGTGGCAGTTCCTAGCCACAAACAATTTTTTTATAGATGTTTTGATTATTTTCCTATTTCTTTTTAGCTATTTTGTTTTTTATTGGGCTGACAAGTGATGTCTACAGTCGACCTCACCTAGATATTTATTTTTTCAGTTTTTTACTTTTTACTTGACTGACAAGTGGGGCCCACTCTCAGATTTGGTGTCAATTTATCATCAGAGCACGATTTGGGTTTTCTGAGAGCGGTCGAGTCAAATGTGGTAGATTTTTGCTCCGAAAACATAAAGTGATATCAAAATAGAAATGAAGCTAGAAAAGTGGTGCCTTTATGCTAACAACTCCCACAAGCTCACACCACCTGGTTCTGGGGCCGTCGCCCCGACTTACACCACTTGGTACCAAAGTCACAGCCGCAGGAGTAGTCCTCGACGTCGTGCCAAATCCAGGGCCGCCAATTTCAGGTAGATAAATGCTAAAGCACAGTCATTTTTTGTGAGTTAACCAATTTTACAAGCCTTACATGTCATTTTTCATATAGGCTTCTTTAGGTAATAACTCAAAGAGATGAAGACTTAACTTTAGCCTAGTCTGTATCCACAATTGCCGTGCTGACCCTCAGAGCTGCTAAATCAAGATAATCACTTACTAGTTAAATTAGGCGCGCCGGCACGCCGCGCCCTTGATGATAAATTTTGTGTTAATGTTTTGTTTCTTTTGATTTGGATATATAATATGTCTTGCAAAGAGAAGTGGATGTTTTGATTTTTGGGGTATTTTTTCAATTCAAAATGTTACAATTAGTTGAAATCTGTCGTTTGGAGTAGCTATTTTGTGTTAATGTTTTGTTTCTTTTGATTTGGATATATAATATGTCTTGCAAAGAGAAGTTGATGTTTTGATTTTTGGGGTATTTTTCCAATTCAAAATGTTACAATTAGTTGAAATCTGTCGTTTGGAGTAGCTTCAAAATTTAAGCAATTTTAAATGTTCAAATATATATGGTTGTAGTTTGCTATATTTAGTTAAGCTCCATAATCAGTTTTTAGCAAATTGAAATGTAACCATATTGGTATTTTTAAGAGTTTTATTTTTATTTTTTATATAGCATTTTGAAAATTTCAAATTTGTTGCCTTTTTTCCCCTGAGTACTTTGGTGTATTTTACTGTATTACAAAATACTTTCATATGTAGTACTATTTAGCAAATTGTTTTGATGTGTTTTACTGTATTTCAAAATATTTGGCAAATTGGAATAGTCAAATAATTTAGCTGGTCCCACATGTTAGTAGTTTAGCATTTTTTGTAAAAAAAATGCTAGAAAAAAAAACTGGCAGGGTGGGTCTACTGCGGCGTCACAGTGACGTTAGCAATGGCTACTACGTGCACGTCGACGTCGCTGGTATCGCATATGTGTGATTTGAAACGGGAGGCTGAACGTGAAATTTGATTGCATGTCATAAATAGGCAGCATTTATTTTTGTGGGCATGGCGTTATTTTTTTCCATATTTTTCAGACGTATATTTTTAAAGTTTGTGATTTTATAGTACGCAGCAGTTTTTCAAAATTTTAAAGCATTTGAAAGTTTGAAATATTCAAATTTGAATTTTGTTCGAATGACATAAATAGGAAGCATTACATATTTTCATATTTTTTTAGATGGATATATATTGCCATAAATAGTCAACATTTATTTTTTTGTGGGATTGTTGATATATATTTTATATTTTCCAGATGGATATATCTAAACTTATTGATTTTATAGTATTTAGCAGTTTATGTAGTTTGTTTAATTTGTTAGAAGTCTAGGAATATATTTTTTCTTATAATTTTTTTTTAATTTTCGAAAATTAAACTTGACAGGCGTTTAAAAGTTTGAAATATGGTCGAGAAATGTTAAAAATCTGTAACGCATAAATTACAGTCACTATTTTGTTTGGCGTTGACTTAAAGAAAGTATCACCGAGAAGATACGTTTTAAATTTGTGTAAAAAATATGAGCGTGGGAAAGAAATCTTAGTTTTAAAATTTGTGTCGGAAATGTGAGTGTTGGAAAACGGATGTTAGTTTTTTTCGTAAAAGTGAAAATCGAGGGAATTGGATACCATATTTGTTTAAAAGTTCTTATAGTTCTGTAAATTTTGATATGTCATTTGTGTTATTTTGAATTGCGGTTTGGAAGTTATAAATTTCATTTAACAAATATCAACCTTTTTAATGTAATTCTTATTAAAATCATGACAAATGGGACCCGGTTGGTTTGAAAGTTATAAATTTAACAAATATCAACCTTTTTAATGTAATTATTATTAAAGTCCTGACAAATGGGACCCGGTTTTTCCGTAAAAGTAAAAATCGAGGGAAATGTATACCAAATTTGGTTAAAAGATATTATATTTCTGTAAATTTTGATATGTCATTTGTGGTATTCTGAATTGCGGTTTGAAAGTTATAAATTTAACAAATATCAACCTTTTTTAATGTAATTATTATTGAAGTCCTGACAAATGGGACCCGGTTTTTTTGTAAAAGTAAAAATTGAAGGAAATGTATACCAAATTTAGTTAAAAGCTATTTATTTATGTAAATTTTGATATATCATTTGTGTTATTATGAATTACGGTTTAAAAGTTATAAATTTAACAAATATAAACCTTTTTTAATGTAATTGTTATTAAAGTCCTGACAAATGGGACCCGCGCGTCAGAAATTTAATCATTTACAAAAAAATCCGAAAAGAACGTGCGGCTGACTGGTGGGGCCCGTGCTGACGTCAACCGGTGACGTCAGCAATGGCCACCGTCTTCGTCTTCTCCGTGCGGCGATGTCGACGATGGCGCCGTCGTTCCGGGGCGAGAGAGGCGGCGCGGCGTAGTGCGCTCGACGCGGCGCGTCGCGGGCAGTCGAACCATGGCGGCGCTGGGCAAAGCGAGGCCTGGTGGCGGCAAATCAAGGCGCGGCGGTGGCGGAAGGTCACGGGGAAGAAGACCTCGCCGCGGGCGCCTCCGAGGTTCCCAGGTCGCGATTTTCCGTCAAGATGGAGAGGGAGGTGAGGCCGTCCCGCAGGTGGCGTTCGATCTGGACGGGAGGGTGCGCATCGGCGTGGACGTGCGGCGGCGGCGGCGGCAGCTCCGGCCGCGCGCGAGGAAGAAGAGGGAGAAGTTCGTGTTCTGCGGTTTTTTTCCTTGTAAGTCCCTGACATTTCGCAAAATTGCAAGAAGTTCCTTCGCGGGGGGTGGGTTTTGTAATGTTTTGTTGAAGAAAATCCCTGAGGTTTCGACTAATTACAATTAGGTCCTCCCGTGGCACTGTTACACTGTAGCGGGGCACAGTAAAACAGTGCCGAGTCGCGCTGGCTCGCTGCCGAAGCGGAATTTTGCTCCGCCTTAATATAGTTATTAGGTAAAGAGGACAACACGAGTTTGGACTCTCTTTTTCCCTAGTACTCAGTAGAATACAACATGAGTTTGACTTACCCGGCTAACCAGGGAGTGACATGTGGTCTTCTAGAGATTACACGGAGCACTTCCGAATTAAGCTACACTGTTCGACACGGAGAACATTCCTATCACCACCACCTGCTGCTTAATTCTGTCAAACTTAGTTGTTCCAGGTCTGGGTCTTCGGTGGAAGCTTTGGAAGAGGAAAATGGCGATCACCGACCAACTTGAGTGACCTTCTTTGGACCAGCTGATCGATGCTCTCTCACCTTTCTTTTGCTTTCTCTCCCGTCCTTTTCCACCCTTCATACCTTACTAGATCCCCCGGCGCGGCGTTGCCGCGCGCCACCCGCCGTTGACACTGGTTTTCAGTTTGTAAAACGCTATAACAAACATTCTTAATATGACACAATTAACGCACGGCCCGTGTGTTAAAATTCAATCCCCCGGCGCGGCGTTGCCGCGCGCCACCCGCCGTTGACACTGGTTTTCAGTTTGTAAAACGCTATAACAAACATTCTTAATATGACACAATTAACGCACGGCCCGTGTGTTAAAATTCAAATTTGGAAATGTCCTTTTCTAAAAAGTGTGCAATTTTGGAAATTACTGATATACAAAGAGAGCTTACGTTCAAAAATTGTTTAGAATTCGAAAAATGTTCAAATTGGGAAGTTTTGTAGATTGCTCTTGATGGATATCTGTGTGAATATAATTTTCTTTGTGTGTGTTTGTTACAAAATAATATATTTTGTGAACAGAAATGGTAAAGTTAGAGAGATTTAAGTTCCGTCCAAAATTGGTTACATCATTAGAAGCATCACATGATGATCACCGTCATGTAAATGTTAAATTGTGAGAGATTCTAAATGATGGACTACACATGTGGGAATCAGATGCACAATATAACTTAGTGTACATGAACCTTCATAAAACATCATCAAACAACGAACCAAAAGATCATGGCACCGAGATATTAAATGCTCAGATTTGAAATGAATTTGGAATTTCAAGATATTGAAATTTGGAAGTTCATCATACGCCATAAATAGTCGATGTTTTTTTTGTGTTCATGCTGATATGTTTGCTATATTTTATATAGGAAGTTATATTAGCTTTTTAAATTGTTTTTTAAAAAAACCTGCAGAATATTTGAGGGGGGGGGGGGGGGGGGGGATATCTGTTGTTAGAAAATTCAACAAATCTTGTTTGGAATCTATTTTGAAAGTAATGTTAAGTAAGGATCACGTGAGGAAAAGCTTCTTCCCAAGTTTCAAAACTCACCAAGAACACAACCCTCCTTGCTATACTAACAGTCCTTCCTGGGACAGTGAACACAGCGACATCAGATGCTGCCAATCACATATGTATATCAAGAAGTGAAGTAAATTCACTCGGTGAGAAGAGCATTTGAATTTGACAACTTTCTTTGTAAGTGAAATAAAAAACACAATAAAATAATATCAATAACTCCATGGAAAATATATTAGAATGTTAAACAAAATTACCCCAAAATGAAACACTGCCTATTTATGTCATATGACCAAAGTTGGAAAAAAGTTTATGTCCAAAAGGTTGTCTAGTTTTTTTTGAAATTGGTTGAATCGGTAAGTTATTTGGATTTGAATCTTTTTAACATCTATGAAATGGCTAGGTTTGAAAGGCATCTAAATTTGTAAAATATGCAAATTTTGTAGCTAAACAGATTTTTTAATTTCAAACCCATGTAGTTTGGGCAAGTGCATTTGTTTTTTCCGCAATTTGTTAGCTATTAAAAAAGTTCGAATATGTTCGTTTTGTGCTGTAAATAGTTTTTTTTTTTGCGGGCTGTTTGAATATGTTTATACGTTTCATTATTTTTAAGAAAAAATTTGTAATGACTGAAAACGCATACTTATTCACTTGAATTCTATGGGCAAAGTTTTTTTTTTAATTCAAAACCATGTAATTTGGGTGAGTGATTTTTTTTGGGTATTGTTTTTTGAGTGCAATTCAAAACCAGGAAAGTTTGGAAATCTTCATAAGTTTGCAATTTTTTAAATTGGAAATTAGAAGTTTTTTTTTTTTTGGAATTTCAACATGTTCCCCTGTAATTGTGAAATATCTGATAGTGGGACTCACATGTCAACATGTAACGAACAATAGTCTGTTTTAAAAAAAACTGAAATTCGCCCATGTCAATTATTTGAGTTCGAAAGAAAAATTTAAAACCATATTTTAGAAAATGACATAAAGGTGTCAATTAAGCCTTTTTGAATCATTTAAATTTTCCAAGATTTAAAATAATTTGGAAATGGTCCCAAAGTATTTAAAATGACTGTTTTGATCTTTACAAATTTTTAGAAACTGGTTGAATTCAATTGGATATTTAAAACAAAAGTTATAAAAGTTTTCAGAAAAGAAAAAGAGAAAAGGAAAAAAAAAAAAGAAAAGGCCCAACTGGGCCGAAGCCCAGCAGCCAGCACGGCTGCCACACCGCATCGGCCTCCCTCTCCCGCTCTCTCACTGCCATGCGGGCCCCACGTCAGGGTCGTCACGCTGACGCCAGCGACGGCGAGCGCGGATCTGGCCGCGGCTCCGCCGGCGACGGCGCCGCCTCTGCAGCGCGTTCCAGCACGCGAGGATCGGTGCGTTCGACGCGCGCAGCCACGGGGAACCCGGATCCGGCGGCGCCGCCCCACTTTGGTCGCCGGAGCGGCCGCCGGCGGCGCTGAAACGCGGCAGGTCGCCGGAGCACAGCCGAGCACGGCGGCGGTGTTTCTGGCGCGTCCGCGGCGCCCCGGCACGTGTGCGTAGGCTAGGAGGTCGAGGCGGCGACGGGGAACCTTCCGGCGTCCGTAGATCCGTCGGGGGAGGGCCGTGGCGCCGGCGGCGTGCGGCGGCGGCCGCGGCGACTTTCCGTCGCGGGAGAGAGAGGAAGAGGAAGGGGAGCGAGCTCTGCGGGTACTTTTGCAAAAAAGTCCTCAACCTATCCGGAAATTACGATCAGGTCCTTTGCGGGCGTTTTTCTGCAAAATGTCCGCGCAGTCGATTTGTGGAGGTAGAATTGCACCGACGGACCGACGCGTCGTGACCCTGTCGAGCGGGACCGGCGAGGGACCGGCGACGCCCTGGCCCACCGTCAGTGACCCATCAAACGCACACCAGGACGGCGCAGGAAATCACTGTGCTGCCACCGCGAACGGACGCTCCAGATCGCGCTGTGAAAGATCGATCCGACGGCCGAGAGTCGCTGAGCTCTGTGAAGCCTCCTTGGGGTACCCCCATTTACCTGCTTCGATGCGTCAAGCCTGTTCCTGTCCAATTTATTCCCTGGTTTCTCAATGTCCATCCATTTTCCGGTGCAAGTTTGTCCAGCAAAGAGATACCAAATTTGCTCACAGCCTCAGAAGAGATTTTGTGCCTCGATTTTTGTGCGTCTTTGGCTCTTTGCAGCGTTTGGTTCGCTGGGCCTACGCTGCACCAAGAAGATACTATCCTTGCACTGCACCGGCCACCACCATGCCATTGCCAGCACAGCTCATCTTCGCCGTCGCCGGCTCCGGGTGCCCTGTCCGTCCGCGTGTCCTGCAAAATAAGTAATAGGCACGAGGTCGAGGTGGTTGGTGGTAAAGCACTAGAGATTTAGTACAGTACTACCTAAACAAATCTCATGGATAATGGCATGTCAACATCTATGACCAGTTCAGATCTCAATCACCCGGACGCCGTCCTACCCAGGTCAGCACTGAAAGAGCGTTCAAATCATATTTGCATTTGCCACCGTCTGGTCAAGCTTTCTCTACAGATAAAAGACATTGGAACGGTTTCAATCGGATCGGACGAATTTGATCCCTGTATATTCATGGACGCGGTTGTACGTGCCCGCGAATGGGACCGTCCCTCATTTGAGCCGCTTGAACAACTGAACACAAGCTAAATAGAAATGCACTCTTCCCGATCTTGACTGTGAATGCTACTCACACTGCCCACATGTTTGACCAATGCATAGGGTTTCTGAAAATTTCTCCACCACCATCGTTTTGAACAAATATTATTTCTTACATCTTTTGAGAAACTATATTCTAGCTAATGAATGGTAATTCTCAAACCAAGCACAACTAAAGTGTCGGGTTTGACCATACTTTTGCTGACACATAAATCATGTCGATATTGAAATAGATATGTGAAAAATATTTTATCCAAATATCTTCTTGATCATTGACATCATACAAAATAGGAATCCTCTTTCTCGAATGGGGATGAGCATTAGCCGACTTACCAGTTGCCACGACGAAAATAGGGTGATGATGGTGTTGTTACTTAAACTTCAGTTTCAATCTCGGTATGTGTGTCGACTGGAGGTGGACAATCCAAAAGTTGCAAAAAAAAATCTACTTCGTGGAGTTCATTCGGCACATCAAGCACGACTGACGGTGATGCTTCATGTTTTTGGAAAAGGGGCGGAATGCCACCACTTCTCATAATTTCTGTCAATCTTACAACAAAAGTAATAAGAAACTAGTGAAAACAAATATTTTTTTATAGCTAATAAGCTAATAGTAACATAACAATGGACATAATCAAAATCAGAAGCTGCTGTTCATATTATGTTTTCACGGGCAGAACATTGAGTTCATTCATGATTCATAGAGTTACAATCAGTTGTTACAAAATTTAATATGAACTCCAGCTCCTGAGTCGTTGTTCATATTGCATCTACGCAACATTATACTACATCTGTTCTAAAATATTAAACGTTTTGATCGACTAACTATCATAGGTAGCACTCCTCAATAGTTTTCTTACCGGTTATAAGAAACAGAGGTGGTTAAAACACCGATGACCTCTTTGGATTGCATGAATGCTTAAAAGCAGGAATAGAAAAAACTTAAGATGAGAATACCACGCATGGTGAATTGCTACATCATTTGAAAACGTAAGAATTTTCTGAGATGTGTGTTTGGATGATACACAAGAATAAAACATAAAGATAGTTTTGATAGGCTAAATATCATAGGTAGCACTCATCAATAGTTTTTTTACCAGTTATAAGAAACAGAGGTGGTTAACACACCGCTGACCTCTTTGGATTGCATGAATGCTTAAAAGCAGGAATAGAAAAAACTTAAGATGAGAATACCACGCATGGCGAATTGCTACATCATTTGAAAACGTAAGAATTTTCTGAGATGTGTGTTTGGATGATACACAAGAATAAAACATAAAGATAGTTTTGATAGGCTAAAATATCATAGGTAGCACTCATCAATAGTTTTTTTTTACCCGTTATAAGAAACAGAGGTGGTTAACACACCGCTGACCTCTTTGGATTGTAGGAATGCTGAAAAGTAGGAATAGAAAAAAAATTGAGATGAGAATACCATGTATGGTGAATTGCTACATCATTTGAAAACATGAGAATTTTCTGAGATGTGTGTTGGGATGATACACAAGAATAAAACATAAAGATAACCAACATGTGGTTACATGGTTAGGAGGGTGGCTAGACTTCAAAATGCTAAATTTGACACTGATGTTTCTTATTTAAGGAGAAATATTATTCAGTGCAAGGTGACGTTTCCATTGATAGGAGACGTCTGTAGCGATTTGTTAATCTCAAGACAAGATCCGCCAGCTCAGAGGGCTGTTCATAGCGGTAGGTGTGTGCGTGCATGCGTTGGTCTCGAGCGGCTGCGTTTTTACCGTGCTTCGGGAAGAAGAGAAAAAAAAAGAGCGAATAAAACGCATGATTAATTGAGGCACAAGCCCATACCGTTACCGGGACGGTCACACGGGAGGCCGTATCCCGTATTCCCGTAGACCTCAAACGCACAGGTGTCCCTTCCCTTCTACGGTTCTACCCCTCCTCCCCTCCTTTCCCTCTCCCTTCGGTTCCGACCCGACCTGATTCCATTCCATTCCCCAAACCAGAGCCTACGCAACCCACCACCCCCGCCTCCTCCGCCCGTCCCGCCTCGCCGCCGTCGCCATGACCGGCGCGGCGGCCCACGCGGTCGAACCCCACGGCACCGCCGCCGTCCCCCTCCCCCCGTCGCCACCGCGGCGACGAAGACGGCATCGCCGGCGGCGGCAGCAGCCGCGGGACCGTGCGAGCCGGTGCGTAAGGCGGGGCCCGTGACCATGGAGCACGTGCTGCTGGCGCTCCACGAGACGGAGCCGGAGCGGGAGGCGCGGATCCGGGACATGTTCGGCTTCTTCGACACCTCGGGGAGCGGCCAGCTCGACTACGCGCAGATCGAGGCCGGCCTCGCCGCGATGCAGGTCCCCTCCGAGTGCAAGTACGCGCGGGAGCTGCTCCGCGCCTGCGACCGCGACCGAGACGGACGCGTGGGGTACGACGACTTCAGGCGCTACATGGACGACAAGGAGCTCGAGCTCTACCGCATCTTCCAGGCCATCGACGTCGAGCACAACGGATGCATCCTCCCCGAGGAGCTCTGGGACGCACTCGTCAAGGCTGGTATGTTGGAGCCCCACCCCTCGCCTCTATACCTATCACCGCAATACAATAGTCGCAGTGGCATTTAAATTCCGCCTCGTCGTGCAAAATGCTGTCACCGTAGCATATTCCTACTTGGTGTTGTTGGATGCTTGCAGCAAATTAGTAGCCAGTCGGTTGGAGTGTTGCCCTTTTTTCCCGTTTGTTCTGTGAGTAGATGTATAGCACTGTTGTCATATGTGGAGATTAGAAGGGTCCTTTGCGATTGCCTTGATACCAGTACCAACTATGTTTAGTCGCACTTGCAATGAGTGTATGTCTGTTTTGACAGAATGGTGAGGCGGGGTAGGTCCTGAGGGCATCTACGGCTAGAACTGTCCTTTGTGTCATGTGTGATGTGTGTGAGCAGCAGAGACACAGAGCTCTAGGCAGGCTCTTGGCTATTTGGCAGAGATTGTCGAGTAATATGTGGAATCTATTCAGCATGTAAGCGTATTGCTTCTGCATGGAAAATGTAATTTAACCTCTCGGATTCCTTTACCAAATGCAGTCACTCCTAGCAAATTGAGAGTGCATAAAGTTTCAACCTGACTTCTCGGTCAGTTTTCCATTAGTTTGATGAAAAACAGACATAGCATCATGTTTTGTGATGCAAAGTGTTCATGTTGCAGGCACAATTTTTTTGGAGTTGGACTTTATGTTGTTCTCCCACAAATTCATCACTTCTAGATATGAGAGAGGAAGGCAAATCGATTTTTAGTTTACTAACATAGTGGTTAAACGAGTCATCGATTTAATGTGTTCCTTGTTAAAACTGGCCTGAACCCAAATGCACTTTGGGTGTTAGATCCGTGGCCTGAACCCAAAATGCACTTTGGGTGTTAGATCCGTGAACCATTTAATATGTAGTAGGCAAAAGGACAATGTACCTCAGTGTTTTGACATATGTTTGGTGCAATTTTTTTACTTAACTACACACTCCTACAGCCCTACTGAAGTTGTGCACTAGTATTCCTTAAAAAAGTTAAACATAATGCAATTCATCTTCAGAAAATCGAGGATTAAGCGCATGACGTGGCTTCATGAAATTGCAGCGAAAATCAGTAGTGGTGGGTTCCTTTGTACTTATAGAGGATTTGCAATATTCCTATGTAGCACATTCAGTACATTTGTAATGCAAGCTAATTTTTTTTATCATACATGAACACTGTGAAAGACTCCATTCTGGTGACTATGGCAAATGTATGCTAATAATTGACTGAATCTTCAGAGTTTGAACCAATAGACTGCTAGAGTATGTAATAAGCCCACTGTTTTGTCCATGAGCAGCTGTTATTTTGTTTGTTCTCTATTTTCAGTCATATACCGTGTTGTGCTGAAACATGTGTGCTTTGGACCTTGGTACTTTAATTTTGCTGCACCTTGTGCAGATGGAGGCACTTTTGTTTTGCCGTGCCTTGACTCAGCACCTAGTTGTGTTCTTTAGACTGCATTGCATGGTGTATCATAGCTTTCCAGTAAAATGGTGTTGTGCAGGGGTGTATAACATTGCAGGTCTTGTTAGCTTCCTAATTAAGTAATATGACTTGCTGCACCATGTCAATGGCCATCATGTTTCTCATGATTTGGCTGTTATATGGAATATAATACTATTGAAACGTCAGTACTTTCAATTGCAGTGTGGTCTTTCAGTTAAGTAGATTTTTGTTAATATACTACTTTCTAAACGAGTTGAATTGAACATATGAAAGCAATTGCCACAAATAATGTGGATGGATTTTCCCACCACTCACATAGTCACAGTCACATGATATTCATGTCGGAGGTGTTTGTTCGACAGATTTAGGCGTTGATAAGCCATGTAGTTTAGATCCTTCTAATATATTCGGTGTCTATTAATAGTATTCTTTATCAGTGACTAAGGCATTTTTTTCTTTCATCAGCGACTATTCAGTAGTAAAACACCATTAGTTTTATCCAATCCCACAGTTCCCACTGCTCCTTGCCGTTTTCTCCCCCCAAAATATTCTTGGCCCGCCCTGAGTTTTCTGTCAAGCTCCTTTCACTGCTTGGAGAGTTCATAACGGTAACAGATTGTTTATTTATCTTGATCTTCACCTTGTCTGAGGGAAGAATTCTCTCTGTCCGTTGGTGGAATTCACACGGCAGCCCAGAGTGCCTCAGCTTAGCTAGGCGGCCCCAAGACTATTACCCATACTAAATGCTGCATAGCATATGCAACTAAAATCAGATGTGTAGCAACTTATAACTCACTTAACGGAGGCCGTGTACAGCCTATGAAGTGGTCTCAAACATTGACATGGATACTTTGCAGGAAAAATACTAATCAACAGGCTGAGAAATAGGTTAAAATAGCTGTAAGGCTGGCTGCTATAGCTCTTGGTTGTTTGCTTTGGAAAAAAAATGTATATTGAAGGATGAAGACTAGGTTACTGGTTTTATTTTCCAGTAAGTTACCGGGCAACTTATATTTCCTTGTTAGTTCTTCATTCGGACTCCCAAGCTCTGGCATATGTCCTTTTCTCTATCACAGATTCTGGTTCTCCAACATCAGCTAAAATCATGGAGTTTCTCGTATGTAGTGTCCCAGCTGAAGTTAAATTTGACCCTGGTGTATTGTCAAGCTTTAGGAAATATGCGTTGATCTTTATTCTGGAACTCATTCCTACTTTGCTAGTTTACCACGTTTTCTGTCAAAAAAAAATTATATGCTTGAAGTCTCGGATCATCCTGAACTCTGGTTATTCAGAGCTTTCCTCTTATTATATCCATAATATAACTTACAAGCAATGACAGCTTGTTGTTTGCAGGTATAGAGATTGATGACGAGGAGCTTGCACGATTTGTTGAGCATGTGGACAAGGACAACAATGGAATTATTACTTTTGAAGAATGGAGGGATTTTCTTATGCTTTATCCCAATGAAGCAACAATTGAGAACATATATCATCACTGGGAAAGAGTTTGCCTTGTAGATATAGGTGAACAGGCAGCTATACCAGAAGGATTAAGTAAGCATGTCAGCGCAAGCAAATATCTGATCGCAGGAGGCATTGCTGGTGCAGCATCTCGTACTGCAACTGCACCGCTTGATCGTCTTAAAGTGATCATGCAGGTACAAACAACACGCACTACGGTTGCACATGCAGTTAAGGATATATTTATCCGAGGTGGCCTATTGGGATTTTTTAGAGGGAATGGTCTGAATGTTGTAAAAGTTGCTCCAGAAAGTGCAATAAGGTTTTATGCCTATGAGACGCTGAAAGAATATATTATGAAGAGCAAAGGAGAAAATAAGAGCGCAGTTGGTGCTTCTGAACGCCTTGTTGCTGGTGGTTTGGCTGGAGCCGTAGCGCAAACAGCAATTTATCCCATAGATTTAGTAAAGACACGGCTACAAACCTTTTCTTGCGAGAGTGGTAAAGTTCCTAGTCTTGGCGCCTTATCAAGGGAGATATTGAAACACGAAGGTCCTCGAGCGTTCTATAGAGGTCTTGTTCCATCTTTGCTTGGTATTGTCCCTTATGCTGGAATTGATCTTGCTGTATATGAGACTTTGAAGGATGCGTCCAGGACCTATATCATAAAGGACAGTGGTAAGCTCTCGCTTAAAATTTGTTGGCATTTCCTATCCTTTTTATGTTCAGTCTTTTCCTTGATTATTGGTTATTCTGATATGTAGAACCTGGTCCTCTAGTACAACTGGGCTGTGGCACTTTCTCTGGCGCTTTGGGAGCCACATGTGTTTACCCTTTACAGGTGATCAGAACAAGGTAAGAAATACTAAATGTGTAACTGTATTCATAAAAATCTCTATCTCAACTGTATTTCGAAATATTTGTAGACTGCAAGCTCAACGAGGGAATTCGGAGGCTGCATATAGAGGAATGTCTGATGTGTTCTGGAGAACCCTACAGCATGAAGGCGTTTCTGGGTTCTACAAAGGAATTTTACCAAACCTCCTTAAAGTGGTGCCTGCTGCAAGTATTACCTATATGGTTTATGAGGGATGAAAAAAAATCTGTCTCTTGATTAAATTCTGGAATTGTTTTGCAAACCGGCCATTATTATTGACATGGCTGACTGTAGAGATAATGACGACACATGAATTTACTGGTTAAAGAGCTCCTTTTTTGACGCGAAAGATGGTGCCTTCAGGATATAACTGAAAGCCATTGCTATCCTACTTGTTAATGAAAACAACGAGATTATCATGAGATCATGAAGGCTGCCACACTGGCATACTGGTAACAATTCCTCATTGTCAAGTTACAGGCTTAAAGCAATCAGTTATACTTTATATGCTCCCTTTGGTCTTCTTATGGAGCTCTTATTTGTACATACACCACTATTTATCACTCCACACGTTTGGCAACTAGGAAAAGTACAGATGTACTTGGGATTTGTTCTGATCCACGGCTCATTTCTTCTTAACTACTGCTAATAACGTTATTTAGGATTCATTGTAAGGTGACAACGAGCAAACAAAAAGCTTGCAATGATGATCACTTTCAGTCTTGGTACTTTCATCATCTATGTACACTTCTTTTGTCATGTAGACAGTACTAGGGAATGCTGCTACCGTGCACAGTATGATAATGCAAATATGAATAACAATATGCCATGATACTTCTAGATGTGGCATGGACTCTTAAATGATAAGTTTGGCATACATGCTACATATTGTCATCTACCACAGGTCCATAGCTGAATACATGTAGGTTTTGTGAATAGACTATGACAATGACTCAATGATTAAATGACACTTTCTTTTACCGAATACAGAAAAGAAAAATTAAATCTTTTTAATTGGTTTTCCTTTTTTGCAATTTTATTAGGTTTAGTCAGAAGGTTTCAGAAAATCCCACTGTCCAAATATGTCCTTTCCTCGAGCCATCCGTGGTAATTCTTTGGCTTATTGATCTGCCATAAAGCCCCTCATCATTGATTGCTCCACACAGTGATCTTCATCCCATTGTCGGCACACCGTAGGCTTTGGTTTTGTTAGTATAGGGTTTTACCTTCTATCTTACGACCATAGAACCTGGTGTTAAGTGCCATTATTGATTATACAAGAAACCTGTGTATATTTGCGGGTTGCGGCCATAAGAATCTATGGTTTTATATAATTTAGTTAATTTATTAATTAGATAAGTGGTTGGATAGCAAATATATACAAAGAAACATGGTACCTGCGAAAGGTACTTACTTGTAAAGCAAACAACCTTCTCCCATGGAGAGTGAATTGGTTACTGAACCAGACAGATTCTTTGTAATAAGCTGTGTTGATACTTGATACTGTGGCCAAAATAAGATCATATTTGCATCAACTTTATGTTTAAAAATGTATATTCTGTGGGATTACCTTCTTGAAATGGTGCATGAAGAAATTGAAAGGCAACCTCTGTAAATTGATGAAATGAAGTAGTGCGACTGAAGTAAACATTATTGGTTTGAAGACATTAGCTAAGCGAAAGCCCACTACTTCGTCCAATTGTGATTCCCTGAGGTTTACTGTGTCGGTTACAATATATTTATTACATATATAATTGTGTCCTACAATGGAAGAGGAAAATGTAGAACTCGTTTAAAGATCCTCTGACACTAGTCTTGCGCATTGCCACTACTCCAGTACAAAGTCTTAAGAGTTGCAATGAGTCTAGGTTACCACTCAATGTCCTATATTTTTCTTGAGCCTTTAAATCAGTGTGATACAATTGTAGTATTCTTCCCTTATCTCTGCTAGGATGAGCTGTAGCTAGGAGCAGACACCTTGAGGAGCCATGATGTCATTCTGTTGCACTGCAGCCATGGTGTGTTCCAATTTTTCTACTCCATTTATTTCTGTATAATTCGTGCGTGTTTCCTACTCCTTAGCAGTAGTGAAGTATTCTGACTCTTTCATCATCAAATCCGGTCGTTCGCATAATTATTTGCACTGTACTTGTTTGGCGTCAACTTTGCTTTACTGCTTCATGATACAGTTTTCTACAATAGTCTACTGTGATTTTTAAGTTGTTTTATCTGTTAACATTCGACGACTATTGTCATGTCACTATCCAAATGATCTAACTTATTGCGTTAATTGCTTTGATATCTTTGAGCTGGAATTTTTTTATCACGCCACATTAATTCGCTACCAAACTGGATGTGAATTATTCACTTAACTGAACTTGCAGCCCATTTTCTGAAAAAAAATCGTTTCGTCACTTGAGCATAACGATTCATTTGCTTCGCATTTCGCTTTCAGTTAAATGGCACCATTGGCACCTAGTTAGCTGTTACTCCCTCCGTTTTTAAACATAAGATGTTTTAGCATATGTCCACATTCGCATACATACAAATATATCTAGACACGTTTTAATATGTATGTTCACTCATTTTAGTATGCATATAGACAACATGTGAAACACCTAAAACATCTTGTATTTAAAAACGGAGGGAGTAATTGCGAGCGAATTAATGAAGGTTTGTTTTGCCCCCACAATCTAGGGACGAGTTTTGTTAGTCAAAATTGTAACAGGGAAAAATATCCTTACATAATTTACAATTCCTTATGCTCCTAAACTTGATGGCAGCTGTGGCTTCTACTGACCACAAAATTACCCTGTAAAAAGGGCTGCTGGTTTTACACATTTTTCTTTTTCTGGGGTTGTGTGAGGACCCCGGATTAAGTACCCGAGATACTCGTTATGTTTCCTGCAACAATCCCGTGATCAGTCTGTTGCTGCACATAACTCGAATTGGTATCACAGAACACCACAAAAATACCGAATAAAAATACTTACGTGATTGAAGTCATAAGCTTCAACAGGTACTTGCAGCGGAATCACCAAACCACGTGGAGCCCAAGTCATTCGCCTTAACCCTACAGGCAGCTGACTGGGAAGCGCCCTAGTTCGCAAAGACGTCAGTGAACTCCTCTTCTTCGAACTGCTTCTTCTTCCAAAATCTGGCTAAGAGTACATTTGATTGTACTCGCAAACTACCCAACAGGAGCATGCACTAGTTTTTAATTTTAAAAGACTTTTATTTTTAGAAAAACATCACTATATCTTTATTTAAAAAGGGAAGAGTAGATTTGTAATCCTGTTGAAGACAAAACATTTTGGAAAGTAGTTTTCTCACCTACCTTTGTTGAAAAAGGTAAGAAGTCTTTTTAAACCTTTGTCCCGAAAATATACCTTCGTTTTAAAAGGTGAGAAAACCCTTTAAAACTTTTTCCTCGAAAATCACCATCTAGTCCCTTTCTCCGAAACCTCCTGGTTTCTGATCATACCCCTTCATGGTTACTTACTTTACCAGCAACCTCATACCATACCCTCGGTATAGTTGCATAAAACAATTTCCACTCATTTTCCTTTCAAACCCAAAACTTTGTAAAACTTGCACATGGTCTTAGGACAGCCTCCCAACTGTCCATATCCGAGGACTCGGCTATTCGAATAGTTTTACCCTCTGCAGAGGTAGCACGCTTTTCCCACACCCATCCGGTCACTCATCGTGTCAGCCACGTCCCGCCATACCAGAGGTATGCGAAGTTGAGTTCCCGGCCATAGTCTGTCCTTTGCTCATGCTAGTATAGGACCCTGCCTCTACGACACTTTCCATCGACACTCAAATCCTCAGAAACTAAGTGTGAGGACTCGTAGTTCTGTCCGGCGGACCCAAGGGAGCCCTTCAATCCTCTTCCTCCGACATGTTCATACCGGCTTCCGGTAGACTTCAATGAAGAGGACCCAGGTCAGGGGGTAGGTCCTCAGACCATCCCCTCATGGAACGAGGTTATCCTCGTTATTGAGGCATCCAGTACTAACACGAGCAAATTATATGACTACGCCCTTGCCCATATGTGGGTAAATGTGGTCGCACAGGTTATCGGCTGGTAGTCATGGTACAAAGACACAATGTGCATTTTTCATAAACATCACCACACTTCACTTCTCCATTTCCATACCGACATCCCGGTATACCATAATTCATCCAAGGATTTTCAAAGGAGTTTTGAATAAACAATGTTTTTCCCATCCTATAGTTTTATATAAACAACTGATATCTCTACATAGAGTGACAAAATAGTTTTTCATAAACTTTTGAAAAGGTTTTCACGATCATTTCCAATTTCTTAGCAAAATACTTTTAACCAAAACTTGGGTGGTTCGTAATCCCACCAAAAGATTTTCACAGAAGGTTTTGGAGTAAAACAAATTCATTTCGAAATCATTGTATACCACTGACACCTCTATATCGGGTGTCTTAATAATACACTTGTAATTTGGAAAAGGGTTTTCAAAATCATAGCTTTCGTGGCAAACACCACGTAAATCATTATGCTAATTATAAGTAAAACAGGTAAATCAAAATAGATGTATATAGATGCAAGCTCAGTGAAGTAGCTTGCCTGGTTTCAGCATAATGTCCTTGGTCTTCTCCTTGATATAAATAAAAATCCCATCCTTCCTCGATCAATTCTCTCCAAATACCACTCCGGTAGCGTTATTATCTAGCGTCGCAACAGGAAATAAACAACAATCAATACACAAACAAAACCACAAGTGGTGCACAAACAAATAACAACCACAAGCATCAAACTAATTATTCAAGCAACAAACTAGGATCTACACTTACAAGGGCCTTTTACAAATCAGTGGTCTAACACTTATACACAACTAGGGCCAATAATAGGTAGCAGGGATGACATGCTACAATATCAGTAGCTATGAAAGGCTACTGATGTTCAACATCATTTCTAAAATCATGCACACAAATGATTTTACAAACAATTCCTAAAAGTTAGGAAATTCGGGAATATCCATACTAGGGACATTATTCCCTAATAAACACTAGCAACCTAAACTCTTCCTAACATGTATCAAACCAGTAGCAACATGCATGCTACTGGTTTAGCAATACTCACTAAAACAAATCACACTAAGGATTTTCTACTAAAACAAGTCCTATTAACTAGGAGAATCTAGGAAAATACTACCCTAGTAATATTAACACTAGATACTAAATGCAATACTAAACTTTTTCCAAAGTGCTACATACAGAGCTAACACATTCCTAGTAATTAGTATCACACTTACACATGCTAGAAACACAAAAGAGATACTACACACCCTATATAGTTAAAAAAACTATGAACATTAATTAACAGAAAAGCATAACACCTAGTTAATTACACCAAAAATAATCTATAGCTCTAAAAATCACACCAAGCTAGGATTAGGTACTCCCAGTCATACAGAAGATCACACAAGTGGATTCACACCAAAATTCATCACCAAACAATTTACAAAAATCCTAGAAAAGCTCTCTGGTCATTTACTAAAGTGGATGCCATTTTATCTAGGAAGCTCATTTGCATAAGAGGCCAATTGCTACTGCTAGGTAACACTTAGAGCTTTCTAGACCTGTTGAGTTTGCATTTTTGGCTATCCTAGAAAAATAGTTATTAAAGTTTTGGTATAAACCAGTGGTTCTGGCTCTCATTTATTTTCTAAAAAATAATTATCCAAAAGTGGTTCTACCACTTGGATCTGGTTGGGAACATGTCAGTCTACAACCAGGATTTTTGGTTTGGCCAGATTTGAAATTTTCATATTTTAAATCGATTTAAACCAGTGGATCCAGTTTCTGTTAAAACAGAAAAGATTAAAACACTGGAGGAAAAAAAAAAACGGTGGGCTGGATTGGTCCCGAGCTGGGCGGCACAGTACTGGACCGGCCCGCCAGCTTGCGCGGCGCGCGGGAAATAAAAAAAAAGACAGGATTCAATCGCGGCCGTTGATCCGAGATCCGACGCCTCCTGTTCTTCGTCTTCTTCTCCACACCACGGGATCGCACGGGACAGAGAGAGGGACGGCTCGGAACGAGCTGGATGCTCACCGTGGGACGGCCGGCGGCGGACAGCAGGGACGGGAGGTGGTTGCGGATGGTCTCGGCGATGGTGGGGCAGCGCGGCGAGGTCGCGGAGGCACCACAGCAGCCACGCGCAACTGCGCGGCCAACGGTGTCCGGAGCGGCCCGCGGGCGGTCGAGCATGGTGGCGGCGACCTGCAGCACCAACGTGCAAATGGAGATGTCTCAGAGATAGGTATGGAGTAGGGGAGCAAGGTGGTGCAGAGGAAAGGAGCAGAGGTGGACGGTGACGACGGCAACCTTCAGAGGGATCTTCTCGGGATATTGGCGAGGACGAGCTCCTCCTCGCTCAAAGGGAGCGAGAGGGACTCGGGTTCTGGGTGGAGTGGCAATACAGAGGTGGGGGAGTAGAATGGACAAGGTGGGAGGACGGGGAGAGAGGCTGTGGCTACTTATTCATGCTGGTGCCGGTTCACGGTGCACTGGGTGCACGGGCACGAGCAGGGAGGTCACAGGAGGGGCTTGTGGAGCACGGCAGCGCGAGCGGCTGCGCTGGAGGTGTCGTGGGGTCACAGAGGGGCAGGGAGCGAGGAGCACGTGCTGGGTACCGTGGTGACGAAGAACGCCGTCGGTGTTGACGTGCACGGTGAGCGCGGATTGGACAAGCGTGGCTCGGGCAGAAGGGGACATATCTCGCGCGTGGCCTCGACCAGAAAGAAGAGGGGAAACGTAGGAGCTCTGTGGCGCGCTCAGGGGCAGTGGAATGGTCTCCATCTCCTTGCCCACTTGAGCACGGGAACGAGAGGGGAGAAAAGAGAGCAGGAGAGAGTGCAGGGGAGCGGGGGTGCAGTGCGGCGTGCTGGAGGGAGCACGGCAGCAAGGATCAAGGCGCGTGCGGGAGGGAGCACAGCACGGCGGAGTGAAGTACGGCAGCAAGGCGAACACGGCTCGGCGGCGTGAGCTACACGGTGAAGAGATGAACCTTTTGCAGAAAACCCCCTGGCTGCCTTCTTCATCTACTTCTTTTATCTCCTTTTTAATCCAGTAGCTGTTTAGGGATTTTATTGGGGCCCTAAAACATTTTAGAAAATTCTGAAATTATTTAGGTAACCTCCCCACAACATGTGGAGGCTCCACAAAAATTGGTGTTTTAAAATAAAATGTTTTGGACAGTATTTGTTCATAGGGTTTGATTTTGGCATTTTTTTGCCCATTTTGAAAAGATGATTAATGGTGATAATAAAGAGGGTCGAGAGGAATTGTTTTTGAAGTGAGAAGAGATGGTTCATGATATAAAACACAAAACTGGTTTTTAAATACCTTGTATTTTGAAATATTCATCATTTCATGCGAAATAATGAAGTTGGGTTTTAAAACAGTTTTCAGGAATTTCAATAAGGACTAGCCATGAAGAGCTCATGAGAATAAGGGTGGGTTGATCTCCAAAATTTTAACCAACAGCTTAGATGGAGAGTGTGGATGTCAAGGATGGGTGGTGTGGTGGTGCATTGGCACATAGGCCAAATTTCCAATAACCACAGGGTGAAAAGTTGGATAAATAAGCAAACAACTTCAAATCTTTTCAATTTTGATTTGATATGGAAGAGGAGATGGAGTAGATGAGATATACCAAGATGCATTTCCAACATGTCCCAGATTTAACCAAATGGTAAGGGTCTGGAAATGCTATCTGACAACAGGAGTGAAGATAGGTCCAGAGATGTATTGGTCAAGGTTCCTTCAAGGGTTTAAGATATGCAAGGTGGTGGTGATGCTCATTTAGGTCACACATGACCATGAGCATGTCAGGGGTTTCTCTCAAGATTTTCAGTGTAAGAATAAAATAGGGCCTTTGAGTATCCTTTGAATCCAAAGAATAAAATAGGATTTCATAGTTTAAATAAAATTAAGTGGTAACTATATTATTTTGAGAAGAGAGGGGTATGAGAATGAGATGGTCATCTTATTACCTTACCCAAGGAATTATTTTCACAAAAAAAATATTTGCTTGAGAGAAATAGGGAGTGAGGTAGATAGACAATAGATTAAGATCATTTCTTTTAACTTATGATCCAATTCAATTGGTGGAGTAAGTTTAGGAGCTTTGCTTTATTTAAGTCACAAGGCAACTTGTTGTCAAGTGTGTTTTAATTTATTGGTCTAGCACACTTGATTGATTTATGCACACAAGCAACAACACGACAAGATCAACATCACAACCAAGACCAGACAACTCAAACAACAAGTCACACAAGGTCAAACAGAGCAACGGGAAGGAAATCACAATCATTTGTGAAACATTTCAAAAAGTTTTTGTTGGTTCTGAATTTTGGGGTCTGGTAAAACTAAGTTTTTCTTGGTTCCAAAATTTGGGGTGTTACAGATCCTTCCCCCCTTAAAATAAATCTCGTCCTCGAGATTTGCCCGGGGGTACAGGGGAGTACGAGGGCACGGGTGTTGGGCTGACTATACTTCCGAGGTCGAGGCTCCTTTAGTGAGGTTGCCATGTGAGATCTTGACCACTTGGTGTTGCGAGGCTTTCTTTGTCGATAAACTCCTGTGATGAGTCTGGATCCTTGATGATGGGATTGACGTGACGGTTGACGCTGATGAAGAGTCCTGGTTGGTTGTTTCCAGATACTTCAAGGCTACGGTGCAAGGAACTAATTATTAACGTGTCCTGGTATACGCAGTGCAGGTCTTCCCCCCTTAAAAAGGGATCGTGAAGGGTCACATTGAAGGTTGCAGCTGGAGTTGACTTGGAGGCTTCGTTCTTCTTGAGTAGCTTGACGATCTCCATCTGGGGTGTCGTTCTTCAGTGCTTGGGTTTGGTGCAGATATCACTTCCTGATAGTGTCTCCTTCCGAGAGTCGCAGATGGGGACGCGTTGTTCTCAGGATGCGTCAAGTCCGTAGACTTGACTCTCTACGGTTTCTAGTTAGTAGGAGGACGCCAAAACTTCTAGTTGCACCGGAGCTTGTTTGGTGGTTGATTGTCGTCCACAGCAGGTGCTTCCGGCGTTTGGGTCTTCTTGGATGTCGCTGGATAAATTTTCTTCGTTCTTGTACTTCTTCGGTTGGGTAGAGGAGAGACGTCGTGGTTGACTTCCTTGTTCTTGGGCTTCACAAAGCTTCATAAGAATCTTCAGGGGTAGAGTAGAGTGTCCAGAGGTTTCGGGGGAGTCTAAAGATTTAATTCAAGGATTCTAGAGATAGGTGGTTTGGGGTGTGGATCGATGATTTCTATCAGTTAGTTGTATAAGAATGTGGGTGTCCTTTATGACATCGAATTGCCTTAGTCATACAAGAAGGATTTGTTAACAAGGTAGCTAGTCTTGTCATCAAACCACTTTTCATATTCCAGAGGCTGAGATGTACGGGATTATCTGACATTCCATTTATTTGTATATGACACTCAATTGTTAGAGTATACAGAAGTGATTTGTTAACAAGTTCATGAGGCTTGTTACCAAACTACTTCTATATAACACGAACATTGGAATATCACACTATTTCTTGAGAGATTAAGAATAATAGATTATAAGAGTTTCCAAATACCAATGATAGTCTGGTATATTGCTTCTTTGCCAACCTAAGGAAATCTCTCTTCAATGTCTTCTTGTCGTAGTTCCTCCTTCTTGTGGTCTCTGAGCTCGAATCTTCGTAGAAATTCTTATGCACTCCTTGAGTTCCTCTAGTTGCCAATCTGAAATGAGTCTCCTTATGTCCTCATTTCTTGTCAAGGCATGCAGCCCTGAGTTAGAAGTTAGTACTATCGGTTGCTTAGGTCAGATGTTAATCTAAGTTAGATAGATAAGTTAGTGTGGTATTCTTGTAATTTCACAAGTTAATTTGCGAGGTGAGGCTCGTGTCTTCACGAGGTTGGCGTAAATTGCAGTTTCCTTCGAGATCTTGACGCACTTGCTCCAGATGTGCATGAATGACTTGCCGGTTAGGTTGCAAAATCTCAGGCTATTTGGTCAAAGATCGGGGGTCTTTTGTATCTTGTGGAACTGTCAGTTCTCACGGGAGATGGTTTAGATGAGAGGGAAAATATCTTAGAAGATTTTCCTAGCGGGTTTATATCTGCAACAAGGTGCAGCTATGGACAAGAGGTCAAGAATGGTTTTTGGTTAGGTGACAAAAGGAGTTTTATAATAAGGAGATTTTTTTTTTGAAATTACTTTGTGCTGCCGACAAGGGGTGATTGTGAAACACACAAGAAAACATCACACAAGCAGGTACACACAAGCAAAGAACTTCCAAACAAACAACACACAAGGTACATTTAGTACCAATGGACGCCTAATACTCGTGGACGACAGGTAGTATCATCAAGGTTCCTATCATTCTTATCCTATGGGTCTTGGTTAACATGACTGCTGAAGTCTTAATTTCAGCACCTTAGGCTCCAACTGGAATACTTGAGATTGTCGAATTTGCAACTTGAGTAGGTTGTTGATGTTGAGCTGAGGTCTTCGAAGGTCTCTTGCTTTGTTGATACTGACGATCTTGGTATTTGCAGATCAATCATCTTGAGGTTGAATGTTGAATATTCAAGATGGATGCTTCTTCTTGTAGGTGCTAGCTAATTAGGTCTCTTGGGTTCATCGTCAAGTCTTTTGAACGGGTAAGAGGGAGTAGAGAAATCCTTGGTAAATCTTAAAATAGAGGGTAAGACTCAGAAATTATTGAGAAGATGAGAAGAGTGGAAGTCATTTTTGGACTTCCCTAGATAAGATATATTTTTGGTATTAACATATTTTTAACAAAATATTTCTTTCCTAACTAACGTCCATGCTAACTAAGGTCTGTTACAGTCAGGATGGCTCTGATACCAAGTCTGTGAGGACCCCGGATTAAGTACCCGAGATACTCGTTATGTTTCCTGCAACAATCCCGTGATCAGTCTGTTGCTGCACATAACTCGAATTGGTATCACAGAACACCCCAAAAATACCGAATAAAATACTTACGTGATTGAAGTCATAAGCTTCAACAGGTACTTGCAGCGGAATCACCAAACAACGTGGAGCCCAAGTCATTCGCCTTAACCCTACAGGCAGCTGACTGGGAAGCGCCCTAGTTCGCAAAGACGTCAGTGAACTCCTCTTCTTCGAACTGCTTCTTCTTCCAAAATCTGGCTAAGACAATAGCCAGGGACGAAACCAATATGAGTACATTTGATTGTACTCGCAAACTACCCCAACAGGAGCATGCACTAGTTTTTAATTTTAAAAGACTTTTATTTTTAGAAAAACATCACTATATCTTTATTTAAAAAGGGAAGAGTAGATTTGTAATCCTGTTGAAGACAAAACATTTTGGAAAGTAGTTTTCTCACCTACCTTTGTTGAAAAAGGTAAGAAGTCTTTTTAAACCTTTTCCCGAAAATATACCTTCGTTTTAAAAGGTGAGAAAACCCTTTAAAACTTTTTCCTCGAAAATCACCATCTTGTCCCTTTCTCCGAAACCTCCTGGTTTCTGATCATACCCCTTCATGGTTACTTATTTTACCAGCAACCTCATACCATACCCTCGGTATAGTTGCATAAAACAATTTCCACTCATTTTCCTTTCAAACCCAAAACTTTGTAAAACTTGCACATGGTCTTAGGACAGCCTCCCAACTGTCCATATCCGAGGACTCGGCTATTCGAATAGTTTTACCCTCTGCAGAGGTAGCACGCTTTTCCCACACCCATCCGGTCACTCATCGTGTCAGCCACGTCCCGCCATACCAGAGGTATGCGAAGTTGAGTTCCCGGCCATAGTCTGTCCTTTGCTCATGCTAGTATAGGACCCTGCCTCTACGACACTTTCCATCGACACAAATCCTCAGAAACTAAGTGTGAGGACTCGTAGTTCTGTCCGGCGGACCCAAGGGAGCCCTTCAATCCTCTTCCTCCGACATGTTCATACCGGCTTCCGGTAGACTTCAATGAAGAGGACCCAGGTCAGGGGGTAGGTCCTCAGACCATCCCCTCATGGAACGAGGTTATCCTCGTTATTGAGGCATCCAGTACTAACACGAGCAAATTATATGACTACGCCCTTGCCCATATGTGGGTAAATGTGGTCGCACAGGTTATCGGCTGGTAGTCATGGTACAAAGACACAATGTGCATTTTTCATAAACATCACCACACTTCACTTCTCCATTTCCATACCGACATCCCGGTATACCATAATTCATCCAAGGATTTTCAAAGGAGTTTTGAATAAACAATGTTTTTCCCATCCTATAGTTTTATATAAACAACTGATATCTCTACATAGAGTGACAAAATAGTTTTTCATAAACTTTTGAAAAGGTTTTCACGATCATTTCCAATTTTCTTAGCAAAATACTTTTAACCAAAACTTGGGTGGTTCGTAATCCCACCAAAAAGATTTTCACAGAAGGTTTTGGAGTAAAACAAATTCATTTCGAAATCATTGTATACCACTGACACCTCTATATCGGGTGTCTTAATAATACACTTGTAATTTGGAAAAGGGTTTTCAAAATCATAGCTTTCGTGGCAAACACCACGTAAATCATTATGCTAATTATAAGTAAAACAGGTAAATCAAAATAGATGTATATAGATGCAAGCTCAGTGAAGTAGCTTGCCTGGTTTCAGCATAATGTCCTGGACTTCTCCTTGTTGATCAATATAATAAAAATCCCATCCTTCCTCGATCAATTCTCTCCAAATACCACTCCGGTAGCGTTATTATCTAGCGTCGCAACAGGAAATAAACAACAATCAATACACCAAACAAAACCACAAGTGGTGCACAAACAAATAACAACCACAAGCATCAAACTAATTATTCAAGCAACAAACTAGGATCTACACTTACAAGGGCCTTTTACAAATCAGTGGTCTAACACTTATACACAAGCTAGGGCCAAATAATAGGTAGCAAGGGATGACATGCTACAATATCAGTAGCTATGAAAGGCTACTGATGTTCAAACATCATTTCTAAAATCATGCACACAAATGATTTTACCACAAACAATTCCTAAAAGTTAGGAAATTCTAGGGAATATCCATACTAGGGATATTATTCCCTAATAAACACAAGCAACACTAAACTCTTCCTAACATGTTATCAAACCAGTAGCAACATGACATGCTACTGATATTAGCAATACTAACTAAAACAAAGTCACACTAAGGATTTTCTACTAAAACAAGTCCTATTAACTAGGAGAATCTAGGAAAATACTACCCTAGTAATATTAACACTAGATAACTAAATGCAATACTAAACTTTTTCCAAAGTGCTACATAAGAGCTAACACACTCCTAGTAATTAGTATCACACTTACACATGCTAGAAAACACAAAAGAGATACTACACACCCTATATAGTTAAATAAAACTATAAACATTAATTAACAGAAAAGCATAACACCTAGTTAATTACACCAAAAATAATCTATAGCTCTAAAAATCACACCAAGCTAGGATTAGGTACTCCCAGTCATACAGAAGATCACACAAGTGGATTCACACCAAAATTCATCACCAAACAATTTACAAAAATCCTAGAAAAGCTCTCTGGTCATTTACTAAAGTGGATGCCATTTTATCTAGGAAGCTCATTTGCATAAGAGGCCAATTGCTACTGCTAGGTAACACTTAGAGCTTTCTAGACCTGTTGAGTTTGCATTTTTGGCTATCCTAGAAAAATAGTTATTAAAGTTTTGGTATAAACCAGTGGTTCTGGCTCTCATTTATTTTCTAAAAAATAATTATCCAAAAGTGGTTCTACCACTTGGATCTGGTTGGGAACATGTCAGTCTACAACCAGGATTTTTGGTTTGGCCAGATTTGAAATTTTCATATTTTAAATCGATTTAAACCAGTGGATCCAGTTTCTGTTAAAACAGAAAAGATTAAAACACTGGAGGAAAAAAAAAAAAACTGGTGGGCTGGATTGGTCCCGAGCTGGGCGGCACAGTACTGGACCGGCCCGCCAGCTTGCGCGGCCGCGGGAAAAAAAAAAAAGACAGGATTCAATCGCGGCCGTTGATCCGAGATCCGACGCCTCCTGTTCTTCGTCTTCTTCTCCACACCACGGGATCGCACGGGACAGAGAGAGGGACGGCTCGGAACGAGCTGGATGCTCACCGTGGGACGGCCGGCGGCGGACAGCAGGGACGGGAGGTGGTTGCGGATGGTCTCGGCGATGGTGGGGCAGCGCGGCGAGGTCGCGGAGGCACCACAGCAGCCACGCGCAACTGCGCGGCCAACGGTGTCCGGAGCGGCCCGCGGGCGGTCGAGCATGGTGGCGGCGACCTGCAGCACCAACGTGCAAATGGAGATGTCTCAGAGATAGGTATGGAGTAGGGGAGCAAGGTGGTGCAGAGGAAAGGAGCAGAGGTGGACGGTGACGACGGCAACCTTCAGAGGGATCTTCTCGGGATATTGGTGAGGACGAGCTCCTCCTCGCTCAAAGGGAGCGAGAGGGACTCGGGTTCTGGGTGGAGTGGCAATACAGAGGTGGGGGAGTAGAATGGACAAGGTGGGAGGACGGGGAGAGAGGCTGTGGCTACTTATTCATGCTGGTGCCGGTTCACGGTGCACTGGGTGCACGGGCACGAGCAGGGAGGTCACAGGAGGGGCTTGTGGAGCACGGGAGCGCGAGCGGCTGCGCTGGGAGGTGTCGTGGGGTCACAGAGGGGCAGGGAGCGAGGAGCACGTGCTGGGTACCGTGGTGACGAAGAACGCCGTCGGTGTTGACGTGCACGGTGAGCGCGGATTGGACAAGCGTGGCTCGGGCAGAAGGGGACATATCTCGCGCGTGGCCTCGACCAGAAAGAAGAGGGGAAACGTAGGAGCTCTGTGGCGCGCTCAGGGGCGGTGGAATGGTCTCCATCTCCTTGCCCACTTGAGCACGGGAACGAGAGGGGAGAGAAGAGAGCAGGAGAGAGTGCAGGGGAGCGGGGGTGCAGTGCGGCGTGCTGGAGGGAGCACGGCAGCAAGGATCAAGGCGGCGTGCGGGAGGGAGCACAGCACGGCGGAGTGAAGTACGGCAGCAAGGCGAACACGGCTCGGCGGCGTGAGCTACACGGTGAAGAGATGAACCTTTTGCAGAAAACCCCCTGGCTGCCTTCTTCATCTACTTCTTTTATCTCCTTTTTAATCCAGTAGCTGTTTAGGGATTTTATTGGGGCCCTAAAACATTTTAGAAAATTCTGAAATTATTTGGGTAACCTCCCCACAACAGGTGGAGGCTCCACAAAAATTGGTGTTTTAAAATAAAATGTTTTGGACAGTATTTGTTCATAGGGTTTAATTTTGGCATTTTTTTGCCCATTTTGAAAAGATGATTAATGGTGATAATAAAGAGGGTCGAGAGGAATTGTTTTTGAAGTGAGAAGAGATGGTTCATGATATAAAACACAAAACTGGTTTTTTAAATACCTTGTATTTTGAAATATTCATCATTTCATGCGAAATAATGAAGTTGGGTTTTAAAACAGTTTTCAGGAATTTCAATAAGGACTAGCCATGAAGAGCTCATGGGAATAAGGGTGGGTTGATCTCCAAATTTTAACCAACAGCTTAGATGGAGAGTGTGGATGTCAAGGATGGGTGGTGTGGTGGTGCATTGGCACATAGGCCAAATTTCCAATAACCACAGGGTGAAAAGTTGGATAAATAAGCAAACAACTTCAAATCTTTTCAATTTTGATTTGATATGGAAGAGGAGATGGAGTAGATGAGATATACCAAGATGCATTTCCAACATGTCCCAGATTTAACCAAATGGTAAGGGTCTGGAAATGCTATCTGACAACAGGAGTGAAGATAGGTCCAGAGATGTATTGGTCAAGGTTCCTTCAAGGGTTTAAGATATGCAAGGTGGTGGTGATGCTCATTTAGGTCACACATGACCATGAGCATGTCAGGGGTTTCTCTCAAGATTTCAGTGTAAGAATAAAATAGGGCCTTTGAGTATCCTTTGAATCCAAAGAATAAAATAGGATTTCATAGTTTAAATAAAATTAAGTGGTAACTATATTATTTTGAGAAGAGAGGGGTATGAGAATGAGATGGTCATCTTATTACCTTACCCAAGGAATTATTTTCACAAATAAAAATATTTGCTTGAGAGAAATAGGGAGTGAGGTAGATAGACTAATAGATTAAGATCATTTCTTTTAACTTATGATCCCAATTCAATTGGTGGAGTAAGTTTAGGAGCTTTGCTTTATTTAAGTCACAAGGCAACTTGTTGTCAAGTGTGTTTTAATTTATTGGTCTAGCACACTTGATTGATTTATGCACACAAGCAACAACACGACAAGATCAACATCACAACCAAGACCAGACAACTCAAACAACAAGTCACACAAGGTCAAACAGAGCAACGGGAAGGAAATCACAATCATTTGTGAAACATTTCAAAAAGTTTTTGTTGGTCCTGAATTTTGGGGTCTGGTAAAACTAAGTTTTTCTTGGTTCCAAAATTTGGGGTGTCACAGGTTGCCAAAAGTTGATGCCTGCAATATGTGTAGTATTGCGCCTCCATTGCCGTTTCAGCTTCCTTATGGCTTTCCTATTGCATACATATGCATCATCAACATAAATGACCTGGGAGGCTTGAGTAATGTAATGAGTGAAATATCCGAAGCGGGAATGTTGTTGTGCTTAGCAAAAGCTTCCGTTGGGGTGTTTATACATGGTAGTATTTGTGTGTTTTTGGTCCAGATACAGGTGGGTTCTTGTGAAAGGTAAGAATGGGTTTTGGTACATAGTTGCTGAACTTATTTCCCTACAAAAAAAAGTTTTTGGTTTTGTTTTGCCAGTTAGATCCGGTATAGGTTTTCCCTAGAAAGAGTTGCTGAACCAGATGCATGTTAGGTCCCTTGTATGCAGAAAGAGAAGGTGTGGTGATGATTGTGCCCGTTATTTACCAGTTCACATTACACGAGAGGCCTGATACTGTGGATGTTAGTTTCAGAGACCTCACAGTTACCGTGTGTGTTTTTTCTGAAATATATACCCAGAAAAGCTTCTTAAAAAGACAAGACTAGGATGCCAGGGAGCTCACATCAGCTGAATGGCCGATGTTTCACAGTCTCCAATAAGCTGCTCAGCTGTTCTAGAACCCCTCGTGCTCGAAAGCTACGTGGTTGGAAAGCAGAGACAATGGATTGAGGAAGATGAACGGGACTGAGCCATTGAGGCGAGAATACAACAAAAATGAGCACTGTGCAGTCGTGGGAGGCGATGGAGGTGGTTGGTGGCACCGCCATGGCAGCTTCCTAAACAGAATTCCGCCTCACTTTCTTGACTAGCTGCTGTCAAGATCTCCTGATTTGTTCAAAAAAAAAAAAAGATCTCGTGATTGCGTTACGGACTTATAGTGGATGCAGATGAGGTGAGCATCCAGGGGTAATGTATGCGGGCATGCGCTGGTAGTTTAGTAGCCGTTCGGACGGTAACACTGGTCTGCGGATTGCTTGTTGATATTGTTTGTGAAAATATTTTTATTCGCTGGATTCGGTTTGCAGGCTAATTGCCTGTGACGTGCATAAAAAATGTGTGACGCCCTCAACCAAATGTAGACGCATGTTTCCTCTGGGAAAAGCGGGCGCAGGGTTTATTTGGTACTAATTTGGCCGGACTGCTGACAGAAGCCATATCTGATCCTGGCCCGGGCAGCCAGATCAGGGAATTTGGCATTTCAACACATGATATGCATTGTGTTTTTTGCCGTTAAGGCATCGACAGACTAGTAGAGACGTAAAGCACGCTTGCGCTCAACCATTTAGATCACACCAAGTGTTTGGCCATTCAAATCGCGTGTTCGGCCAGTCGGGCACGTACAGTACGCCATGCCCGTGTTCTCGTGTTATACCGAACATGTTGGATAGCCTCCCTCATCCACGGATATATTAGGAAGCTTATCAGGTCGTGATTACATTCATCGACTACAACATACCGTTACTGTACCTTGGCAAAGGGGACTTGAGGCACCAATGAGGGCGAATTGAGAAGCTATTTCCAACGTGTGGATTAGGTAAGCCGCAGTCCGGAAAGTTCGCAACATCACTTGCAAGTGACGTCAGTTCAGCAAGATATTGAACTTGTTTTTTGATTTGCAGACTCGACGTCGACCATGTATTTTTTTTTTTCTGATTCCTGAGATTTACTGTTTTTACACATCAACGTGGCTTTACAAATCAAAAAAATTCCATTAATCCTAGTTACGAGTAAATATGCAACACTTTTTATGGACGTTTACACTGATTTAGATTGGCACGTGATGGGTGCGATTTTCTGATATATTGTCTACTCGCCATAAGAGAGAAAAAAAAAGACCTACTCCCTTTGTTCCTAAATATAAAATGTTTTAGCATTTTCTAGATTTGCATGTATCTACATACGTTTTAGCGTGCATGTTCAACAATTTCATTCTTTGTCTAGAGCACATTTAAGATACCTAAAACATCATATATTTAAAAACAGAGTGAGTAATATATTTCCTGAATTGTACCAAAAATGAAACCATAATTTCCGTTGCATGGGCGGAGCCAGATCAGTACTACATGGGTGTACAAACGTATACCCATTATTTTTTGCAGAAGATTCTATATCTATGTCTAATTCACATATAACCTAATATATATCAAATAAATCATACTCCCTCCGTTCACTTTTATTAGACACTCTACCTATCATTTAAATTTTGACCACACACATACTAAAATTAGTGAATCTAGATTGTATATAAAGTGAAAATGAATACCAATTGTTCAAAAGTTGGCTTCGCCACTGTTCTGGTGACCAAACGTTTTGCCATGTACTCCCTCCGTTCGGATTTAATTGACACACATTTTGTTACACATGGATGTATCTAGACATCAAACAAGTATATATACGTCCATATTTGGACAAAACCAAGTCAATTAATTTGGAATGGAGGGAGTAGTTTTCTATACGCTTCGAATTCTTTTAATAAATTGGTCATACAAAAATGTAATGATCAAAATTGTCCAAAACGTGAACTAGAGCTAATTTGGTACAAGTACAACTGAAACAGCCCGGCACGACAGACTCGGACAGCCTCCCTCACACCACCTGGAGAAACAGCAGCCACGGCAAGGGCGACAAGTGTCCAGACAAACAACGACGGCTCACGGGAGAAGTATCTCCCGACGCGACAGCTGCCTGCGCGCCACCCCATCCATCCATCCATCCTGGCGGCAGAAGCAAAGTTGCTCACCCTGAGCGGAGCGCACCGTCCATTTGCTACGCTTGGCTCATCAGCGCCCCTTTTTTTTGGGTTCGCTGGAGTGGAGACACACGATCGATGATGCGGCGGCCGGTCCGGTCGGCCATGTTCTCCAACAATCAGAGAGGGAGCCTGGCCCATTTGGGAAGGAAAATCTTGGAGCGGATAAGCACAAGGACGCCTGGGCATATATGGCAGCACCCGCTCGCTCCTCGGAGGGACACTTTGATCTCCAAGTGGGTGCTTAATAATATGTTGCGTTGGTGGATTGTGTAGGGTGGTCGATACCAACCCTCCAACAAACAAACAAACGATTCTAAAAAAAGGCTTTGCAAATTCCTTTGTGTGTTTTAATTGTCACCGATGTTGGTAACCTCACCACTCTAAAATGTGTTGAGAGTACTTGTTTGTGCGCACGTAACCAAACATCTGGTTTTTGCATCTGTGTTGCACATATGGACCACCAGACACCGATACTTGCTTGGTTCCGAGCTGGACGGGTCTAAATAAAACTTTGTGGGCAACGAAATGACTTGCACAACATGGCGAGAATTCTCGCGTTTTCGCTCAATCAGTCTATGGCAAGTCACATATGCAAATGGCCAAAATCCCAAACACGCCCATAGTGTCTGAAACCGGACATAAGAGATTTCGCAGTTCTTCTAGTAGAAAGTATGGCAAGTTGGTTCGTTGCACTGCATCAGCACAAAAGGCAAGAGCCAAAGGCAGCGAAAAGCGCAGTTTGTTCGTGATACGTCAACAATTTACAAATTCTAATCATGGTGCTAGCTTCCACTACGATTAGTTGGATGACTATCAGCTACTACAATTAACCTCACTTTTGCTGCTCCATCCGTCGTCACTCTTGGCCAGTTAGCTCCAAAGCTCGGGCTCTTTTGACATCGCCGTCGACGAGCGTCACCCCCGGTGACGTCGTCTCTTTAATTTGATTTACTCCCCAAGTTGCGGTGGCGCTCCCTAGAAGCGACGCAGAGCCACCGCACGCGACAGCTCTTCTCCGGCAGCGACAAGGGCCAGAATATATGAAGCCGGGGTCGGATTAGATGACGTTCGCCGTCGCCGGTTAGGTTGGAATATGCGTGTGGATTCTGCTTGCGTACGTACGTTCTCTTGTTTCTGCCTCTGGATAGGATCGATCGATTCGGGCGGAGGGATGGTGAGTGCCGCTTCCTGTCCTGCGTGCGTAGCTTGTGTGGAGAGTTCCGAGGCGTGTGGCTTCGGGACTTGTTCCGCGGAACTAAGTACCACGTGTGCCGTGGAATTGTGACTTCGTGGAGCTTCGCATTTGGTCCAATTTCATGCACCTTCCTGAATCAGGATAACGTGATTTTGAAAGTTTTTTTTTTTTTGGAGTGGGGCTTAGCTCAACTGGGGAGTGGAGGTAGTGATGTACAAACCCAACACTCAGGTGCAACTCCCTAGGGACGCAAATTTAGGTTCCTATTTATACTTGAGGATCAGGCCTTCCTGATACTCATGCAATTTATCTCGAGGACCAGGCATGGGCTCTCGCCGGTGTGTCCGGGCCACTTGCCGGCGTCCGGCTCGGACAGATCGCGATACTCCTGCCTCCACTAAGACGCCTCGTCGGATGATGAGTGCTCCTCGCAGGTGCCCTTTGATGTCGTGATGGATGTGCTCGACGGCGAGGTGACGCCGGCGCCGGCGCCGGAGGAACGTGCTGAGCAGGAAGTAGGATGGACAACGATCTCCAGGAGGGGTCGAAAGACAGACGAAGAAATCGCCAAGGACTTTTGGAATGAAATTGGTTTTCCCACGCCGGCTTCCAGGTTTTGGGAGAAGAACTCTTCGCCGCCAAGCTCGGCTCCGGCGACGACTTCCCCGACTGCGGAGGACCTGGCGCCACCAGGACTGCGGCGTAGTTCAACTTCCTCAAGTCCGATGGGCGCTAGGGTGGAGGTCGGCAAGACACGTGGTTTTGGGAGTTCTAAATACGTTATTACATCGGAGCTACCCTATTAATACTGGTGTGTGCGGCCATCTATCTGGTATATCTTAGCATGCCTTCACTTGTCTGTTGTGGAGGGCTTTGTTGGCGGTTGTATTAGGTAAAGTTGGATCAAGTCGCTTACTTGTGAAAACGTGATGTCGATACGCTTGTGTACAACCCCAACATTGCTTTGCTTCTCGACAACATGTGTGTTGTATCTATTGTGAGCCAGGAGGTTGGTCAAGTAAGACCTCGTGGCCGTCGTGTTTCATGACGACCCATAGGGATGTAGACCGACCCGTGCAGCTTGGGCAATGTCTCGGTGGTCTAGAATCTTTACTTGGTGTTTACGTTGATTTTATGATTTTATCCCTAATTTTACTTGGTAATTTTTGACGATTTACAATAATGCCTCCGAGCCTAGTGGAATGTTGGCTCCGCCCTCGACAATCCACGTCGGTCTTTTTCTCCATTCTAACATGTTTTCGTTAATTAACCTTTCGTTCGGGCCGGCAGCAGGGGCCTGATCTACCAATTGAGGGAGCAAAAAACAGGATTTGCTCCCCCCTTTTAAAAATGAAAGAAAGAAGGGTCGAAGTTTAGACTGCTCACAGTAGTTCTACCCATAGAAAAGATCATGAAGAAGCACTCCGAATGATGCACAAATCCATTTACGACCCGAGTTTTTGGGTACGTTTTCTTTTTTAATTAATAAGTTGAGGGCACAACATTTCATCTCTGATTCAAAAAATAATGCTTCCTCCGTCCCATATATTAGTTCTCGCATATCTTGATACATCCGTTTAGTCAATTAATGTGGGACGAAAGCTCATACTAGGTGCAATAGAAGTTTATGTGGAAGACATAAATATTCAAATCGGAGGGATAACTAGCTATCAAAGAAAAAAAACATGTGACCACACACACCGGGAAAACTTGTGATGTATGCATGATCCATCTGTCTGAAAGCAAATCTTGGTGAAAAAGCTACGTAAGCAAATCAGACGGCGACAATCACGAGCATCACCCATTTCTTTCTTGGCCAAAAGTACAAACCAATTTTCTTTCGTCGAAAAAGCATAGAGTCTCGTGACGTGAGCTGCAAAATGATCATTGTGCCTTCTGCAAGCTGCGCCAATAATTCCAGCTAGTACAATATTCCCGGTAACTTCCGCCAGTCGATACTCGATAGCCCTAAAAAACAAACTTGACCAGCGCGACTATACGCCAACGGCCGCGCCTCGCCGTCGCAGGAGCCCCAGCCAGCACGCTGCTCCTATAATATAGCGGGAGCAACGTGCGCGCCTACAGACACCGCACGGTCCCCGCCCTCTGGCCTCCGACGACTCAACAACCCAGCTACGGCCTACTACGATAGTCGCCGTCGTCGGGCCTCTGCTCTATAGTCACCGGCCTGCCGCCTCTCCCGAGCAGTCAAAGCATGTCGTCGTCGTCCTCGTCCTCGTCGGCGGCGCATGCCGGCCTCGCCCTCGCCGCCACTGCCATGGCGCTCTCCGGCACCCTCGTCCTCTTCTCCCTCTGCCGCGCCAAGCAAGCGGACCACCTCGTCTCCTCCGACGCGTCCCCGTCGCCCGCTCGGCTCCGTCCCTGCCTCTCCTCCTCCGGTGAGTAAGCAGCACCCTATTTCTGCGTGCAGGTGTTCTTGGTTCTTTACAGTTCTTGGTTCTCACATACGTCCCTGTTTCTGCGTGTGTGCAGAGAAGCGGAAGCGGGAGAAGGCGCGGCGCGGGAGCATGAAGCGGGTGCGCTTCGCGGACGACGTCGTCGACAATGGCGCCGCCCGCCCGGCGACACCGGAGGCGGAGGAGGATCCCCAGAGGACGTCGTGCAGGGCCGCCGCGATGCCGCCGAACCGGGAGGCGCTGTACCGCGGCATGCTCCGCGGCCGCTCCATGCTCAGGACCGCCTGCTCCTACTAGCCTGAAGCTATGCCGCGTGCGAGCTTCGATTAACCCGCCGTCTAGCTAGTCCCCGGCCTAAATTAATCTGGAGCTTTGTCCATTAGGTTCGCCGTTGATTGGGAGGTTTTGTAATTAGTGAGCATCCCGTACGCGCGAGCGATCTGTGTGGTGCGTCTCAGCTGTTTGTAGTTTGTACTGCCTGTTGTACACCTGCATTTCTACCTAGGCGATGTGAGTAGTGAATTTGATCCAAGAAATGGATTCTTGCATTGCATGCATTTGTTCTTCTGCCTCCCTGATCCAGTGAAACTTAATTGCTTTGGATTTCACTCTTCCTCCTCTTTTTCTATTTGTACCCTGTTCTGTAACTTCATGCTTCGGTTCAGTCCGTCCTGTAACTACCCTTGGCCAACGAAGGATTCGCGGCGTGAGTTTGATCTGGATCGGATACCTGGGAAGAAGAACACAGAGATAGAGAGAGAAGCGGACGCAAGAGGAGCAGAGCAGGAAGCAAGGCAGAGAAGTTTCTTTTCGATTCTTTCTTGTCTGCCGACACACAAGACACATCGAGGCTTATAACCTGCCCCACACACCTACAGGTGGGCCCCGCCACCACACACAGCTGGCCAAACAGCCACCAACCACATACGTAACCAGGCTAATCCTTGTCACCTAATACACATGTATCACCAGGTGTTACATCACCCCTCCAGAGAAACTTGCTTGTCCCCAGGCAAGAGCAGCAGGGAAACGTTGCTTCAGCACGTAGAGGTCCTCCCAGGTTGCCGATGTCGCCGGAATTCCCTTCCATTTGATCAACATCTGGGCACTGTAGCATTCACTTTCTTCACAAGGCGCCTGTTGTTGTTGTTCCTCAGTAACCGACTCTAAGACAGCTAAAGCCCACAGATCATTTCCTTTACTCCATTTGAGGACTTGCTCAATTGGTACTTCTTGTAATGGCAGCCAAGGGTTTGGCTGTATACCTTGTAGCACCACATGTCTGCCTTTGTGACTGAACTTCAATGTTTGTTGTGCCCAATTGCAAACCATATCCCCATGCAATTTGAGCCAGTCCATACCAATAATGGCATCATAAGCTCCCAGAGGTAATATTCTCATATCATGGCTGAATGTCTCCCCGTGTGTCCCCACTCAAAATTCTTGATCATTGTATTGCAATGCATCACTTCATTGTTAGCCACCCTTACTGAAACTGGAGTGATTTTCGTAGTAGTGCAGTGTACTCTGTCCACAAATGAAGAACTCAGGAAGCTGTGGCTGCTTCCAGTATCTACCAGCATGAGCATGACTTGGTTCTGTACTAAGGCCCGAATCTGTACAGTATTGCCATCAGCAGCTCCTGACAATGCATTCAGAGAAAGTGATAATTGCTGAGCTTCTGCTATATCTTGGAGTTCTAACAAGTTCAGCACCTCTGTCGATAACTCTACTCCATGATCTTCCACTGATAGAGCATGCACTGCTGCAGATGCTTTGCTTGCACAAACATGTGTGGGATCATACTTGTCTCCGCATCGGACGCACAGGCCGTTGGAACGCCTGTACTCCTTTAGTTGCCTCTCCTTCCAGAAATCACCTTGAAGTGGTTTGTGCACTGGTTCTGTTGCCTCTGGTTTTGCTAGTCCAGCTTGAGCATACACTGGCTTGTTGATCCAAGGCTTTTTTTGAGATGCTAGATCTTCCTGCACATGAGCTAAGAGAATTGCTCTGTCGACTGTTTCGGGCAACTGAGAAGCAACTGCAAGCCTGATCTCATGTTTCAGTCCTTTGAGAAAATGACCCACAAACAAAGTTCCATCATAATATGGATTATGGCTACACAATTTGAACATAAGGTCCTGAAATGCTGTGCAATATTCTTCTACTGTCCCCTTTTGTTTCAAATTAAGCAGTCCAGTCATGAAGTGACGGTGATCATCTACACCAAACTTTGCTTCCACAGCCGTAATGAACTGATGCCAAGTGAGTACCTCGTGGCGCAGCTTGTATGCTTGAAACCAATGGGCAGCATTACCTTCTAGGTTGAGTCTGGCCGTAGTGAACCACATCGCGGGAGCAATATTGCAAGCTTGGAAATAGTCGATGCAGTTATCGCGCCACAGCTTCGGAAACGTGCCGTCGAACTTGGGAAAATTCATCTTCGGAGTCACCATTCTACCGCCCCCAAGGTGTTCGTCCGGGGGTCGACCCCGTGGACGCCCAACATCTGCACCCAACGCCACCGCCGCCGTGCCGGGATCTGGAGGACGAGGTGCTGATGACGACCCTGTCCCGAACGCAGTTGGAGGTGGCCCTCCACGCCCACCAGCCGTAGGAGACAGGAGGATTCCGTCCCGCGGTCCCCGATGCGCATCCGCATCAGGTGAGGTGATATCCCCGTCAGCGGCGCCTTGGCCTTGTCGAGCCGCGCCACGGCCTCCGCCAGCGCGGTCATCTGCTGGTTCATGGTCTCCTGGCGTCGCTCGATGACGTCCATGATCCGGGTGTGGTCGCCCACCGCGCGGGAATTGTTGTCGAGCGACGAGTCGAGAAGACTGATCCGCGAGTCTAGCGAGCCAATCTGAGATTGGACCTGCTCGAGACTGGTACGGATCGCCGTCAGCGTCTCCTCGGTGCGCGCCGTGGCATCACCCATGGCTGCGAGCACGAACTCGGTCTGCGGGGACGGCTTCGGAGGCGCCGTCGCGACACGATCGATTCAACAAACCCACTACTGGACCAACCGGATTTGAGCGAGGAAATTTGGGGAAATCGGTGGAGATCGAACCAAATTAGATGGGGATTTTTTTTTTTTTTTGTGGAGATTTTCTGAGATTTTTGTGGAGGATTTTCTGTGGAGGAATCGGTGGCTCTATCCCTTGGCCACTGAAGAAATCAGGGCGTGAGATCAAGATTCGGGAAAGGATTCGCTAGCTAGCTAGCTCTGATACCACTGTAACTACCCTTGGCCAACGAAGGATTCGCGGCGTGAGTTTGATCTGGATCGGATACCTGGGAAGAAGAACACAGAGATAGAGAGAGAAGCGGACGCAAGAGGAGCAGAGCAGGAAGCAAAGGCAGAGAAGTTTCTTTTCGATTCTTTCTTGTCTGCCGACACACAAGACACATCGAGGCTTATAACCTGCCCCACACACCTACAGGTGGGCCCCGCCACCACACACAGCTGGCCAAACAGCCACCAACCACATACGTAACCAGGCTAATCCTTGTCACCTAATACACATGTATCACCAGGTGTTACACGTCCCTTTCTCCAATTTGTGTGAGCAGCTCGAAGCCAAAAAAGAAAAATGAAATCCCTTCGGATATCGTCGGATCAGCCGTTGTGGTCGGCCGTTGCTGTCCGGCAGAAAGAACGAGACACAGGATTTCTGCCCCTTCAAAATGTCGCCACAGAAAGCTAGGGCCTACCGGCGGCTTCGAATTTTCGGCCAGATTTCTTCGTTTCTCTTCTCTTGCTTCAGTTCATGGCTGCGAAAGCTCGGTGTCTTCTCGAGCTGTGCGGTGTCCCTCTCCGTCTCCGGCAGCGACAGGTGAAGCAGGGGAGATGGATTACAGGCAGCAGGTTCGGTTTGACCGGCGGAAAGAGGCAAACCCTATGCGTTATGTGCGCCGATGCGCGATTGAACCGAATCGAACGAGCGGCGGAGCTTCGCCGCGCACGGCGGGCAGACCCGGCCCGTGATCACGGACACGGCCCACGGGCGTCCAGGCTTGCGGACCCCAGGCCTCGCGTATGTGTCGCCCATCGTATGGGCCTGCGCATGTGTCAGTCAGTAGTAGCAGCAGCTGAGTGAATGGCAGCTCTGGCCTGCGTATGTATGGCCTGCTTGTAGAGCTTCGGTTAAGTTTTGTACTAACTCCCTTGGAACCGGAAGAAGCAAATTATCGAGATACACTTGTGCCCTTTTAGAGCATCCAGCGTCGGACTCGCAGTGATATAGAAAGACACTCAAGTTTCATGCATGTTCTTGAAACGACCTGACAAAAACCTCGACGAGCTATATGGATCGCACTGAGCTCTAGGACCCGGTTGGGAGCTTTGCTTTTTTGAAGTATTTTGAGAATACTTCGGTTTTAAAAAATACTCTGCAGTATTGAATACTTTGACGTGTTTGGATGCAATGAATAATGTGGTTTTAAAAACTGAAATATCCTCCAAAACTAAAATGTTTTGCTTAAAAAGAAACTTTAGTCCAGACCTGTTTTTTTTTTTTGCTAAACAGAAATATATTTCAAAACTGAAGTACTCAGCCTGCGATAAAATACTTCAGTTTTGCAATACTCTAGTTACAAAAAGAGTTAAACGCTTGAAGGGTCACCAAGTTTACAAATAGTTTGCATTTTCCCAGTTTGTGACTAATGTGCTCATCCGTTACAACTTCGTGATCCCTCAAGCGTTTAACTCTTGCAAAAATACTGAGCTGCCAAACCCAGCCCTAGGTTGTTGATGTCTCAGCATGCACTATCTTCTGGATTTGCTTGGGTAAAGCTACAACACGCGCACACCCAGAATCAAGTCTAAAGTCTATTGCAGCACGGCATAAATCTTAAACAAGCATACAACAGACTGCATATTACTTAATTCCTCTGTTTCTCCAATGCAAAAGGATGGGCACGCTACATATTCCGCAAGTAAAAACTTATTACATTCAACCGCAGGTCCGATCCAAATTGTTTACTCCTTATTCGTTCTCGTCTCAACAGAATGGTATGAATAATTTAATACAGATACATAGAACAAGTAGAGGAAGACTCCAATCAAAGGGAAATGCCCGTCTTTGGTATCGTCAAGGTCGCCATTCAACGCCTCTCAGCAGAAGAGTCAGCAGAAAATAGGTGCTTCACACGGGAAAGGACCGAATCACTCTCTGGGTCATATGGATGGTCCTTGGATGGGATTTCCAATATAGCAGGGATTGGCTTGTTGTAGCCATCCACCAGAAATCTTATCATGTTTGCAATCTGTGACATATTAGAAAGAAGTAAGAAGCTATCCTATCCTCTTGGATCAATATGGAGTACAAGACACATATCTGCATCTGGTTCTGGTAATGTTCTAAATTGTCCCCCAAATGGTTTTTAGACGGTCTTGTTTATGCATAATAGGACATACGCACTGCTGAGCATACAGTATAAACATAGTTTGATTTTTAAGAGTTGCAAGAGAGATTTACTTGAGGAGTAAGTGACAAGTGATAAGACTAGAATATTTTGTTGGAAATTTTGGTACCTAAATCAAGTCTAACAGCATATATTCTTAACTGAGATGGCAAAGTTCTTGAAGGCACGGAAACTCACAGTAGTTTGAAAGCCCACTATGCTTTATATTCTCCTTGTTAATATACAGCTAAATCTACTACGATTCGAGTTTCAACAGACTCAATGCCTCATTCATTTTGTTTTCAGCCCAAGGAGCTGAGTCTAAGTAATCAGGACTACGTAACCACAAAAAATCGTGCTTCTTTCTTGTTTAGTGATATACTTTACAATATTCTGACGACCAAGCAATTTGTTGATAAAATATAGAAAACAAATAATGTGCATTCATAACGACGGTTCACTTACGTATTGGCTGATGAGCACAATCGCAATATCATCCCTCGCAGTGAACTCTTTAAAAGCGTCCTCAATCTGTTTCACCGTCGTTTCTGTGACAAAAAAAATATTTATTCAAGTCCCCAGGATCAGTGCATGTAACAAAAGTATGAAATAAGTATCACAGAAAGAAATGATGATGGAGTTATGTGACAGGATTAGAAGTGACATTTGAGATTGTTTAGAACACATGAAAGCTCAGGACTGAGAAAACCAGTATAGATATTTCCTAACACAATAATGGACAAAGTTTTGCCTTTGTCTAGCAGAATGAATAGAAGAGGGATAAAGATGAAAAGACAATGAAATCCTAGTAAGAAATGCTTAAGAAAATAGACATTGAGGAGGATTTTTATTGGACAATACTTCAACCATTCTGTTGGCAATCATTCAATCATAGACAACAGATACTATTTTCTACAGAGATCTTATGTCAATTGTTGACTAACAATTCGTTATGTAGCAAGTTAAGGATATTACTGTTATCCACAAGAAGGTAATTTGTTTTCTTCCGCAGATCAACATTGCCAACTCCAGCCATCAAAAACCCAGTAATAGTGTCCTGCACGAATAATAAAGATCAATGTCAAAACAACACTTGGTATGACACCATCGATTATCACATAACAATACTTTTGGTTGTCAAATCCTGTACTACAACAAATTGGTATTTACAGTACGAAGTCAACTTCTGATTTCTGTATTATGGGTGATCAACTTTGTAACCGCAAAGACATAATGGATCTTATTCAAGTGCTAGCGGTTTGGGAAGCTCTGCAGAATATTCAGTTGATGCCGGAAATTGAAGATAAATGGCTCTGGCAATGGGAACCAAAAGGGGTTTTCACCACATCAGATCGGCATACAAGGCGTATTTTGAGACCTTCATTCTCTGCGACCTGGCAGATGACATCTGGGGTTCCTGTGTGCCTCTGCATTGTAGATTTGCAATATGGCTCTCACTGCGAGGGAGAATTTGGACAGCAGACAGATGCAAAAGGAGGTCTACCGCACAATGACAGATGTGTTTTCTGCAATTCAGCTCAAGAGGACATGCAACATCTGTTCATTGGGTGTGTGGTCGTCAATATAATTCGGAATTCAGCCCTGCAATGGGCTGGGATGCAGCAGGTTGTTCCTAACATGACACAAACGCTAAGAAACTGGTGGTTTTCAGCACGGAAAGGACTGCAGGGTAAAAGAAAACGTGCCGTGCATTCGCTTGTGATGCTAACCACCTGGAAACAGAAGAGTATTTGAAAAGAAGTTCTTGCCAGTGCGAAAGATTCTTGTTCAAATCAAAGCTGATGCCCCGGTTCTGGCTATTGTATTGGCCGTAGAAACGGGCCTACTTGTTTTTTACGTAGTTGATGACTGAGTGATTGGTATTAGGTGTTATCAGTTCGTGGAAATCCTGTGTTACATGCCTTTAGCAATCCTTTTTTTTGCGGGTAGCAATCCTATTTAGCATAGTGTTGGTTCAATCCTGTGTTCTATATGCCTTGAGCGATCCAATTAAACAGTGCCAGCTCTCTATTCAGCATGTTACCAGATTTTGTGTGGTTATTATAGAACCATACTATATTTTGTGAAATTGGCACCTCGCAGTTCACATTTAACTTTCTCGTGGAAGCATCTGAGAGAAACTAATCTAGTATCTAGGTCGTGCTCTGGATTCAACAGATGCTCAATTATTGCAGGGAGCTCAAGCACCATTACGGAGGGTCAAAAGGGGATAGGATCTCACCTCATCGGCGATGATGGCGATGAGCGCGGAGTTGTTCGTCGCGATATTACCCCTCCCCGCCATTACTGCTTCCTGTCAACAGCCAAACAGATACAAGGATTCAAAGAATCGATTAATACGAAACCAAAAGGGGGCAAATTTGGCAAGCAATTCCCTGTAGAATAGGAGGGAGGGACGCATACGGATCGAACCTTGCAGTAGAGATGCAAGCAGAGATCACAGAACAAGGAGCAAGAGATCCAGGCGGAAGAGGGGTCGAAGATCCGGTGGCGCAGGAGAAAAATAGGAGGGGGAAACCGGACGAACGTGGAGCGCGAGTGCTTGTCGACGACGAAGATCGGATCGGGTTTTTTTTTTCGAGGGAGTCAGGAAGCTGGTGGCGTTGCGGACATACTGCTATCCATATGCGGGCCTTGCGGCCTGGCCCGCGTATCCTTCACACACCAGATACGCACCTTCTCCTAAAAAAACAAAAACAAAGAATAAACGCACCGTTCCTAAATTAAAAGGAAAAGGTCCCTAAAAAAAAGGTTTGTCAGAAGTGGGGTTCGAACCCACGCCCTCGTAAGAGGACCAGAACTTGAATCTGGCGCCTTAGACCACTCGGCCATCCTGACAGTACAATATGTTTATTTTAATAGTTTATTAAATATTTTATGGATATTAATACGTTTTATATTTCTGTACATAGCCTGATAGACGCAAGATCGCAAATGAATGTTCGAACCGCTCGTTCTGTGGGACACCACTTCGATCATCCTTTTACTTTGTGCTTTTCTCTATGAACCGATCTTATTTCCGGTGAGCTGAAAGTGGGATCACACATTAGCTTGGATTTTTCTCGATGAAGAACCGTGAAAATATCACCCGACTAAGGCTTACCAGAACGACACAAGGTCGTTTCCATGAAACAATTGATAGAGGATCCGAAAGAATTTTCCAAAATATCCAGAATCAGACCATTTAGTTTGGCTCGCCAACTCCTCCTTTCTCGAGGGCTCCTCCCCCTTCTTCTCCTCGTGAGAGTCGCCTCGTTTGGGTCGGGACGATCGAACGCCTTCTTGGTGGCGCTGCTGGTCGGAAGGTGAGAGGTGTCGGGTCTAGAGTTGTACATATTATATCCAATAAAGGTAGGTCTAGTTTTGTGTCTCGACACATGCCCGGTTGTCGGCTTCATGTCGAGGAGTGGATACCGGATCCTCCAGGACGGATCTGGTGTTGTCTAGTGATTTTGCATCTCGGAAGGTGACGAGGAGCATGGACACTAGTGACTCTTTCATAAAGTTCTGCGTCTACAACTCGACTTTGGTGTGGAGGCCACTCTACAAATTTCCTCTGCTTCTAGTGGCAGCATTGGGAGGAAGTGGCAAGCTAGTTTCTACTATTCCATAGGGTGAGCTATCTTGGAGCCTGGATACTGCTTTCGGGAGTACGATCTCGGCGGCCTTAGTTCCCGGCCGACTTTGATGGCCATCTATTCGCCGCACTGCAGTCGGTGCATGCTGACGTTTCTTCAACCCCATGCGGGACCCTGTGAGAAGCTAGCCGTGGCGCTCCGTCTACTCGGAGCCAAGTGGTGTCGTCCCCGGAGCCAGTGAAGACGGTCACGACTAAAGCGCTCTTTGGTGGTGGCGAAGGACCTGATCATTTTCCACACTTTTTAGGGTCCTCTTTGTAAAAGTTAGGGGTCTTGTTGTAGTTTTTTTTTCCTGCTGGCTCCTGTTGTAAACTTGTACCCACCGCTGTTGGTAACGGCATCCAGCCTCTCCATGGTAAAAAAAGAACAAAATATCCCGAATGAGTCCAAAGGCTGACATCCTGATATCTGACCGCACGTACACACAATCTCCAGATATTTGTCGCCTCCTCCCCTTCTTCTACCCTGCCACAACGCCGCCTTATCCTCGCACGCTCTCACTCCACTCATCTCCTGAAGCCAGCACAGACACACCTGCACATGGCAGCCATGGCCACCGCCGCCTCCAGCCTCCTCAAGACGTCGTTCGCCGGCGCTCGGCTCCCGGCGGCCGCACGCACCCCGTCCAGCGTCGCCACTCCGCGCGCCGGCGCCATCTGCAACTCCATCTCCTCCTCCACCCCTCCCTACGACCTCAACGCCTTCAAGTTCAGCCCCATCAAGGAGTCCATCGTCTCCCGCGAGATGACCCGCCGGTACATGACCGACATGATCACCTACGCCGACACCGACGTCGTCATCGTCGGGGCCGGCTCCGCGGGGCTGTCCTGCGCGTACGAGCTCTCCAAGGACCCCTCCATCAGCATCGCCATCATCGAGCAGTCCGTCTCCCCCGGCGGCGGCGCGTGGCTGGGCGGCCAGCTCTTCTCCGCCATGGTCGTGCGCAAGCCGGCGCACCTCTTCCTCGACGAGCTCAACATCGAGTACGACGAGACGGAGGACTACGTCGTGATCAAGCACGCCGCGCTCTTCACATCCACCGTGATGAGCCGCCTCCTGGCGCGGCCCAACGTGAAGCTCTTCAACGCCGTCGCCGTCGAGGACCTGATCGTCAAGGAGAACCGCGTCGCCGGCGTGGTCACCAACTGGGCGCTCGTGTCGATGAACCACGACACACAGTCCTGCATGGACCCCAACGTCATGGAGGCCAAGGTCGTGGTGAGCTCCTGCGGCCACGACGGGCCCTTCGGCGCCACCGGAGTCAAACGCCTCCAGGACATCGGCATGATCGAGACGGTGCCAGGGATGAAGGCGCTCGACATGAACACGGCGGAGGATGCGATCGTGCGCCTCACCCGCGAGGTCGTCCCCGGCATGATCGTCACCGGCATGGAGGTCGCCGAGATCGACGGCGCCCCAAGAATGGTACGAACAGAGGATCAAATTTTGATTTTTTACAGCAGTTCTTAGAACCTCTCACAACTTTTGGACTGACGATCTGTTTTTATCTTGTCTTCGGTGGTTACAGGGCCCAACCTTCGGCGCCATGATGATCTCCGGCCAGAAGGCGGCGCACCTAGCGCTCAAGGCACTCGGCCGGCCGAACGCCATCGACGGGACGCTCAAGAACGCGACGCCGGCACTGCACCCGGAGATGGTCCTGGCGTCGGCGAACAACGGCGACATCGTGGACGCCTAAACAGCGGAGGCGTAGGCTGGTGTTTAAGGCAACAGTCAATAAGATGGTTTGATGAAACAGAGGACAATTTGGGACGAGGACCTTCTTTGTGATTTGTCGACTCGTGTTTGTTTCTCCTGTTTGTATTTAAGTTTCTCGATGATGCTAGCGTCTTGTTCATAGCGGTCATAGCACTGCTGCCGTGTGTTCTGCCTGCGACGGCAACACCATGGATCTTCTGGAACAAGAGGAAGGGAATAAAAAGGTTGAATTCCATGGTGTTTTTTTTAAGTAACCGCGCTTCAATAATCAGCAACCAAGTTACAGTAAGATACACACGCGGGAATAAGATCCCCTCACACAGTTGCAGAATAAACCCCACGAAGAACATGCTCCAGAGAGCCCCTGCACACACACTGTAGCCATTGCCAAACTCCATTGTCGTCAGGGCGCTCGCCGGAAGAGTCGTACAACCTCCATAATTGCTAGATCTCGAGAAACAAGGCCGTAATGTTGTGGTATCTCGGCTGGGAATTGCCCTGTGCTAGTCTGGACTCAGGTCCGTTGCGTCCCGCGACAAGGTCGGAGAAGAACACCGGATATGCCTCGACCCACACCGCCGAACTGATACAAAGTGGCGAGAAAACCATTTTACACTAGATTATAAAGATAAAAGAAACACGAGAACCCACACCCTCAAAAACACACCCAAGAGAACCGGCTAGAAATGTAACCACGTCTTTAAAAGAAATCGACCGGACCCACCAAGATGTCGCCGGAGAGGGCGCTTGTCGTGGAGCGCCGATCCTGGCAACAAGCAACAAGGATCGGGACCGGAAACAACAACGCCACGTGCATTTAATACGAGGCCGCCACAAACACCTCCACCGAGGGACGGAGAGCATCGAGATAGAATCCGAGTATGCCCACCAATGACAACGCCACAAGACCGAGAGAGGCTGGGGCTCCACAACGATGCCCCCAATAGGGTGACGACACCACCCATCACCATCACCAAGATCGAAATGACTAAGGGTTTTCGAGCCCTAGTGCGGGCGAGGTAACCACATCGATGCCCCCCGAAGTGTCACAACGCCCATAGGAATCACTGAAAGCGGTGACGAAACGTTGGGCTTTCGTCCAAAATCACCACTACGCCACACCTCGGAATCACAGACCACTTGACACCATCAAATAAGATCTACATGACGCGATCTGAGAGCCGCCAGTACCGAAGCACCGCTGACACAAGGACCCCCGCCGCCGGCTGCTTGCCATCCACATGGCTAAAAGAGAAGCAACCCACCAGAAAGCCATCCACACTGTGAATCATCCAGAGCCGCCGCCCCGACATCCATCTCGCAACCGGGACGAGGCATACAACCTGGCCCCAGAAATTTCATAATTATATTCCATTTGTTACATATGTAGGTAACATAAGAATTCGTTGAGACAAGGATTTCATCAAGAATTACTTTAGTAATATGTGATTTATATGATAAAAGTTCGAAATCGTTAGTTATTACTTTTAAAAGGAGAAGTTATAAGAGCGAACGCTCGGATTTAATAACCCGGAGCGGACGAGTTATCGGCCGTTCGTTTTTTGGTCGACAAGGGATGACAATTGTGAGTTGTGACATGTGGCAACCTTTTGTTGGTCCACTCAAGTAATCCTCCATTCATTAGTGGTGTCCCTTATAAAATGAATCCAGTTGACACATCAGGTTAACAAAGTAACTCTTGATCAAGATAACACACCCTGAGGGTACGGCCGGAGAATTAAAAAAAGAAAAGAATTCCGAGCAACGGCTGCTCCTGAATCCTAGATTCCCTGCTCCAATCCCAGCCCACCACGGAATCCCATTCCTGGTTCCTTCTCCGCTCCACTCCTCTCGCCCCCGCACCCTGCCCTCCTCCTCCTACCCCTCCTTCCCTGTGCGCCTCCCGGGGGCCTAGGGTTTGCCCCCCACCGCCGCGCCGGCGACGGACGCGCAGGGCCCCGCCGCCGCGGATGCTATGCTGCTGGGCTGCAGGTCCCTCTCCTCCTGGGTTCGCCGCCTCGTCGCCTGCATGGGGTGCGTGTCTTCCCTCACTCTCTCACCCGCCGTTTCGTCCGTACCGTGACCTGATGTAATGGCAGCGAGCTCGATCGGGTTTAGGGATTAGGGCTCGTGCCGTGCCCCCCACTTGGAGGCCAATAGGATTAGTGGATGCGATGTTCGTCCTTTTGGGCTCCGGTTCTCTGTGCGTGCAACCACGATGCCTGTGTCCTGATTCTGATTCCTGCTGTCTGCGCATAAATAGACAGGGTTCGCTCGTTCTATAAATGTTTACCCTGTGGTATGTGGGTGAGGCCACGCGGTCTGTGAATCCGGTGATTCCATAGTAGGAGGGTGTTCCATGTGATGGTATCTGATTCTTCTTTAATGTGCATGACTTAATTTTGGTATAAGAGATACTACACTCTTTGCCTGATATTTTTTTTTTCTGGTGTGGGTTACTCTTTGTCTGATCTTGAAACTGACTTTGTAATCTTGTACCAAAATGCTCTGTCTTATGATTTCTGAGGCCGTAGAATGATGCTCGTTGTGCAGTCCAGTGTCGAAAGCTATGAAGAGACAAATACTCATTACTTCTTAGGTTCTTGCTGGTTTGTTATGCCGCACGCCTTTTCTTGAATCTGGAATACCTGAAGCTAATCGTTTCCTGGTCAATACTGTTTTGCTACAGAGCAGAAGTTGCCTTGGATGCTGTGGCTGTGCAAAGCCTGCTCCCATAACAGCGGTCGATGAGCCTTCAAAAGGTTGAGGATCCAGGGCCGTTCGGTAAGGAAGACGAACTTGTCTGAAGGCTTCTGGAGCACGAGCGCGCACGAGGCTGGGAACAGCGCGCTTCAGTCGCAGAGGAGCATGTCTTCAATCAGCACAGCGCCACAATCGAGCGATCAGCATGGAGCTGGAAGTAGCAGCAAGCCAAACGAGTTTGTAAATCAAGGTATAAAGCACCAACCTCAGATCACTCTGTGTGTCGTGGCACATGTTCCATTTGCTTTATTGATTTATTTTACTCCATCGTGCTAGTTTAGTGTCCGATGATTGCAAATCTGCAATTGATGATTGGAGCTCTATCTTCCATGTCCATATATAAGTCTAATTTGAACACGAAATGTCTGCCATCCAGAGTTCGTAGTACTTGTTGTATACCCTTGTTACATGTTTGCATTACCGTGCACACTGGCTCTCTAACTTGTCTGCAACAATTTGTTCTGATTGAAAGTCTCAGGATGGAGTTGATGCGAATGTTTACTTTATGATAAGGAAGAATCATACATCTGAACTGATGACAACCAATAAAAGCCTCAGTTGTCTTATTCTACTTTTTTGTTCTTTGCAGTGTTACACGCTGATGCACAACTATGTTGAACTGGATAAAGTTACTGAAAAAAAATCTAATTATCAGGCTTTAGTACTTATGTAGCATGTTCACATAATGACATATTCAGATGCAATGACTTCCATTTACTATTTTGGTAATCTTATGTAAATTTTCGTTCCTCTATCTAAAGGTCTCGTGCATTGGAACCAGACTAGAAAACAGTGGGTTGGAAACAAAAAACACAAAGGTCGATCTGAAAAGCCTCAAGAGCCAAAAATAAGGTGAGTTTTATGATTTACTCTCACTGCACCTGAAATACATGGTATGTCTTGTTTTTATGGCCCTTAAACCAAAAGAATGTCCAAGTATTTTATATTCGTACTACTATCCAGATTACTTTGGCTGTTTCAATTTATTGTTACAACCATTTTTCAGTTTCCTTTTGCTTACGAAACCAGGTACATTTTGTTTTATTAACTTCAGTATACTGAATGCTAAACTTGGTTTTCTCCACCACGCAGCTGGAACACAACGTATGAGAGCCTGCTAGGGAGCAATAAGCCATTCTCCCAACCAATCCCGCTTGCCGTAAGTTTCTATACCAAATTGTTTAAAAGAAGATCCTATCCTAAATAAGCCGCACATCTCCCCACCAAGGAGCTTCCCTTTGCTTTGTAATGTTCTTTCGCATACTTGCTCAGAAATCAAAACTTTATTTACAGGAAATGGTAGACTTGCTTGTGGACGTCTGGGAGCAGGAAGGCCTATACAGTTAGGCAGGGACAGAGCATTTGTTTAAGTCGCGTTAATTCCTTTATTAAGTGTTCCTAAGATTATAGATTGTCAGGAGCTCTAGGTTGGTGAAAGTGTATACTTGGTGAGCTCGTTCGTGTACCGCAAAGTCACGAACCTTGAACAATACGACATTCTATATCTTGATGATCAATTGTAATTTAATACTTCCTGCTTGAATATGATAATGACAAGATTGTACAGAAAGGGTACTAAGCTGAAATATACATGAACATGCTTCACTTGATACCGGTACATACATTGTTCGTACTGAAAAGGCCAAGATATAAAAAGAAGGCGCAGGTTGCAAGTGGTATGTTAAGAATTGTCTATTTTTAAGGACAAATTTCTTGCAACTGGAAAAGGAAATACTTTTGCCACAAATGTCAGCATGAGATTGTGCCAACAACAAAGAAAACGTAACCGAGATAATTCCGTTGCTTAAAAATACGACAAGATAACGCTGATGAAGTTAAACACATATGACGAGAACTGTCAATATAATTGCAGAACATAATTTCAGATTAAAAGGCAGTAACGAGCAGTTCAGAGCAAGAGATAACACTTAAGCAGGATAACATCTCGACATAGTCCACACAAAAGAATGACTTGACAATGTAATATGAATGAATGAAATGGGTCCACACAAGACACTGATACATCCTTTTACACCGTCCAACAACTCAAGCCGACGAAAACAACGCAAATTAAGTTCTGGTTCCATGACTCGTGCTCCTTGTGGAGCAAAGCAAAGGAGACTAGGACTCTGAACTAATAACTCGGACCTGCCGTTTATCACCACAAACGGGGGAAGGCAGTGGGCATCATAACTGTTGCTGGTTTCCGTTTCGAGATTCAGATGTGACGGGCACCAGGCATGCTCTTCCAGGCGGCTGACTCGAGCCCAAGCTGATGGCCATCACCTACGGCTGACAATGTAACCTCATCAAAAGAACCACCAAAAAGTTGCGCATTAAGTTGACCGTTCATGGGCTGGAACTCTGAATGTGGTGAATCTTCGTTCAAAAATCCTGGTTCCGATGACGCATGTAGCATGCAGGAATCTGGCAAGAGATACTTGTCTACAAACATATCATCTGCTTGGTATCTGCAGTCCCTCAAAAGAGCATCCATGCCTGCAAAGACCAACAGTAAGTTATATCTGAAATTGACAAGCATTGAAATAAGAGTCTTCTCAGAAAAAAAAAACACTGAAATAAGAGTGAGCAGACTTACTAGCACGTGATTGTGAAGTTCTAAATTCGTCCAAAGGACTGCCCTCGAGGAGATCGTCACCAAGGGCTGAAGAGGCCGGATTAGGGTAGACATACAAATGAGGAGGAACCAAACCTTCATACGCTCCTTGGAACTTTGTAGGTACATGTCCCTGATGAACCATTGCATCCAGCAGACCATTGTCTTGGGAAGGGAAACATTCTGGTTTCGTTAAGACAGATGATGGAGAAACAATACATTTGTCAGCCAGCTCAAGAGGAGTTGCTGGGGGGAAAGGAGGCGACCAGCAGCTATTGATTGCTTCAAAGCTGATATGTTGGATTAAAGGGAGCTCCATCTTCATAGGCCTCTGTATGGTCCCAGAAGTAGAGAAGTTGCCATCTAATATTGGCAGGCCATTGGGAATGGCATTATTGAAAGGAAAACTGTGGTTCCTTGCTATTCCCGGGTTGATATCAGTGTAACAGGTCTTCACAGCCTCATGAGGTAATTGCTCATACGTGGGACTGTGACTGTAGCCTGATAATATACCTGAAGATGCATGACTCTTCAAAGGGTGGTTCATGCCATCCACTGGAATAGAATTTGGAATTATGAAAGTTGGGGCAAGGAAATTTTCTGCTCGCTTTTTATAGTCCAGCTTCTCAAATACAATATCTTCAAATTCAAGACCACTTCCCTGTGAAAGCTCATGTGGTCGTTTCTTGCCACGCGAATCTTCAGGACTGTGACAGTCCATGTCCTGATTTGCCACCCGAGATAGCAAGCCATCTGGATACAGATCTAGACCAGCTTTCGAAAGCCTCTTGCTTCTTGTGTTCCAGAAGTTCTTAATTTCATTATCTGTGCGTCCTGGCAACTGGAATAACAATAGAAGGTATTCAGTGCCCACCATGGCTAATTGGCATGAATAGAAGAAATTCTTTGTACAGGCTGGAAATTGAGTGTCCAGATAAACGAAGGAAAGGTAAGTTGAACGTTTTCAACTTTCAAGGCACACAATATCGAGAAAGAAACAAATCAATAAGGGAGAGAGAGAGATAGAGAGCAAGAAGATCTTTAACACTTGCACTGGCATCCAACTATAGCAATGGCCTCAGTCAAAAAACAGTGTTAATGTCTACTTTCACATAGTTTTTGGCACTAAAATACTCATCTGAAATTACTCAATTATTCAAGTTTGACTGCAGTGCAACCTCTGCTACCAACTTTCAAGGCACACAATATCAAGAAAGAAACAAATCAAAAGGGATAGAGAGAGATATAGGGCAAGAAGATCTTTAACACTTGCACTGGCATCCAACTATAGCAATGGCCTCAGTCAAAAACAGTGTTAATGTCTGCTTTCATATAGTTTTTGGCACTAAAATACTCATCTGAGATGACTCAGTTATTCAGTTTGACTGTAGTGCAACCTCTGCTACCACAAAAGGCGCCATTCCTATATTACCAGAAAGAGAAACTAATGCACCATGTTTGAGGACATAGTGCCATACGCCTTTTAAAGTTACTAATATGTAAAAAATACCAAAACAATAGATTTGGCTCTAGTTTAATGCACCATGTTTGAGGACATAGTGCCATACGCCTTTTAAAGTTACTAATATGTAAAAAATACCAAAACAATAGATTTGGCTCTAGTTTTAGACATAAACTAAAGCCAAAATACTAAGATTTCTTAGTAAGTCCAATTTGTAATCATTGCAAAATGTGATTTTGGTGTATATTCTGAAATCTTAACATGAAAATTCACATATCAAATTATGCAACAGTGAATGTATGTTATCTGACAGGTTAGCTGTATACTAGCAGATCGATCGAGCACTACTAATGGGACCTTTTCTAGTTTTTATTGAAAGTTCCTCATCAATTATCTGATTAGATTTTGATTAATATTCTGAAACCTTAACATGAAAGTTCACGTCTCAAATAATGCAACAGAGAATCAGATGTTATCTCAACATGTTATCTGCATCCTAGCCAAGGTTCAAAAAGGTGTTATACTAGGCGCGCATAAGCGTGAGGCGCTGGCCAAACGCCTCGCTTTTGCCCTATGGGGTGGAAAAGGTGGCCGGCGAGGTCCTCTGGCGAGAAATCCATTGCCCGGCGGCGAAAAAGCGGCAGCGCAGGGTACAGAGGTGGCGGCACATCCCACTAAAAGAAAAGAGATGAGGCAGGGAAGGAGCTGTGGCGGCAGGGGAGGAACTGCAGCGCTGCCATTGTCGCTGGTTGAAACAGAGGAGGAAGGAGAGAACGGCCAACGAGGAAAAGAGAGAGAGAGAGAGAGAGAGAGAGAGAGCATTAAACGAGATGGACGTTTCAGATAAGTCAGGTGCTAGGGTTTCCCTACTGGGCCTTATTGGGCTATGTTATAGCCAAATAAGACTCGGCCTTATGTTGTCTGACGACTAGACCCTATACTCTCAGCACCGCCACGACTCTTCCCTGCCTTGGCTGTTTTTCTCCAATTTTAAGCAACTCCTCTCCATTCTGCACCCTGAAAAATTCTCCAAAACTACTTCGAATTGCATGTTCGTACGGTTTCCGTACAGAATGCCTTATCACGCCTAATAATGCCTAAGCTGCCTAGGCTCCAGGCGGTGCCTAAAACGCACAATGAACGCCCAGTGCCTTTTTGAACCTTGATCCTAGCAGATCAGTCGAGCACTACTAATGGCACCTCTTCTAGTTTTTTTTGAAATTCCCTCATCAAACAGCAAATATTGCTTTCTGGCTTAGTCTCACAAAGTTACAGCACAGAGCAATATACTGTCTAGTAAGAAAATACAAGAATAATGTCCAAGAATATAAGTGACAAGCACAGTGAAATGGCTACCCAGGCTTACACCATGATTGATATTCAAATATATAATAGACTGTAAGATCATTGGCATCAATTAATTTAATACTATTATACTACCTCCCATCCATAATAAGTGGCGTAGTTTTGAACTAACCACAGTTCAAAACCGCGACACTTATTTTGAATCAGAGGGAGCAGAAAATAGGGCATCAGCAGTATGGCCAGAAAAGAAGTGACATCCTAATGATTTGATAGGCACATAAAATCTTATAGTGGGTATTAGTAATACTCCCTCCGTTTCAAAGTATAAGGCGCACTATTTTTGTGCTGGTCTTTAATGCTCAACTTTGAGCACTAATATATACTAAATTATATGGATTAAAAAAGAATAAATGGTACTGTTGGATTCATCTTGCAAAATTGTTTCATTTCATATATCACTATACTAATTTTTTGTACATATTATAAGTACTAACCCTGGTCAAAGTTGAATGTGTTGACCAGCGAAATTTAAGGGTCCCTTATATTTTTGGGATGGAGGGAGTAGTAAAAGACCAAGGTAGAATTAAAAAAAACTTAGGCAATGCACGACAACGTTACACAGACAGAAAAATGAAAAGAAATGACTATAGAAACAGATATGACAGCATTGCTACTGACTAAGGAAAATGCACAATAATTGAACTATAGGCAAGAAACCCTTGACAAGAGTCAAGAAACCAACTCCCACATGTTTACAAGTCTCCGTAAGTGTAGGTAAATAGGTATACATTCAATAAGGCTCTTCGTTTCCTACCATCATATCTTGGCAGTAGGCCATAGATAAATGTCACGTGCCCAGGCTTGGTGCTGACATAAATTCGGCGTAGGTCGAGGACTAGTGTGCATACCGCCTCCACCAGCCAGTCGAAATTAACGATCACATACTCCCAGCCGAACTGCTAGGGCCGACTGGACAACGAATCACCGACTTGATAACTATGTCATGGAGTAGCAGAGCCAACACTAGCTTCAGTTCACTTATTAGTTTGTTACTTCCCGGTAACCAAAGCCCGACAGCACAAACATTCTCTTGTTTATCACATAGTACAACATCGAACGTGCACACACAACAACATCAGCACTGACATAGCCACATACAAGCGCGAATTTGTCAATCTGATAATTTCTGATTATATCCTGACAAACTAATAGTCTTGAAACCCATTAAATCTAATATAAAACAAATGATTCATCTCCAATACACAAAAAAGAGCGAAGGCATTGTAATTTCCTGAATATTTAACTCGCAAACAAGTACCCTATTAGGAGAAAAAAGCATAAAATGTCTGCACTAGGTAAACTGTTGGCAGGCTTTGATCACGAAGCAATGTTCCTCCAATCCAATCGACCAAAGCATATTAAAAAGTTTTCTGTTACTATACCAGTGCAAACTAAGAAGAAACGAGCAGTAGATTAAGTGGCTACACAGTTCAGAAGCATGTAATAATAGCATAACGAGCAAAACTTACAGCGTTGGCCATCTTAGCCCACTTGTTGCCGTGCATCGCGTGGAGCTCAATAATCATCTGCTCCTCCTCCTTGGAGAAGGGCCCCTTCTTGAGGTGCGGCCTGAGGTGGTTCGCCCAGCGGAGGCGGCAGCTCTTGCCGCAGCGGTTGAGCCCGGCGTTCCTCTGGACAGTGTTCCAGCTCCCCTCGCCGTGCGCCTCCACGTACGTCCTCAGGCGCCTGTCCTCCTCGGGCGTCCAGGGACCCTTCTTCAGGGGAGGCCCGGTGACCACGGCGCGGCCGGCTCCGACCCCAGCGCTGCCCTCCTCTTCCTCGCCATCGCTCTCATCAGGCTCAGTAGTCTCGTCGTCGTCGTCGTCGTCGCTGTTGCTCGGCGACTGCGGCGGCGAGCTCACCTCCAGCTTCGGCTCTCCGGGGAAGGCCAGCGTGGTCTCCTTCTCCTCCACCTTCATCGTCGACCTCGTTCCGGGCCGCAGGACGCCGCTGCCCCACCTGCCTACCGAATCAAGAGCAGAAGCGAGGAAATGCATCAGTGATCAGACGCGAAACAAATCCAATCTGCAGCAGAAATTCACTCCCAACCCAGCCCAATTCGACACCGATCGAAACTAATCTAGGTAGTGGCAGGTGGATCTCGGGTGCTGTGCTCACCGGGAGAGGAGCCGCTCAGCCGAAACCGATCTACCGCGTGCTGCGGCGGCGGCGGAGGAGAGGAGAGGAGAGGGGAGGGAGGGAGAACAGAGGAGTCGCGATAGCTTTGGAGTCTTCGGAGTTTGGACTGGCGCTGCTGCTGCGCGTACAAGTACTTCCGTACTACGAAAAGTCCAACTGGGAAATGGAGCGGACTTGCGGGCTCGCGGATTCGACCCGACCCGGAATCACCCCGAGAATGTCGCCGTGGATCGGGCTCGGCCGTTTCGGTCTCGGCGAAGAGCACGAATGGCTGAGATGATGGGCTGGCTTTGGTTCCCTGGCGTCCGTTTAAATTCGGCCGAGAGTTCGTGATATTTGGAGGCCCAGTGAGAGATCTATTAATGCTGTTTTCCCTTTTTTTTTTAGCAAAGGTCCCTTTGTATCAAAATATAAGATTTTCTAACCATTTTAACTTTATCCAGATTCATTTCAAAATGAATGAAGCGAAAAACTAAAACATGTCTACATACGTACGAATCAGGACAAATGCAGAAAGTTTAGAAAGTCTTATATTTTGATACAGAGGGAGTAGTTTTGTTCATTAACGGCAACCGTGTTTATCACCAATAGCTACCCTATTTTAGGGCTTAACCGTCTATTTTAGGGCTTGACAGGTCTCCAACAACTGCCCTTAATATTAAATTTGACCAAATTCTTTTTGGCAGCGCTAAAACATATCAACCAAGTCCGCGAGCTGAAGCCACCCTGACCATCATCACGGACACCACCATTCATTCCCACCCCTCCACTGCCTCCTTCCCATCCTCCCCCGGCACCGCCGAGACTCCTCACCACCCCCAGCATTCCTGACGGCTAATGGAACCCCTGATTTAGGGAAAGTAGACGGCATCCGGAACGGCGAATTGAGAGGTGATGCTACCCTTTGCTGCTCGTCACGTCGGTTTCTGAATGTTTTGGGGCCTCTTGAGACACTGTTGATAGCCGAGCCACCGCCACGAGCGAGCAGAGAGACTGCTTTGGTCATCGTGGATGACGCGACAGGAGCTCTGACGGTCATCCCGAGTCGTGGGGAGAGAGTTGGGGTCGCAACGATACCCGGGGAGGACGGATTGGAGCGGTAAAGGGGGGATGGAGCAGCGGGGACGCCAACGATGGTCGGGGTGGCGTCCGATCATGCGATGTGGACCTATTTTAGGGCAGATGTTGGAACACGCTATCCTATATGGTGTCCTATTTTTGGTCAGCTCTTGGAGATGGTTTTTTCTCGTTGGCTAAAAAGTATATATTTTTTGGTGACGTAAATTTTAATTACATTAAGCATTTTTTGGTGCCAAAAATATATCTCTTACAAGGTCAAGCCTCAAGGAGCGGCACAACTGCATCAGGAACAACTGATAACTTGTCCTTTGTTTAAACAGATTGATTATCCCTTCCTTCTCTAAACAAGAAGCCTCAGATATCTTGACATGAACAACCCAAAAGGCCAAAATCATGACAGTCTTGCTCTATCGGCATAAAATTTACGATTGGAGTAACATACACCACAAAGCCATTACAGGTGATCACTAGCCCAAGGGATCGATCACAAAACAAAACAAAACAAAACACAGCATGCGAGCGTCCATTCAATCAGTTAACACTCCTCAAGAACACGCGTGCAGCACTACAAATGCAATACAGGTTCAGGCGACGCAAGAGTTTAGGCCCAAACATTCCATCAACAGGCTCCTCTTCTTCCGTCTCGGGCGGTGCGAGATGAACTCCGGTCGCACCACCCTGGAGGTGGAGGCACCTTTGGCCTTGACCGCGGTGGCGCGTGCGAAGCCGCCAGCGTCCGACGCCCTAGTCCCTACTCCCTCGCTGGCTCGCCGTAGTGGTACTGGTACTGGTAGCAGTAGTTCCACTCCCCAAACGCCGGCACCTGCCACCTCTTCGCCTTCAACAAAACAAAAATCACGAGCACTATGTGACGAGGTGTACCCTCATCAAATCCCATGGTTAAGGACCTAGGGTTGAGATTATGGGGAGAGAACGTGGTAGTACTGGTAGTTTCGTCGGCTGACAAGCAGAGGCAAAGATTTACCCAGGTTCAGGCCCCTCGGGTGGAGGTAAAGACCCTACTTCCTGCTTGTCTGGTATTGATTGTGGATTATGCGATTACAGGGGAGCTCCGGCGAGTTGATGATCTCGCAAGAGATTTGGTGGTTCGTGTATGGCTTGGTCCCAGATCGGTACCCCTCCCAGCCTTTAAATAGGCTGGGTCTCGGGAGTTTGTAACCGACCTAGTTTACACATAAGGAAAGCCTAAACCGACTATGCCTATGTCTAGTCTTGGAGGGTACTCCATCTTCTTGGGCCTCTTGTCTTGGGCTTCGAGTAGGCTCTTCGATATTGGGCCTTAGTCGTCACGTGCACCAGGTACCCTCATGGTAGGGTACCCGATATGTATACCCATGTCAGTAGCCCCCGAGTACTTGGCTGACTCGAAGAATCGGGCATGGACTCTTTCGTAAGTGCACGTCATATGCTTTATTCTGTATATATAATTTGGAATTCCTGTATGAATAGCACACGTTTGGCTATGTCGAGTATCTCATCGACTGTGTTTTATGATGATCAAGGGATAATAGCTTAGCAGGCCCAGTACACTCGACGGATCGGGACTGGTTAACTACACATTCGGGTAAAACCTTACTAGCTTTCAATCAAACTCGAGTCCCCGGACTCGAATCTGGAACAAACTGGTCAGATTCGACTAGGCCGCTGAGGTCTTACTGAGTCGATCTGCAGTATAACTTTGAATTTTACCCAACGCGTCCGTCGGGATTTTTCATCATGTCTGCTGACACGGAAAGTGTAAGGATTAACGTTGCTGGAACGGTCCTTAGCCCAGCTCGAAAGTTCGGCGGGTCTTACCTTTGCACTATGCATGCAGCATCCGAGGTATTTGCGACTGACGCAACTCGGGAATGTTTCGAGTATGATTTCTGAACTTTGTTGGACGAGTCATGCCCTTTGTCGACTGATATTTGCCGTTATGCTATCGGGTGCGCGACAGCGCTCCCGATGGGAGTAGCCCCCGAGATTGTGCTTTATTGTTTTGCAATGGAGGATAATCTCAAAAACTCTGCATATGTTAATCGAAGAAATTTGTGCCATAATTCTATCGGGTGCACGACAGTGCTCCCGATGGGAGTAGCCCCCGAGATTATGCTGTATTACTTGTAAATGGAGGATAATCTCAATCATTATCCTAAGCATCTTCAGTCGAAGAATTTTTTGAACACGCTCCCGATGGGAGTAATATGACTTAGTCGAAGGAACGGTCGAGTGACCAATTTTGCCTTAAGAAAGTTTTGTCACACCCGAACTAATCAGGGCAATCGAGTGACCAATATGCGCTGAGCATACTCGAACGTATTTTCTGAACAGATGCTTCAATGACGTCAGGGATGACGTTTATTGCGACTGCGATTTCTGACACGCGTGGCGTGCGTTATGCTGCGATTGATGGGACGTGACACGTATGTGGGCCCATTTGTGCAGAGCTGACCGAAGACGGTGCCGTTTGGACTTGATTTGACTATACGGGCCCACTTTTTCCGCAAGCGTGATGATGGCTCCTCTTTTTGCGTGCGTAGTGGGCGGAGAGGCCGGCGACGGTTGCCCTCCGCGTTCGCCACGTGTACGGTGAGATCGCATGCGGAGCGCACGATTGTGATATGAATGGCTGTGATGCGTTTGACTTGCGGTAAATAGGGACACGGCGCTGGCATCTGTTTTTACTTGCCATTTGCTCCCTGCGCCGCCCTGTTTCCTCATCTTCCTCCTTGCGCTGCGCCTCCATTGTTCGTTTCCCAAGCTCTTTGTGCTCTGTCCATCCATCCTAGCAATGGCCAAGGGTGGAGGCTCCAAGCGAAGCGCTGCGTCTGCCGCCACGACTGACGCAGCAACTAAGGTCAAGAAGACCACAACGAGCGCGTCTGCTGCCGCCGCCGCTTTGAAGAAGCAGCGGGGACTGGGCGAAGTCCACCATCAAGGACGCCCATCTGACCAAGTTTCGCGAGCAGGGTCTGCTTCCTCCCACGGACCAGCTTGCTGTTCGCGCGCCATCACCGAAGGAGGTACTCCCTGAACCACGCGCCAATGAGCGTGTCTGTTTTGCGGAGTTTCTGCCTAGGGGTTTCTCGCTCCCCCTCCATGATTTTGTGCGAGGTTTGCTCTTTGCCTACGGGGTGCAGATCCATGATCTCACCCCGAACGGTATTCTGCACATTGCGTGTTTCATCACGCTGTGCGAGTGTTTTTTGGGAGTTGCTCCAAGTTGGGCATTATGGAAGGCCATTTTATGGTACGACCAAACAGGGGAGGCGGCCGCACCTACCCTGTGGGCGGCTGCGGGATCCAGGTGCGCGGTGACACCCGATATTTTCGACTGAAGACCGTCGACTCCGCACAAGGCTGGAGAAAGGGATGGTTTTATGCGAGTGTCGAGCAGGACGCAGCTGCCGCTTTTTCGACTGCTGCCTTTGCAAGGACCAAGGCCTGGGACCACCAACTTTCGGATGAAGAACTGGCAGAAGCAGAGCCTCTTCTGTCCCAGATTGGAGGTCTTCTCGACAAGGTGACGGGTGTGCATCTAATTGCCACTTTTGTAAAGAGGCGGGTGTGGCCGATCCGTGCCCGAGCGCACCCCATGTGGCAGTACGAGGGCCCAAATGATGCCACACGGATGAGCCCGGAGGAGCTGTCAAGGAATGAGTTGTTGGCGCATGTGCGATCAATCACCAACCTGACGGCAGCCGACCCGTGCAACGTCGACTGCCCCATTACGCCGTATGGGATGGAAAATCCTTTGCTTGAGGTATGTGTACTTTATGATTTGCTTGCAGTTTTGGAGTTGCCACTCATATGCATTGCAGCCTCTAATTTTGCAGCCGTGATTTATGACATGCAGGGTCACTCGACTGCTGCCTCTCTTCCTCCTTTGCCAGAGAATGGTGCAACTGAAGAAACTCAGGTGCAAGAGATGGAAGCGAAAGGGGATCACTCGCCAATTCCCTCCGCCACCACTTCGCGTGTGGAAGAAGTTGAAGAGGAAGCAGCAGAAGAGGTGCAGACTGAAGAAGTGGCCGATTCTGACCCTGAGATCGACATCGCGCCTCCAAAGCGTCGTCGACTGACCAAAAAGGTATCTTCGGCTGTGAGTTCACCCGCGAAGGAGCATGACTTGGAGGTTGACGAGGAAGCGGGCTCATCACCCGTTCCCAGCGCCGCTCCTTTGCGTGTATGCTCAACGAGCTCGACCCCTCCTCCTCATTCGAGTGGCGCCCCTGTCTTTGGAGGCCCAAATTTTGATGACCTCGACTATGACGAAGAGGAAGAACACAGGTTTGTGTTTTTACTTATGATATAAGTTTTTACTGCTGTTGCATACTTGTGCTGATGATGTCTTCATGCGTGCCACTCGCAGTGCTGAAACCAATCAGCCTTTATCTCCTCAAGCGAGAAAGTTCCACGCCGGATCACCCGAACATTTCTCCCGCCGTGCATGAGGTTGTCCACCCGATGGACACCACTGCTGTTGTGGAGGCGCCAAGGCTACGGTTGTGGCTACTCCTGAAGTCGGGACATCTGCTTCGACCCCTGAGCCTTGGACAAATCATGTGAGTACTTTTTGCCTTACCCGCGTAGTTTTGGGGCTATGTACGTTACAAATTATGCTAACTGCGTGTGTCTGCAGCCCTTCTACCGCACACTGGCGGATCTGCCAAAGCTTATGTCCAGGTGGAGCAGGAGAGGGATGGCCTGCGTAATGACCTGGAGCGACTCAGTCGTGAGTTTCACTTTGCCATTTTTTCTGAAGCTCTTTTTTGCAATACTTTGTCTTTGTCGATTTATAAACTGTATGCGATTTGCTACTTCAGGCGAAAAGACAGCGGCTGAGTCCCGCGTAAAGGAGCTTGAAGAAGCACTCGTCACGCAGCGCGCTGAGTCGAAGAAGGAATTGGATGCTGCCACTAACTCAGCTACCGCGCGTGAGCGAGGATATGCCGAACAACTGGCGAAACTCGCACATGTCATGGGAGGTGAGTAATCTTTTCGTTTTGAACTTATGTGTGGTTGTCAAGCGTCGTATAGTGACGTTTGCTCTTTGTTGATTTGTGAAGAAGCTGCTGGCGCGCCGACCTCTGCAGACAGGCGAACGACGATCTGCCACTCGATCGTGTTGTGAGCGACCTTGGGGTCGTGTGCACCCACGCGAAGGATGCACTCGCCAAGTCAGCGAGTACACTTGGCGCAGTGTACAAGGCCGTGCTCCCGAGTGGCGAAGTACCGACGACGGCGGATGGATTTGCCGATGTTTTTGGCCCGGGGACTTCCACCATGGCGAACTTCTCTCGCGCCCTTTCGGTACGCGGCTCGGAGTCCACCCTCAAGCTCCTTTTAGGCCACGGATTAGAGGGTGACTACGAGAAAGCGCTTTCTGATTTCCCGCGGAGGCCAGACGGGAGACTTGTGCCTTTGAAAGGAGTCAGCGCGCCAGCTGCACGACTGGCCGAAATATTTATGACCACCATGGAGCGCCGGGCAAAAGAGGTCGCCACTCGCTTGCTTAGGGGCAAGCCAGAGTCGACTTCCTAGTTCTAGGGCAGCTGCATCCCTTCTTTTTTATGCCATGTAATGATATCTGTGAACTGCGAGTGTGCGTGTGATTTTGCTACTCTTTTATGTCAGTGGTCTTCTGTTAATGTGTCTGCGCTCGAAGAGCTGTATGCTGTTGCTTGTCTGAGTTTTGTGACTTGTTTCTCATGAAACTTTTATGATACTTGGAACAGAAACGGCCAGCCGCCACTTCATCCAGTTCGTCGCGGCATCATACCCCTTCTCGATCTCGAGCTCAGGCGTCAAATGATGCCGCGGTAATACGTTATATGAAGGCTCGACTTGCGAAACAGGAGCAGGAACTGGCGAGTGCCCGAAGCGAGCTGGAAAGGATGAGGGCAAGGCCTGCTTTACCCACCCAACGGAGGAGTATGTGCTTGGCGAGATGGAGATCGTGAACAGACAGCTCGAGTGTAAGCATGACTGCCTTGATCTTATGAGTTCACAGCCTGTTTTTTTGTTCACCCAACTTGTGTTGTTGCAGGTTTTGTTCAAGATTTCCAGGCGGAGCAGGCTCGCGTGGATGAGCAGTTGAACATGGCAACTGACGAACCCACGACTGGCCGCCAGCACTTTCGATTGGACAAGCACCGAGCACGCATACTTGCGACTCTGCAAGATCGGGTGTGGCGGAGCACTATGCTTCTTGAATTGTGCAGGTCGGCCTTCAGTCGAATCAACCAGATGGTTTTTCCACTGGGCCACAACCTCAAGGAATCCACGCGTTGCTCGATCTCTTCCGGTCAACAGGTTCCATTCGAGGCTTCATCACCCAGAAGCTTGTGGACGGTGCCAACGCAACCATGGCGTATCTCCGAAGTCAACGTCCAAATTTGCAGCTACGTCCACCCGTGCCTGGATCGTCTTTGTCCCAGTCGAACTTGACGAAACATTCGATCACGCGAGGACATTGGTTGATTGCTATCAAGCGCAACTTATGGGCCCTGTTCTTCCAGCAAAGGATGAACCAGAAGATTAGGGTATTTATGTATAGGGAACAGCCCCCGAGTGTAAATTTGCCACTTAGTACATATTTGTTCACTTGTATGTATGCAGCCCCCGAGTGTATCGAGTGGGGTTTATGAAAACAGTTTACATAGATCATGAATTACATAGCCCCCGAGTGCTCGAGTGAGGTTATGAATTTTATGAGAGTTGAAGCTTCAACTTATGCCTGCAGGCTCAGCCCCCGAGTGATTGATTGGGGTTGAGCAACTTTTCCTTTGTGTTTAGTGTTACGATCCAGCCCCCGAGTATTCGAGTGTGGCTGGAGTATTGTGTTTGAAGAGCAAAAGCTTTTATGTTTTGAGTAGCTCAGCCCCCGAGCATACGGGTGAGGCTAAGTTTTGTGCTGATAAGCTATGCGAGTAGTAAGCAGGAAAAGTATGAGGAATTTATTGACTATATTCCATTTATGAATGTTAGGCTGCAGGCCGCCTCATTAAAAACCTTCCAGTCCCCTTAGGTACCCTGGTAAGGAAAAGAGCGCGTCTGAAACCTGCAGCCATCCGACATATGAGCCTATTACATTATGCGACTGAGCAATCTAAGCATAGAAACGGCGCAGCTGCGCAACGTTCCAAGGATTGTGGAGAGTTCGCCGGTCTTCGCATGCTTCAGTCTGTATGCTCCACCACCTATGACCTCGGTGATGATGAAGGGTCCTTCCCATGGAGAAGCAAGTTTATGCACCTTCTTCTGCTTCAGTCGAAGTACCAAGTCACCCACCTCGAAGGACCTGGTACGCAGTCGACGGCTGTGATAGTTGCGTAGATCTTGCTGGTAGACAGCTGTACGTGCTAGCGCTGTGTTGCGTGCTTCTTCGAGCAAGTCGACTGCATCTTCGAGTGCCTCGTGCATCTTCTTCATTGTATGCTTCGACTCTTGGTGCGTTGAACCTTACGTCTGATGGCAGGATTGCCTCTGCGCCGTAGACCATGAAAATGGAGTGAATTGCGTTGAGGCGTTGGGTGTTGTGCGTAGGCTCCATAGCACAGACGGGAGCTCTTCTACCCAAGCACCCGCAGCCCTTTTGAGTGGCACCAGGAGGCGCTTCTTGATTCCACTCGTCACAAGCCCATTGGCCTTTTCGACTTGGCCGTTTGATTGCGGGTGCGCCACAGATGCATAATTGAGCGTGATATCTTGCTCTTTGCAGAAGGATTTGAATTCCTCAGCCGTGAAGTTTGTACCGTTGTCAGTGATGATGCTATTTGGCACACCAAAGCGGTATATGATGGATTTTATGAAATTGACTGCTGTAGTGGCAGTCGAACTTGTGATGGGTACTGCTTCAATCCACTTGGTGAACTTGTCGACCGCCACCAGAAGGTGAGTATGCCCTCCATGGGAGGATTTTTTGAGTGGCCCAACCATATCGAGCCCCCACTGGGCGAAAGGCCAGGCCAATGGTATTGTCTTCAACGCCGATGCGGGTGCGTGTGGCTTTGTGGCGAATTTTTGGCAGCCGATGCACCTTTTGACTATGTCCTCCGCGTCTTTGAGTGCTGTGGGCCAGTAGAAGCCTGCGCGAAAGGCTTTGGCTACGAGTGATCGACTGCTGGCGTGATGCCCGCAAGTACCTGCATGAATATCACGAAGGATGGCTTGGCCATCTTCAAATGCTATGCAACGCTGGAACATACCTGATATGCTGCGTTTGTAAAGTTCACCGTTGATGACAGTGTATGCTTTAGATCGTCGAGTGACGCGTCTTGACTCTGTGAAGTCTTCGGGTACCTCGCCGCGGAGTATGTATGCGAGGAAGGGTTGAGTCCAAGTTGGCTCGATGAGGAGTACCTCGACTGGTGGGTCCTCTGTGCTAGGTGTTTTGCTCTTGGCTGGTGCGGCTGTGCAGGAGTTGCCGCTTCTTTTTGATTGATCTGTGCTCTATGCGCTCGAAGAAGACACCAGGTGGCACTGGTGCTTTGGTCGCACCAATGTTGGCTAACTTATCTGCTTCTTCATTGCTTTCACGCCCTATGTGCCGCAACTCGCAGCCTTCGAAGCTGCCCTCCATGATGTTGTACAGGTCACGGTAGGCGATCATGTTATCTGCGATTGCGTCACAAGCCTTCATTGTTTGCTGCACCACCAATTCGAGTCGCCGTAGATCATCAGTCGAGTGCACCCGAGTGCTTTGGCCATCCTCATGCCATGGATCAGAGCCTCGTATTCTGCTTCGTTATTGGACGGGAACTCGAACCCCATTTGTAGGATGTAGCGGAGCTTGTCGCCTTTTGGTGATATGAGGATGACACCTGCGCCTGCGCCTTCGTTTTTCTTCGAGCCATCGAAGTACATGGTCCAGGAATTGGACACATCTGGTGCTCCTGGGAGCTGAGCTTCAATCCACTCGGTGTGGAAGTCGGGTAAACTTGTGCTTTGATGGCCTTCGGGTAATCATACTTGATGTCTCTTGGTGCTAGCTCGATGAGCCATTTTGCTACTCGCCCAGTCGCATTGGGGTTTGTGAGGATGTCCCCGATCCCTGAAGTGCTGATTACAGTGATCGGGTGCTCGGAGAAGTAATGCGTCAGCTTCCTTGAGGACATGAACACGGCGTATGCCAGCTTCTGATAGTGCGGGTACCGCTGCTTTGATGTGGAGAGCACTTCACTCAAGTAATAGACTGGACGTTGTATGCTTTGGGTGTGTCCCTCCTCTCTGCGTTCGACCACAGAACAGTGCTCACCACCCTATTAGTTGCAGAGACATATAGGTATAGTGGCTCGCGTTCCCTTGGTGCTACGAGGATTGGAGGGCTTGTGAGGACTCGCTTGAGGTCCGTGAAGGCTGCTTCGGCTTCTGGCGTCCACTCGAACTTATCTGCCTTCTTCATCAGTCGATAGAACGGGAGTGCTTTTTCGCCTAGCTTGCTGATGAATCGACTGAGTGCTGCTACTCTACCCGCCAACTTTTGCACGTCGTGGAGCTTTGAAGGCCTTTGCATCGTCAAGATGGCCTGTATTTTCTCCGGGTCCGCCTCGATTCCTCGAGCTGAGACTAGATACCCGAGGAGTTGCCCGGCTGGCACGCCGAACGTGCACTTCTTCGGGTTGAGCTTGATGTGGAAGCGTTTGAGGTTTGCGAATGTCTCCGCAAGTCATCGAGTAGCGTGCTTTCTTCTCTTGTGGTGATGACGATGTCATCTACATAGACTGGACGTTTCGCCCAATCTGCTTCTTGAGGCAATCTTGCATCATGCGCTGATAGGTTGCGCCTGCGTTTTTGAGCCCGAAAGGCATTGTGGTGTAGCAGTAGACCCCGAGTGGGGTTATGAACGCCGTTTTTTCTTCATCCTCTTCCTTCATCCTTATCTGGTGGTAACCCGAGTAAGCATCCAGGAAGGACAAGCGAGCGCACCCGGCGGTGGAGTCGACGATCTGGTCGATTCGAGGTAGTGGAAAGTGATCCTTTGGACACACTTATTGAGTGCTGTAAAATCTACACACATCCGCAGGATGTCTGTATGCTTCTTCTCTACAAGTACGGGGTTGGCCACCCATTGTGATTTCTTGATCTCTCTGATGAATCCTGCTGCGAGTAGCCTGTCGACTTCGGCTTCGACTGCAGTTCTTTTTGGGCCGGATATGCGGCGCATTGTTTGTTTGACTGGTTTAGCACCTGGAAGTAGCTGGAGAGAGTGCTCGGCGAATTCCCTGGGAATACCTGGCATGTCTGCTGGACACCATGCAAATATATCCCAGTTCTCACGGAGGAATTCGACGAGCGCGCTTTCCTATGCGATAGGCAGACTCGACGAGACATTGACTGTCTTGGTCGGGTCAGTCGGGTGCACCTGATGCGATCTTGTGTCGTTGGTGGCACTGAATGCTCTGTCGACTGCCACCTTTTTGTGCTCTGGCATAAGTGTTCGATCGTTGGAGACCGCTAGATCGGCGAGTGTTGCTTCCATGCCAAACATCTCAGAGATTTTGCTGAATTCTCGGTCGCAAGAGTCAGACTTTTGGAAGTTCCCCTTGACTGTGATTACTCCTTTTGGTCCAGGCATCTTCAGCTGGAGGTATGCGTAATGTGGCACCGCCATGAATCGAGCGAACGTCGGGCGTCCAAGTATAGCATGGTATTGTGACTTCCAGTCGACCACTTCGAACTCAATCGACTCTGTCCTGAAGTGGTGCTTGTCCCCGAACGTTACGTCGAGTTGTATGGTGCCCTCTGGGCTTATTGCTTTCCCTGGAACGATACCGTGGAAGGTATTTGAGATCTTGGCAGGTTTTCGACTGACCTGTTCATTTTGCGGAGCGTATCTGCGAAGATGATGTTTATGCCGCTCCCACCATCCATGAAGACCTTGGACATGGCGTAGCCTCCAATTTGCGCGTCGAGTACCAGAGCAGAGTGCCCTGGTCGAACAACCGATGGAGGGTGGTCCTCTTTGCTGAAGCTTATTGTAGTATCGGATCCCTTCAAGTATTCTGTTACCGCAGGCGGTGACATGACCGCCATGTTTACCTGTCGAGTGCGAAGTTTTTGCTCCCTGTTGGAAGGTCGACCTTTCTGTATCATGTACATCTGCCCTTGGGGCGGAGGGTACTGTGGTTCGTCCACCCGAGGCACGGGCTGTATGGCACCCGCGAGATTTCCGCCTGGGGCAGGCTGTGGTGGTGGAGGTGGTGCCATCAGAACAGGCACGTTGTTTGGCTGAGGCACGGGTGCAGGTGCTTGTGCGGCTGCTGCCTTTCTGCGATTTACGTAATCAGTCGCCATTTGGTCGAACTCCCTGCAGTTTCTCATCGAGTGGTTGGATCGCAGTTTTCCATCGTCCCCCTTGTACAGGTGGAATCTGCAATCAGCGTCCATCTTTTCTTCGAATGATCGCTCAGATTGTGCCCGTGACTTGCGCCAATCCTTCCTCTTGTAGCTGTCACTGCGTTGGCCTCGCGACGATCATCTCGACTGTCTCGCCGATCATCTCGACTGTCTCGCCGATCTTCCGACCGTCGGTCGCTTCTGTCCTGATCATTGCGGGGTGTGGAGAACCCAGCCGCCATGAATTCGGGTCTGTCATCGTCGTAATGACGTTTTGAACGTTTGCGCCTTCGGTCGTCTCTGTACGAGTCTCTATGGCTTCGACTGCTATTCTCATGTTTGTCACGGGGTGAGGACCCGCGTGTGGTGCGTGCCATATCCTCTCCATCTGCCCACTCAGTCGCGATCTGCAGAGGTGGGCTACAGATTTTGGCTTTTGGCGGCCAAGTGCTTCTTTGAAGTCTCGCCTGGCGAGGCCCATGACGAAACATCCATGGCCATATCTTCTGAAACCACTCCAACTGAGTTACGTATCTCAGTCCATCGTCTGATGTATGACCTCAACGTTTCGTCTGAACGCTGAACGCAGGCCCGCAGCTCCTCGAATGTTTTCGGGCGCTCACATAGAGGCTCGAAGTTTTTGACGAAATCCCTGCGGAAGTGATCCCACGAGTCGTATGTTGATGGAGGTAGGGCCTTGAGCCAGTCGCGAGCTGTGCCTTCGAGCATGAGTCGTATGTACTGCATGGCTGTAGTGTTGGTGCCCCGCTGGCACGCAACTGCCAGCCTGTAATCTTCCAGCCACCCGGAAGGTTCCTGTCGACCCGTGTACTTGGGCTGTTCGGATGTGAGTTTGAATCCTTTGGGCATCCGTGTCTCGCGGACGCGTCGAGTGAAGCACAGAGCTCCATGTGGCTCAGGCTCTCGATCAGAGTATGAGTCGCTACTGTAAGATCTGCGTGATCTGCTCCTGGACCTGCGCCTTCGCGAGCCGCTTCTTTCCTTCGAGTGGTGGCGACGACCACTGTGATTATGCTCTTCCCGAGGTGCGTCGACTAGGGCACGGTCTCGACTCCCACCTGGAGTTCTTGGAACTTGGCGTATGGCCTTTGCAGCTAAGGCGAGTGATTTGATCTGTTGGCGGTGTAGTTTTGCGTTGGGGTCATCCGCTGGGGGCTTGATTGCCTCCAGGTATGCTGCAGCGGTGTAGAGAGCACCTGCTGCTGTTTTGGGCACCGGCAGTCCTTCCTCGTCGTATGTCATGAAGGAGTTGCCTAAGTTGCGGGTGAGTGCCGCCTTCTCGCCTGGCGAGAGGTGTGACAACCTTGATCTGCGTCCTGTGTCTGCTCGCCCGGTGGAGCTCAGGGAGAGCTGTCTTCTGCGCACACTCGACAAGCTAGCTTGCTTTTTGCGTTCTTCGAGTGTGGCTCTTATCTGCTTCAGTCGAAGTGACTCCTGCCAGTTGAAGTACTGGAAGGTCAACATCTCTTCTTGTGTTGCGTCTGCTGGCATCATTGTGCACTCCTTGATAACTTTATCTGCTTTTGCTGCCATCTCAGCAGTGATTGTGAGGGTTGTGGCTCCGTCCGGCATAGTGACTGTGCACGGGAATTCTGTAGGCCTGCGACTGGCCGCAGTTTCTGATGTTTCTGCGGCGATGGCCACATAGACCTGTTGGGGTATGACCCGAGGGCATATGTATGTACTTTCGAGTCCCGTCATGGACTCGACATCTTCATCGAGGCTCATGTCTGAGCCTGTATGTTCATCGAGTGGTTCGTCTGGACGGATCTCGCAGTCGACGTCTTCGTCGCCTATGCCCATCTCGGCGTCGGCGAGGTTGTTATGAGTCTCGAAGTCGAGGTTGTTGTTGGCGCAGATCTCGGAGTCGACGTGGTTGTCGATATGAGTTTCGAGGTCGTCGAAGTCGCTGAGGGAGATCCCGCAGTCGAAACTATCCTCGAGTGGGGATCCATATCGGGATCGTTTGTGCGGTATGCTGATTCGGCCTCCTCGCCTGATGTCTACGCACGCTTCTATTCTTGTAGACAGTGTTGGGCCTCCAAGAGCAGAGGTTTGTAGAACAGCAGCAAGTTTCTTAAGTGAATCACCCAAGGTTTATCGAACTCAGGGAGGTAGAGGTCAAAGATATTCCTCTCAAGCAACCCTGCAATTAAGATACAAGAAGTCTCTTGTGTCCCCAACACACCCAATACACTTGTCAGATGTATAGGTGCACTAGTTCGGCGAAGAGATAGTGAAATACAAGTGATATGGATGATTATAAGTAGTAATTGCAATCTGGAATAAAGATGGCAGCAAGCAAACATGTAGCAGAACTTGTTGTAAACGGTGTTTCAATGCTTAGAAACAAGGCCTAGGGATCATACTTTCACTAGTGGACACTCTCAACAATGATCTCATAACTGAATAAATAAAAGCTACTCTTAAACACTCTCTTCTTGGATAACAAACACCATTCATTGTGTAGGGCTACAAAAGCACACCTCAAGCCGGAGTAAACAAGCGCCACAACGTCATAAAGGAGTCACACACGGTGCACACACTGTCACCTTTACACCGTGGAGAGTACCGGAGTTCATATTAAAGTAACCTATAGAGTGCATAATAGATAAAGAGTAACATCTACATATTCAACTAGATTAGCACAACTGAACACAAGTAAATACTGCTCGGGATTATTCTCCTTCTTGATGAAGCAAGAGTACTATGCGTAGGGCTGCAAGAGCACACCTCAAAGTCTGAGTAAACAAACACCACAATTCCCAAGAATAAGCCATGATAAATGTCTAAATTATTCATAGAGTCACACAAGTACCCACACTGTCACCTTGATACCGTGTTGTCACAATGACTCCAGAAACTAGACAAAATCACTTGAGTAGCATAAACATTATTAATGTATTCAGCGATACTAGCAATACACATGATCACATAAAGATCACACCATGGGAGAGAGAGATGAACCACATAGCTACCGGTAGAGCCCTCAGCCTCGGGGGAGAACTACTCCCTCCTCATCATGGGAGTCAGCAGCGGCGATGAAGATGGCGGTGGAGTCGATGGAGATGACTCCGGGGGCAATTCCCCGTCCCGGCGGCGTGCCGGAACAGAGACTTCTGTCCCCCGAAACTTGATGTCGATGGCGGCGGCGCTGCGGAACTCTTCGTGGAATATGGCTTCTTGTTTTAGGGTTTTCGCCTCGGGGGAATAAATAGGCGAAGGGGCGATGTCGGGGAGGTCCTGGGCTCCCTCCTCACCTCCCGGCGCGCCTGTGGGCCCAGCCGCGCGAGCAGGTGGTTTGGAGGCCGTGGGCCTCCCCCTGGCTTGCCCTTCTGGCTCCGTGTGTCCCTCGGAAAAATAGGAGGTTTGGCTTTTGTTTCGTCGAATTCCGAGAATATTGCCCGAACAGCTTTTCTGGAACCAAAAACAGCAGAAAACAGGAACTGGCACTGTGGCATCTTGTTAATAGGTTAGTCCCAGAAAATGTATAATAATGCATATAAAACATGTGACAATGATACATAAAACAAGCATGAAATATCAGAAATTATAGATACGTTGGAGACGTATCAAGCATCCCCAAGCTTAGTTCCTACTCGTCCTCGAGTAGGTAAACGATAAAAAAAAATAATTTCTGAGTGACATGCTACCAACATAATCTTGATCCAATAATAATGTAAGGCATGTGAGCTGAGATCAAATCATTCAAAGCAAATGTCTATAGTTGATATAAGAGATAATAAAGCAAGAGTCAAACAAGCTAAAAGTTTTCATGAACTATTGCTTTAAAGACATGAAACCGTACAAGGTTCATTAAAGATGGTTTAAGTATCCAGCATAGGAGTTCTATCCTTCAATCCAAGCATCAAGCAAATTTTCATAACATAGAAGGATTCAGCCAAGTAAACATAAACATGAACGTCATGAATCAACTGTTTCGAAGTCTACTCAACCGGTGAGCGCAAGCATTTGGTATTGGCACCAGGATGTTATGGCAAAGAGAACATTAATGGGGGTTTGGAAGGCCAAAGGAAGAAAGTCTCACAAAGCTATAAGTGATCATTAGACAAGAGGAAGTCTTATAATCGAAGCTATGTAAGGAGTAGTGATTGCCATGCAACGGATGCACATAGAGCTATATGTGTATGAAAGCTCTCCAATGGAACTAGTGGGGGTGCATCCAACTTGGTTGCTCATGAAGACCTAGAGCACTTTTGAGGAAGCTCATCATTGGAATATACAACCCAAGTTCTATAGTGTAAATTCCCCACATAGTTATACTAGTAGAACATGAAAACTCTCTCACATGGAGTATAGGTGCTAAACATGAGCACAAATGATGACTATGAATATGCAGGTGCTAAACATGAGCACAAGTTGATAAAGGATAGTAGTGTTGCCCCCTTTTTCTTTATTCTTTTTTTTTTTTTTTTTTTTTTCTTTTTTTTCTTTTTCTGTTTCACTTTTCGATGGCCTCCATGGCTCTTTTCTAGCAGGGGCAACACTCTAATATGATTACAAACTTTTTGGTACAAATAACTCATAATGAACAAAACATGATGTATAAAACTGTATGCCTCTGCCAGTGTAGCAGGATGTGCAATGATCTAGCGTAACATGGGTAAACCACACATCAGCTGTATAGAATCATGCAAAGCAATATATAATGATAAATGACAACAAGTCATGTAATGTAAGATGGATGTTGCATGGCAATATATCTCGGAACAGCTATGGAAATGCTGTGGTAGGTAGGTATGGTGGCTGTTTTGAGGAAGATGTATGGCTTATGTGTAGGAGAACAAGAGGAAGTCCTCCCACGGGGTTGGATGTACTGGCGAAGTATGCACAACTCTCAATGTGAGCAGAAGGCAATGCACAGCACCGAAGAGGCTAGCAAATATGGATGGTGGAAGTGCCAAAAACCGTAGCTTAACATTAGTCAAAAAGAACTCACAAGTTTATTGCAAACAACTAGCAGGTTCAACATTAAGAGCATGATTAAAATTCACTCCAAGAAGGGCCGTTCACGGCGGTACAAGTACCCCGTTAGATCCCTCGACCTTCAGCACAACTTAGTTACTACGATGAACTTTCAGACATGGAAAGCTATCAAGTCCAACTACACCTTCAACAATTTTTATAGTTTGTAGTACGGTACAAGCTTAAAGACAACAATCCACTAATGATTTTAACTTAATTAACCAGCAAGCTTTACCATCTAAATATCTCAAAACATTTGCAAAGAATCAAGTTATCAAAGTTTCAATGATCTACAAGATTATGCAAGTTTTCATACCACTACCACATGCAGCATTTTCTTTCTTCCAAGCAAACACCAAAACTTACTTAAACATAAACTCTCCAAATGATAATATAATGCAGCAAGAGAGTATTTATAAACACGTGCTAACAGCTCAAAGAGATGCATGAAAAACAGGAGCTAAAAGCACTGCAGTAGCTAGTTAAGAATACTCAACAAATATAAGTGAAGAACATGAGTATTCACATGAAAAAGCGGAGCGTGTCTCTCTCCCACACAAGGATTGCTAGGATCCGAATTTATTCAAACAAAACAAAAATAAAAGCACACAGACGCTCCAAGTAAAGCGCATAAGATGTGAAAGAATTAAAATATAGTTTCACTAGAGATGACCTGATAAGTTGTTGATGAAGAAGGGGATGCCTTGGGCATCCCCAAGCTTAGACGCTTGAGTCTCTCTGAATATGGTTGGGATGAACCACGGGGGCATCCCCAAGCTTAGGCTTTTCACTCTTCTTGATCACATAATATCACCCTTCTCGCTTGATCCTTGAAAACTTCCTTCACACCAAACTCAAGACAGTTCTCATTAGAGGGTTAGTGCATAAACAAAAATTCTCATATTCTGTAATGAACAATCATTAAAGCTTCTGGACATTAGCTACAGCCACCAATGCTTTGTGGAGCAAAGAAATCCACACAAACATAGTAAAAGAGCGAATGCAAAACAAAAGGCAGAATCTGTCAAAAACAGAACAGTCTGTGAAGACGAATTTTTTCGAGGCACTTAAGTTGCTCAGATGGATCTGGTCCATTAATGAAAGTTGCGTACATATCTGAGGAAGATGCGTGATTTTTCGTAGAATTTTTCGAATTTTCTACAGGGAGAAAAGCTCAAATTCGTGACAGCCAAAAATCTGTTACTGCGCAGAAATCCAAATCTTGCATCAACTTTCAATATAGAACTTTACTTGGCACAACAATGCGATAAAATAAAGATACAAAGGAGTTGCTACAGAAGTGACAAAACTCCTTGACTCAAAGAAAAAAAAATAACAGCAAATAAAAACGATGGGTTGTCTCCCATAAGCGCTTTTCTTTAAAGCCTTTTAGCTAGGCATAGTGATTTTGATAATGCTCTCATATGTATAAGAGTTGAATATAAGAGAGCATCAAAAGCAAATAAAACACATTTAAATCTAACACTTCCTATGCAAGGAGTCTTGTAAGAAAATAAATCAATAAAGCATAAAGTGACTAGCATAGAAGGCAAAACAAGTGCAACTTCAAAAATTTCAACATAAAGAGAGAGACTTAATATTATTGTGATATATGAAGCCGTGTCTCCCTCTCTCATAAGGACCAGTAGGTCTTAAAGTACCCAGCAAATAAAAGCAAATCAAGAGAAAGCTCAAAACATTCATCATAAAGAGAGGGTTTTAGTAAATCAAAATTTCTATAACCATACTTTCCTCTCTCAAAATAATTTTCAGCGGCATCATGAATAAACTCAACAATATAGCTATCACATAAAGCATTCTTATCATGATCCATGCATAAAGTATCATTACTCTCCACATAAGCATAACATTATCATTAGTAATAGTGAGAGTAAAAGTATCACATCCATCATTGTAATCATCATAAATAGGAGGCATAGAATAATCATAATGAATTTTATCCTCAATAGTAGATGGACTGAAATATCATATTCATCATTGTAAACATCATATATAGGAGGCATATCATAATCAACATAAACTATATCCTCAATAGTAGGTGGACTGAAAATATCACAATGATTATAATCATCATATATTGGAGGCAAAGTATCATCAAAGCAAATTTCCTCCTTAAAGCTTGGGGGACTAAAAATATCATATTCATCACAACTAGCTTCCCCAAGCTTAGACTTTTCCATAGCATTAGCAATAATGGTGTTCAAAGAATTTATAGTAATACCATTGCTACCATCATGCAAACAAGCCTCCATAGGTTTTTTAATTTTCTCTTCAAAAGCATCATGTCCTAATTCAATATAAAGTTCATAAAGATCTCTATTTTTTTGTTGTTTTCCATTAAGCCTAACTAGTGAAAATAAAAACAAGAAACAAAAAGAAATAATTGCAGAATCTAAAGGAGATACCTTCCAACACTTACCTCCCCGGCAACGGCGCCAGAAAATAGCTTGATGTCTACGCACGCTTCTATTCTTGTAGACAGTGTTGGGCCTCCAAGAGCAGAGGTTTGTAGAACAGCAGCAAGTTTCCCTTAAGTGAATCACCCAAGGTTTATCGAACTCAGGGAGGTAGAGGTCAAAGATATCCTCTCAAGCAACCCTGCAATTAAGATACAAGAAGTCTCTTGTGTCCCCAACACACCCAATACACTTGTCAGATGTATAGGTGCACTAGTTCGGCGAAGAGATAGTGAAATACAAGTGATATGGATGATTATAAGTAGTAACTGCAATCTGAAATAAAAATGGCAGCAAGCAAACATGTAGCAGAACTTGTTGTAAACGGTGTTTCAATGCTTAGAAACAAGGCCTAGGGATCATACTTTCACTAGTGGACACTCTCAACAATGATCTCATAACTGAATAAATAAAAGCTACTCTTAAACACTCTCTTGTTGGATAACAAACACCATTCATTGTGTAGGGCTACAAAAGCACACCTCAAGCCGGAGTAAACAAGCGCCACAACGTCATAAAGGAATCACACACGGTGCACACACTGTCACCTTTACACCGTGGAGAGTACCGGAGTTCATATTAAAGTAACCTATAGAGTGCATAATAGATAAAGAGTAACATCTACATATTCAACTAGATTAGCACAACTGAACACAAGTAAATACTGCTCGGGATTATTCTCCTTCTTGATGAAGCAAGAGTACTATGCGTAGGGCTGCAAGAGCACACCTCAAAGTCTGAGTAAACAAACACCACAATTCCCAAGAATAAGCCATGATAAATGTCTAAATTATTCATAGAGTCACACAAGTACCCACACTGTCACCTTGATACCGTGTTGTCACAATGACTCCAGAAACTAGACAAAATCACTTGAGTAGCATAAACATTATTAATGTATTCAGCGATACTAGCAATACACATGATCACATAAAGATCACACCATGGGAGAGAGAGATGAACCACATAGCTACCGGTAGAGCCCTCAGCCTCGGGGGAGAACTACTCCCTCCTCATCATGGGAGTCAGCAGCGGCGATGAAGATGGCGGTGGAGTCGATGGAGATGACTCCGGGGGCAATTCCCCGTCCTGGCGGCGTGCCGGAACAGAGACTTCTGTCCCCCGAAACTTGATGTCGATGGCGGCGGCGCTACGGAACTATTCGTGGAATATGGCTTCTTGTTTTAGGGTTTACGCCTCGGGGGGAATAAATAGGCGAAGGGGCGACGTCGGGGGAGGTCCTGGGCTCCCTCCTCACCTCCCGGCGCGCCTGTGGGCCCAGCCGCGCGAGCAGGTGGTTTGGAGGCCGTGGGCCTCCCCCTGGCTTGCCCTTCTGGCTCCGTGTGTCCCTCGGAAAAATAGGAGGTTTGGCTTTTGTTTCGTCGAATTCCGAGAATATTGCCCGAACAGCTTTTCTGGAACCAAAAACAGCAGAAAACAGGAACTGGCACTGTGGCATCTTGTTAATAGGTTAGTCCCAGAAAATGTATAATAATGATATATAATGCATATAAAACATGTGACAATGATACATAAAACAAGCATGAAACATCAGAAATTATAGATACGTTGGAGACGTATCATCGCCCTGGAGCTCTTCGATGAGCTCGCGCATCTCTCGTGTGGGCATGGTTGTTGCAGATGAACAAGCTTGGAGGGTCGATGATGGTATGGAAGCAGTGGAAAGATCCGCAGTCGAAGGAACCGCAACCGATGGAGCCTCGGGTGCGAAAGTCGCGAGTTGGCGTGGATCCGTCAAGTCCTGCACACCAAGCTTGTTGATGAAAAAATTGAACGAACCAACGGTTAAACCCAAACCTGACTCGAGATCGGAGAAGGCCTCCTGGAATCCTGGCGAGTGTGGCTCGAAATCCTTCAGAGGATCCGATGTGCTTTTTGCGGGTGAAGCTGGCGTGTTGCCGTTTGTCGAGTGAGCCGGCGAGTTGCCGTGTGCCGCCTGAGTCGGCGAGTTCTGGTTTGTCGATGCAGCCGGCGAGTTGCCGTTTGTAGATCCGATCGGCGAGTCACCGTTTTCCGATGGAACCGAAGAAACCGCGAGTCCAGTACTATTCTTTCCCACAGACGGCGCCAATTGACGAGGTGTACCCTCATCAAATCCCATGGTTAAGGACCTAGGGTTGAGATTATGGGGAGAGAACGTGGTAGTACTGGTAGTTTCGTCGGCTTACAAGCAGAGGCAAAGATTTACCCAGGTTCAGGCCCCTCGGGTGGAGGTAAAGACCCTACTTCCTGCTTGTCTGGTATTGATTGTGGATTATACGATTACAGGGGAGCTCCGGCGAGTTGATGATCTCGCAAGAGCTTTGGTGGTTCGTGTATGGCTTGGCCCCAGATCGGTACCCCTCCCAGCCTTTAAATAGGCTGGGTCTCGGGAGTTTGTAACCGACCTAGTTTACACATAAGGAAAGCCTAAACCGACTATGCCTATGTCTAGTCTTGGAGGGTACTCCATCCTCTTGGGCCTCTTGTCTTGGGCTTCGAGTAGGCTCTTCGATATTGGGCCTTAGTCGTCACGTGCACCAGATACCCTCATGGTAGGGTACCCAATATGTATACCCATGTCATTCACCGTCCTCTAAAATGCAGTTACTGCACTTGTTTCATTACTTTCAGTAACATCACTTTTTTTTTGGAGAAGTTCATATTTCGACAAAGTTCATAGTTCACTTGTATATTATTTCTGAAAAGTTCACTTTGACCTCTTGGAGAAGCTTATTTCAGTTCACCTTTTATCTCGAAGTTCATTTTTCGTGTCAGTTGTTTAATTTGTACCGAGCGGAAGTTCCACTTCAAACACAACTGAAGTTCGTTGGATCGAAATTCCAAGTAAAACAACTACTGACCATTCACTTGAAAAAATTAATGGGAAGTTAACTTACGTAACACGTGAAGTTTAGAAAAACTGATCCTGTGAAGTTACAATGATAGAGTCAACTATCCACTGACCTACGCCAAGTTCACTTATTAACTAACTCGAAGTTACGTTCGGCTCCTGTGAATACGTACTGTCCATTTATGAAAAAAAACACGAAGTTCACTTAAAAAAAACCCGAAGTTAACTTAAGTGACGGGCGAAGTTCAGAAAGGGTTGTAGAATAGTTATTCTACAAGTGGTTGTAGAATAGCTGTATATATATATATATATACAATATAACATGCACACAACAACATAACATCAAAATGTAATGCGACGTGATATGATCCTTGCGCCGATGGTCTCCTTCGTGCCCACAGTTTATAAACAATTTACTAAACTTACCTCGACCATATCACATTGCCCCAGCAAAATAAAGTTAGACGCCTTCTACTTTATCTTTTGCATATTTTACGTGGCTTAAGGACTTCGTAAATAGAACCGTTTCTTACCTACGAACCTACAACCACAACAACGATCAAATAATTGACTATTTTATATCCCTTGCGGGCCCTCCACTGAAAATGCAAAGCCAACTATTGGGAGAGAGACAGACACCCGCCAACCACATATATGGAACACGCCATATGTCAGTTGTGGAACCAGGCTCGCGTAAGCGTACGCGTAAAGTCGGTCTGGGCCGCTTCATCAACACAATGCCGGAGGCAAATACAAGTGCATGTTAGAGGGTAGCAACTATAAGAACGATGCCCTCATATTCAACATGAGTTCTAAAACTGTACAACTATATCTATGCATAGATCGGTTCTGATACCACTGAAGGGATCGTATGCAGAAAACAAAAAATTTACTAACAACGATAACCTTAAACTAGCCAGAATCTATTACTATGCAGATATACCGTAACGGAGGAGATCGATGTACATACCCTTGTAGACGGATAAGCGGGGATTACGCTCCCGCACAAGCGTTGTCGATGAAGCCGGCGTATCCGACCTCAAGGTCGTGAAGACGAACTCCTCCAAGTGCCGCACGTGAGGCACCTCGTAGCTCTACACACGTACGGTGTAGACGACGACCTCCGGGCTCCGATCCAGCAAAGCAGCGGAAGCAGAAGACTTAGACCGAAGAAAACCAGCAGCACGGCGGTGTGCATATGGTGGAGAAAACCTCAACCCATGCGCAGCTCCAATTGCGGAGTCACGTCTAAACGGATGAGAGAGAGAGATAATTGGGTGAATTTCCAAGGCATGGGGGTACCTCCTTATATAGGTGGAGGGAGGCTGCCAACCTTGCTGGACAGGAGGTGTGGGACTAAATCCCATACCAGCCGCACCAACATGGTGCGCCGGCCTAGCTGGGCCCCATGTGGCCCACCCGGCCACCTCCTTGGTGCGCCTCCCTTTGGGGGGCGGGGAATTCCCCCCTTTATGGGCCTTCTCTTCCGGGAGTTGGCCCATTTAAGGTTGGGCTGCCTTTAAATTCGAATTAAATTAAAATAAAATATATTTAATCATTAATTACATTAATTAATATTAAATACATATTATCTAATTTATTCCGGCTTCGAAAACCACTTCGTCGCCCTCCGAACTCCATCGGATATGTCCCGGAACGTTTCCGGTGCTCTCCTCTATTTTCTCTTCAGCGTCCAATCTAATATAAACGTCGCCTACCCTTAAGTGTGCCACCCTACGGTTCGGGATCACTCCAGACATGATCGAGACCCGCTCTCCGATCAATGACTAACAGCGGGGTCTGGAAACCCATGATAGCCCCTGTGCGTCCACGAATATCTTTTTCGTTTGAACCTTAGACGTCAAGTCTCAAACCTTTTGCCTGGCGATACTTAGTCTTGTCTGAGACTCGATCTCAGGCATCACGATACCTAGCTCGATCTAGTTACCGACAATACTATCTTTATTCGTCTGTGATATTACATCCCCGTGACCTTGTCACATGCTTGCAAGCTCATTGATGCAATCTCACCGAGTGGGTCCAGAGTATCTATCCTGCTATACGGATTGGCAAATCCCGCTCTTGATCATACGCCTCAACATATTTCTTTCGGATACCCAAGAGGGACACGTTTATTGTCACCCTATATAAGGAGTGACGTTTGATGCAATCAAAATACCTTCCAGAAATAGCAATTAAATATGATCTCACGGTCGAATGCGTAAGTACTACGTCCTATATATATTGGGTGTGCGTCCATCATGTCATTCACCTAATGACATGATTCCATTATCAATTGACTTCCATGTCCATGATCAGGAAACCTTGATCATCAGTTGATCTCAATGGACTAGTAAAGAGGCTATTAGGAACCTGGTTGTTTACATACCACACGTGTATCAATGTTTTCGCTCAATACAGTTATAGCATGGTATAAAACGTATTATGAACAATCGAGATATGACATATAAAATATCTTTATTAATTGCCTCTAGGGCATATCTCCTTCACTAGCAGGGTGTCGAACAATAGCCCATCGTGATTGGAGAGCACCGAAAGCACGCTCCACATATTTCTAGCACTCTCTAGTTTTTTGGAGAAAAAACTATTCTTATTCTCATTATTTGGATTGGAGATTATCTTCACAAATGTAGTCCATTGAGGTAGATGCCATCAGCTAGATAGTAGAACATTGATCTCACAGGCCATTGATCTCAGCTATACGTGTGGCCATTGATCTCACAGGTAGATGCCATCAGCTAGATAGTAGAACATTGCAATGTACTCCCTCCGTTCTAAATTAGATGACTTCCATAAGTCTAAAAGTGGATATATCTAGACATGATATATCCACATGTGGATAAATGGAAGTCATCTGATTTGAAACAGAGGGAGTACATCAAAAGACCACGTCACACCCGGAGTCATTTCTAAAATTTACCTAAAACTATCAAAACGCACATATGTTGCGACGGGTTTAAAATAAAATCAAACATTTTAGGTTTGAAGTAAACTCTTATTTCTGAACATTTTTAGGTTTCAAAAAATAAATCAAATAGGTTTCAAAAAAAGATAAGTGTCAAATAAAAAACAATTTTTGTGGCGCTTAGGTAGTTTTTACTCAACTATATTTATATTCTTTTGTCTAGTGAATTCAACGATGTGATCTTGTGGCTATCGGTACGTCGTGAACCTGATACTATTGTAATGGTTATTTTTCAGGCTTATGAGTCTTTTGCTAATTTTGATATCCGAAACGATTGAGTCGATCAGACCATTTAGGATGAGCCATATGCTTTACAATTTTCACAAACAGTTGGACATACGTTGTCATATGTTCAGTTAATAAGTAGATATTATGAATGTTTATCACAAATTGAGAATAGAAGTCTACATTTAACATGTTTTATTAAAGCATCTCCATTTTGAAAAAGTTGTGTGCATGGCTTGATGCAGAAGCTGGTATCTTATCCCCATTTCAAAAAATAAAGCATCTCCAGCCGTACTTCCGAACCCACCCCCAATGGCCTAAAAGCCGCCACACTCCAAAGAAAAGAGAAAAAAGTGCTCAAAATGTTGGACAAGATATATTTATCATTAATTTTTCTAACTGTAAGTGCTATGATATTGTAACATAGCACCATCACGTCTCTTTTTATTAATTATTGTGCCAAATGAGCTATTTTTTCTCACCATTGTTTTTGCGTCATAAAGGTCTATTGAACAAGTATAATTTATAGGTCGATAGGTATACATATCCTCACTACATATTAGTTTTTTCTACATACACTGCTCAAATTATGAGGGTGTTTCTCTTGCATGTATTTTGATTCAAGATTGTTATTTCATTATCACTAAAAAGGGAGCATTTTTCATCGTGATCAGTGTCATTTTTTTTAATTCTTTGCCTACATGGACTGCATGTTACCCACTATGAGGTCAGCACCAATAATTTGTTATTTACGTTGTTGGTGAAAATAGTCATGTCATTAACCAATAACTCAATTACAACTACTCCAACAAAGAGTAAGTTGTTTGTCCAATAAAAGGTGAGATAATGTATAAAACCTCTCTCTTACTCTACCTTGGAGTTAGAGTAAGAGTTTTTGATTCATGAACATACAACATTTTTCTCTCTCTCCTCATTTGTGCTGTATCACATCATCAAAATCCTATGTATAGTAAAAATCTACAAACAATATATTACAACTGTTAGAGATGGCCTGAGAGGTCTAAGAGAAATGTTGAGAAGGCATGAAACACAAGGTAAACGGGTGAAAAAACACGAAAAATGGAACCTAGGTTAGGCAAACCTACAAACTTCCATAAAAAAAGAAAATCCAATACAAACAGAAACATGCTAGAATCCTATTGCCACTTAATGGCATGATCAGTGAACGCTGAACATAACAACTCAATAGGAGACCATGAGCAGCATAATCGAAGCCCTCTTGTACAACTCCTGGTAGGCTGGTACCAGCATGTGACGCATCAGTTCTACTACCTCCGTTACTAAATATAAGATGTTTTAGACTTTGTCCACATACACATCTATACAAATAGATCTAGACACATTTCATGTGTATATTCACTCATTTATGTATGTATCTAGACAACATGTGTAATATCTAAAACATCTTACATTTAGGAGCTGTATCAGTTCTGACAGTCGGTGGCGGTGCAGATTTGAAGTCAAATGTGTATGCAATGCATCAGCCTGCAATGATGCCGAAATAACACGATCGAGACAAAATGGCGTTGCAAGTCAGCAAGAACCCGCTGCGACGTGCAGCGACGAAACATGGCCTCCGTCGTGTCTAGTAAAAGCCTTGCTTGCTCGTCAAACCGGTACCACTGCGTCGTCCATTGTCTCCTCCTCCACAGTTGGCTACTGCATGCGCCGCTGAGAAGGGCCTTTCCATGCTGCCCATCTCTGCCTCGCCGCTCGCCGGTCGGTGCCGCTCTGAATACTGATCGGTGTGGGGCTTTTCCGCCCATTCTTGCCATAAAAACAAGCGTACGTATGTCCAGCCATTGGAGGTCCCATTCGCTCATTCTGTCTAGCTACCCCACTACCCCATTAGGGCATGCCCAACCTAGGCCCGTATACGGACATAAAAAACGGACCGATTTTGTCCGTTTAGGACGGACCGCGTACAGATTCTGGGTCTCTGTCCGTTTGGGCTGGGGGTGCCCCCAACGGCCGGCCGCATTTTGTGCCCTGATCCAGCATATGCCATATTTTTTGGCTATTTTCGATAGAAATTTGTACATACACAATATTGAACAAATTAAATACACAATATTGAAAGAATTAAAATATCAATAGTTCACAAATAAGTAAAAAATATGGTCAAATATTACAATAAAGTCCGTACATATAAATAAATAACATAGTCCATGCAATGAAAATGAAATGAGGAGGAAGCCACCATTGGTTTCCTAGATGAGTCCAAATATGTTCGATCAGATCATTCTGGAGACGTATGTGGGTGGGCTTATCACGCATCTCATGATACACGTGCATATACTGCAGGAACGACGCCGGTCCAGGAGTAGGCTCAACCAACTCACCCTGCAATTCCCATCCCTGGTCGAATAGCCTCACATCATCACGCTCATCCTCAACGATCATGGTGTGCATGATCACACAAGCAGTCATCACCTCCCACATGACCTCCTTGCTCCATGTTCTTGCAGGGTGCCGAACAATAGCAAACCGAGATTGGAGCACACCAAATGCCAGCTCCACATCCTTCCGGCATGCTTCTTGTTGCTGAGCAAACTTGCGAGCTTTCTCACTATCAGGTCTGCGGATGGTCTTCACAAATGTGGACCATGAAGGGTATATACCATCAGCTAGATAGTACCCCTTGTCATATGCATTCTCATTGACCTCAAAGTTGATCATTGGAGCATTGCCCTCGGCAACTCGATCAAACACCGTTCTGAAGCACATTGATATCGTTGTGAGAGCCTGACATGCCGAAAAAGGAGTACCAAATCCACAGATCCTTAGAAGCAATGGCCTCAAAAGTATGACTGTGCACTCTCCAACATGTCCCTGATACTGTCCCTGCCAAGCAAACGGACAGTTCTTCCACTCCCAATGCATACAATTTATGCACCCAAGCATTCCAGGAAAACCTCTACTCGAGTTCATCCTCAGAAGGCGGGCAGTGTCTTCAACATTTGGCTCTCTCAAGTATTCAGCACCAAACACCTGCACTACAGCTTCACAGAACCGGTACATGGACTGTAGGCATGGACTCGCTCATGCGCAAGTACTCATCAACGAGATCACCAGTTACTCCATATGCAAGCATCCGTATAGCTGCAGTGCACTTCTGATAAGAAGAGAAACCATACGTACCAAGTGCATCTGCTTTGGCCTCGAAGTAGTCATCATATGCCCTCACTCCTTTGAGTAGACGTATGAACACAGGCTTTGACATCCGAAAACGGCGACGAAACTTGTGGGCCGGATATGTTGGCTTGACGGGGTGGAAATAATTCTTCCAAAGTTGGAAGTGACCCGTTTCCCGGTCACAATCCAACGTCGGCGCCATTACAATGACCGAGCTGACATGCCGAGGTAGTGCGGCCTTGTTGAAGTTGTGGATGAGAGTTGCCGCGGCCATCATGATTTTGGTATCATCCGATGACTCGTCCGACGTATCGATGAAGGTGTTGTAGAAGAACTCATCATCAGTATCCATCTAAACAAAAGGAACAATCAAATTATGTAAACGAACTTGCATCTAATTTACAAAAAGAAGAGAAGGAGTCTCCTCTACCTTCCGTCGAACACCTTCCGGGCGGTGGACTTCGCGGCCGAATACGAGCCAACGACCGAGCCTACAGAAGTATCCCGGCGAGAAGGTTGTCCTCCGACTTCCCCGCGGTGTCCTCGATGCCGGGGACGGGCAAATCTTCCGAGTACCGGGGCCGGAGAAGATGAGAGGAAGGCGGCCGGTGGAGAGCTACCCCGGGACAGGAAAACGACGGCAAAGGGCAGCCCAAGCAAGGACGCAAACGGCGGCGGCGAGGACGGATCAGGCGGCGACGAGTGCAGACCAGGCGACGGCCGGTCGAGATGTGAAAGAGGTGGGAGGGGCGGGGTTGTGTCGCTGCCGACGAAACTACCAGTACTACCACGTTCTCTCCCCATAACCTCAACCCTAGGTCCTTAACCATGGGATTTGATGAGGGTACACCTCGTCAGTGAACTGCAAAATCTTCAGAACTTCGCTCATGCTGAACATCGATTTTTATCACATATAGCCTCACATATTTTCAACAACATGAATCAATGTTCCGAAACTGCAGAAAATTGACATCACTGGAAAAGGAAGTGAAACTCATTTGAAGTTAACTTCACAGGAAAAGGAAGTGAAACTTCCACGCAGCTAAGAAGCAAACTTCGCGTGGCGAAAAAAATGAGCAGCTCTTTGTGGCCCGGGTAACCGCCGAACACTTTGTTGGTGGACTCCCTGCGGCGGCGCGGAGGACTCCCTGCGACGGCAGTGAGCAAGGCCATAGCGGGGCCATCGGGCCGGTGAGCACGAATACGGCGGGGACGCGCTCGACGGAGTCCAGCCGGAGTAGAGGTTGCCAAAGGTGCTTGGTTTGAGGTCTCCTGGGCGGCGCACGGTGGAGGTCGCCGAGGCGCATGATTCGAGGTCAATGGAGCGCGACAGGAGAAGGCCCCGGGCGGGGGCCAGCGCGCCGGTTAGCACGGATGCGGCGGGGGCGCGCTCGACCATAGCAGGAAGCCGGCGGCGGGGGAGAGCCGTTGGGGCGACGGCGTCTGGCATGGTGGAGGAGGTCGGGTGGCGGCGGCGGCCGGAGATGAGCAGGCGCTCGCCGCGGTGGAGGCGCGCTGGAGAGGAGCAGGGTGGGCGCTAGGACACAGCGGGGGCGTGCGCTGGGGAAGCCACTGTCGGGCGTGCGGTGGCCTGCCGGCGACATGGACGTGGTCGGGCCGGATATCGGGGGAGTTAGGCAGGAGGTTAGTGGTGGTGTGGTGGGGATAAGGTTGGGGGTTCAGATCGGGTCACGCTGGGTTTCGCGTGGCGAATGGTTCGGTCGGTTTTTCCGGATTGGCTGGTTCAGCTGGGTTGTAGAACAGTTATTCTACAAACACTTAAAAGGGATTGTAGAATAGTCATATATATATATATATATATTCCAGCTATTCAAGAACCAGTTTCTGAATAACTATTCAGAGCACCTTTTCTGAACTTCCGTTCGTATACTATGTTAACTTCCGGACGGAACTCCAGATTTTCTGTTTTGCGGACAGTCTTTTCAACGCAATTTTCGAACCGTTTATCGGAATGATGCATGCAATATACCGTTGAAAAGGTAGAGAAATTGCGCACCTTTTTCGTTTTGACGGGGTTTCCAAATTCTTTACGGTTTCAAAACAATTTTAGAAATACTAAACTCAGTTTTCGCCAATTTGTCCGTTTTGGTACTGTTTTTTTGCCGCCATTTTCAAACCGCTCGTCGGATTGATGCAAATGATACGCCGTTGGAAAGCTACGAAAAATGCGCATCCTTTTCGTCTTGACGGGTGTTTCAAATTCCGTATGGTTTTTAAACAATTTCAGAAATACTACACTATGTTTTCGCGAAGTTTTCAGTTTTTGTACTGTGTTTTGGCCACCATTTTCAAACCGCTTGTCGGATTGATGCAAATGATACGCCGAGCTATGGAAAATGCGCATCTTTGCTATCTCTGGCAAATTTTCGAAATTTCTTACGATTTAAGAGCAGATTCGAAAATAAACAATACTGTTTTCTGAAATTTTAGGTCCAGCGGACTGTTTTTTGCCAATTACTTTCAAACCGTTCGTCGAAACGTAACAAATGATATGGCGTTGGAAAGATATTGACTAGGCGCAAATTTTTCGTGTAGAAATATTTTCCAAATTCATTACGGATTTTGACTAATTTTGAAAATACGAAAAACAGAGAAACAAGATATGATGGGAACGATTCAAAATTGGCACTTTTTGGTGTTTGAATTTGATGACTCGGCATGGGAGTGTTAAAATAGACTCATATCCTTACTAATTGCACGTGGCGGCGGTTGATTTGGACAAACGAAGCTCTAAGTGATGACTTTTATGCGTAGGATTTCCGCCCCACAAAAACAGAGCATCCGAACTTCCTTTTACACGTTTGTGAACCTCTGGGTGTTCGATAGTGAACTTCCGATCGCAAATTTTTCTGTTCTGTACCCCGCACTATTTTTGTTGTAGTTTTTAAACGGTTTGTCCGAACGATGCAAATGAGATACCGTTGGAAAGGTATGAAAATTGCGCATCTTTTTCATGTTGTTCATTTTTCCAAATTCTTCATGATTTAAAAGCAGTTTTAAATTAACTAACTGCTGTTTTCAGTATTTTTTTTCAGTTTTCATTATACTGTTATTCAGAGTGGGCATCGCTATTGTATACATTGAACTTCGAAATTTTCTAAGAGTGAACTTCGTGATAAAAAATTGCGAAGATTTTTTTGCACTCTTACGATTTGAATTTTTTTCCAACATAAACAGAAACTTACAGCGCTTACAAGGTGAACTTCTGATGCGTTTAAATGAACTTCCGTTTCTATACTATGTTAACTTCCAGACGGAACTTTCAGATTTTCTGTTTTGCGGACAATATTTTCAACGACATTTTCTAACCGATTATCGGAATGACGCATGTGACATACCGTTGGAAAGGTAGGGAAATTGCGCACCTTTTTCGTCTTGACGGGTTTTCCAAATTCGTTACGGTTTTAAAACAATTTTAGAAATTCTAAACACAGTTTTCACGAATTTCTCCGTTTTGGAACTGTTTCTTGACTGCCATTTTTAAACCGCTTGTCGGATGGATGCAAACGATATGACATTGGAAAGGTATGGAAAATGCGCATCTGTTTCATCTTGACGGGTTTTCCAAAATCTTCACGGTTTTAAAACAATTTTCGAAATACTACACTCAGTTTTCGCGTATTTCTCCGTTTTCGTACTGAATTTTGGATGCTATTTTCAAACCGCTTGTCGGATCGATGCAAATGATACGCCGTTGGAAAGCTATGGAAAATGCGCATCTTTTCTATCTCTTGCAAATTTTCCAAATTCTTTACGGTTTAAGAGCAGATTCGAAAATAAACAATAAACTTTTAGATCCAGCGGACAATATTTTGTCAATTACTTTCAAACGGTTTATCGAAACTTAACAAATGATATGGCGTTGGAAAGATATTGACAAGACGCAACTTTTTTGTATAGAAATGTTTTTGGAATTCAATACGGATTTTGATTAATTTTGAAAATACAATAATCGGGGAAAACGAGATGACATGAGAATAATTCAAAATTGACACGTTTGTGTTGCTCGGATGAGTTGTGTAGGCATGGGAGAGTTAAATTAGACTTATATACTTACCAATTGCATGTGGGGCGGTCGATTTTGGCCAACCGGACCTCGTAGTGATGATTTCAATGTGTATGACTTCCGCCCAGGAAAACTGAGTATCCGAACTTCCTCCTATTAGGCGATGAACTTCTAGCTATGAGGCGTTGAACTTCTGTGTATGTGTTAGTGAACCTCCGATCGCGGATTTTTTTGGTTCTGTGTGGCGCACTATTTTATGTCGTTATTTTCAAACCGTTAGTCCAAATGATGCATATGATATACCGTTGAAAAGGTTTTAAAATTCAGCATCTTTTTCGTGTTGACCATTTTTCGAAATTCTTCATGGTTTGAGAGCAGTTTTCAATATACCAAACTGCAGTCTTTTTAAATTCAGTTTTTTAACATGTTTGTTATTCCGAGTGAACTTCGATATCATATACATTGAACTTCGAATTTTTTTGAGAGTGAATCTCAGAGTGCTTTTTTTCTAGATTCTTTTTACTCGTTCATTAATTAATTTTTTCTTTAATAAAAAAGTGAACCTCGAAATGAACTCCCCGACGTGTAACCGTGAACCTCCTTCTCAAAAAATATGAACAGTTTTACTCACGAATGAATTTTAGTTTTGTTAGGAAAAATGTGAACCTCAAGTGTGGACAAATCGAACTCCTGTTTTAATCTTCCCGTAATAAAAAAAAATTCATTTAAAAAATAAACATTTTAGGAATTGCAGAAGTAATGATATTGCGTTGGAAAGATAATGGTTTGGCGCATCTTTTTCGTCTATAAATATTTTTCTAATTCGTCACGGTTTTTGATTAATTTTAAAAATACTATACTATGTTTTCACGTTTTTCTCCATTTCCATACAGTAATTTGGGTGTCGTTTTCAGACCGTTTGTCCGATTAATGCAAATGATATGCCGTTGGAAAGGTATGGAAAATGTGAATCTTCGCTATCTCTAGACATTTTTCCAAATTATGTACGGTTTAAGAGCAGATTTAAAAATACACAATTATGTTTTTTTTAGACTTTTAGGTCCAGCGGATACTGTTTTGTCAATTAATTTCAAACCGTTTATCGAAATGTAACAAATGATATAGCGTTGGAAAGATATTGACTAGACGCAACTTTTTCATATAGAAATGTTTTTCAAATTCAATATATTTTTGATTAATTTTGAAAATACCAAAAACGGAGAAACGATATAACATGAGAATGAAATTAAAATTGTCACATTTATAATGTTCGGATTGGACGAGTCAAGATGGGAGAGTCAAATTAGACTCATGTCATTGCCAATTGCACGTAGTGGTGGTCAATTTGGACAAACGGAACTCGTATTAACGATTTCTATGCGTAGGATTTCCGCCCAGAAAAACAGAGCATCCGAACTTCCTTGTACATGTTAGTAAACGTCCGGGTGTGCAATAGTGAACTTCCGATCGCGAAATTTTTATTCCGTATCGCGCACTATTTTTGTTGTAGTTTTTAAACCGTTTGTCCAAACGATGCAAATGATATACCGTTGGAAAGGTATGAAAATTGCGCATCCTACAGTGTTGACCATTTTACAAAACTATTCGTGGTTTAAAAGCAGTTTAAAATATACGAACTGCTGTATTTTTAGATGTTTCCCTATTTTCATGTTGTTATTCGGACTGAATTTCGAGATTGTATACTTTCGAACTTCGCAATTTTCTGAGAGTGAACTTCTGTAAATTATGAACTTCACAAGAAAAAATCGTGAACCTAAAACAAGTATACTATCGAAGCCAAATTAAAAACTGCCTAAAACAATAGCCTGTAACCAATGACATTTCTACATTTTATTTTTACAGGAACGTGAACTTACGGTTTGGGCATAGTCCAACTGCACAAAAGAACCGCTCAATCGAGTAAAATAAAAAGAAAGGACGGATCATCAATAGATACTATAGTCCGTAAGAAATGCAAAGCATAGTAGTCCATCAACAAACACCGATTTTTCTCCACCACAAGTTGGAATCTTATCTTTCTGCCACCGCATGTTCCAACACAAGACAAATACGAAGTAACTGGTAGCGGCAGCATCATCAAGTGGTTCTGAAGAAAAAGACAAAGAGAAGAACTAACGAGCAACAGCCAGCAGTAGTTCTTTTTTCTAAACTTCACACACCATGATTCTAAACTAGCAATGCTCTCTGTCTGAACCGCACATAGCAGAAGCTGGAGGCCACAATTTCCCGCCGGCTTTGATCCACAGCGTGCCGGACGGGAGCCAGCACAGCGCTCCAAGGTCGTTGGTCGGGAGTCCACTCCCAAGTCCGGCTGGAGTCCACCAGCGATTCATGAGCAGTTCAGCAAGTCGAAAGTAAGTGGCGCACCGGCCATGGCGAAAGGAATCGCGAGATGCGGCGAACGGGGCACAAGGCGGGATGGCCATGGGGAAGCTCAGGAAGCAGAGGACGAGGGCGGCCATGGGGAAGCTCGAGATGGGGCCAGCGCCGGGGAAGCAGAGGGCGGGGACCATCAACTCCATCCCTCGAGATGTACTCATGTGACAGCGACAGATCGAGTGCCTGGGCAGGGGCTTGTAAACTCCGGCGGCCCGGAGAGTGGACTCCCAGGGGCGAGCGAGGTCCACAACCACTAGGCGCCTAGGAAGGCTACCGTGGAGGATCAGCAGCGTACAGGGCCACCGATGGGCTGGGCGTCGAGGTGCTCGCGAGGGCCACGGCCTCCTTGCCGAGCTCACTCCGGCGCCGTTCTCCACCTCCAGCTCCGAGCTCGACCTGCTCCCGCTCGTCCCGGCCGTCCCTGGAGCTGCGTCTCTCGATGTGGAGAACGGTGGGGGTGGGTACGGAGTAGGGGAGGGCGGCGGCTCCCCGCTCGCGGTGGAGAACAGCAAGGTGGGCTCGAAGCAGGGGGCGGCGGCGCTCCCGCTCGGGAGGCGTGGGCGCAGAGCAGGGGGCGGCGTTGTTACTTCTCGTGGTGGAGAACGGAGGGGTTGGGGCGGAGCAGGGGCAGCTCGTGCTCGCGGTTGGGGTCCATCCGGGGCGTCGCGGTGGAGGTTGGGAGCTCGCGATGAACTGCCGGGCACCTCGCGCCCATGGACAAGGGCAGGCCTTCGTGCCCGTGCTGGAGGGTGGGGATCCGGCGGCATCTGCTCGATGCAGGGCAGGGATGGTGGCGCGCCGGCGGGATCCACGGGATGGAGGGGACGGTGGGGCGCCGCCGGTATCCAGAGGAGGGGCGGGCCCCGGCGCCGTCGGTCGCCGGAATCGGTGGGGAGGGTCGCCGAACGTGGGGAGGGGATGGAGGCGAGGGGGTCGAGCAGGGGATCTGGCGAGGAGTGCGGGTAGTGGGTGTTCGGGTCGGGCCCAAAATTGTTTTTTTCCAGCGCGGTTGGTGGGGTGCGGGACGGCGGGTCGGTTCGGGATTAGATGGTCTTCTGTTTAAAGGTGCTCTGAATAACTATTTGAAGCACACTTAAGGGTGGTTTCTGAATAGTCCCACCCTATATATATATATATATATAGGTGTGAGCTATTCTACAACCGGTTGTAGAATAAGGATTTACAACCGAAGTTGTACTGTCCTTCTGTTCTACATGTACTGCTCGTATGATCGAGAAGTACAAGTTCCGTATTTTTGACGTAGTTTTCTAACCGTTTGTCCAAATTTAGCAAATAATATACCGTTGAAAAGCTAATGAAATTCCGCAACTTTCTTATCTCACAACATTTTTCCAAATTTGTTACGGTTTGAAACTAATTTTGAAAGTATTCAAATCTGAAAATATAACAGCGAACGTATTTTTCAAATATTTTCTCAACCGCTTATCGGAATGATGCAAACGATATGCCGTTGGAAAGCTGTTGAAATTCCGCAACTTTTATACTTTTACGGTTTTTCCAAATTCTTCACCGATTAAAAGTGATTTAAAAAATACACAAATCTGTAGTTAACATATACGGGCGGACCGAATTTTTACCGCTGTTTCCCAACCATTTATCGGAATGATTCAAATGATATGGCGTTGGAAAGATACCGATGATACCCAACTTTTTCATGTTGGTCGATTTTGCAAATTATTTACCATTTAAAAGTAATTTTAATAGTTCTAACATCACAATAACATATATGGGCGGACCAAATTTTGACCGTCGTTTCTCAACCACTTATCGAATGATTCAAGTGATATGGCGTTGGAAAGATACCGATGATACGCAACTTTTTTGTGTTGGTCGATTTTGCAAATTGTTTACCGTTTAAAAGTAATTTTAATAGTTCTAACATCACAATATCGGTGTTTCACGGGAGTGCCGAGATCAAATTGACGAGTTTAGCACTTTAATTCGTTATGAGATGCAATACTTATTACAATTAGACTCATATTACACCATATGAAGCCTATGCTACTGACATTTCAGGCATACAAAGCACAAATCGACGAGATTATTGTGAAATATTTCCGCCTCGAAGAAACAGAGTACCTGAACTTCTCTCAAACCCATACCTGAACTTCCCGTTTGATCCGTCTGTACTGCCGACGTAATTTTCGTGATTAGTGTTTACTAAATCAGCGATAATTTTCTCATACGATGTCCGTTTCAGGTGTATGACCACTCGAAATGCTCAGACTGAAAAGACACTTGTATTAAATTTACCGGTAAAACCGGTATCGAAAATCTCGAAAATCGATTTCTAAGTGTTTTTTTTTGCTATCAAAGTTCGGTCAAACCATTTTTACCCGTTTGATAAATTATTTAGCAACCCATCCGACCTCGGAATTGAGTGATTCTGGTTGCGTTGTAAAGATAAAGTCGGGGAGTATCTACTAATAAATGAAAATAAAAATAAAATATATTTGTACCAAAGTAGCGACTATTATTCACTAAAACTTGTTCATACCACACTTGTGCTTCCCGAAAGTAAGTTTTGTACTTCCCGGATTGTTTATGTGTACTTCTCGGCTGGATACTTACTGTTTTGTTAAACTTCCCGGCAGGATGTGAAATTTATAAACAAAATATCTGCACTTTTTTGGAAACATACTTGAACTTCTTAGATGATGCATATGTACTGCCAACGGGGTACTATTCACTAAAACTTGTTCATACTAAAAATATGTGTAGCAAAATATATAGCGAATATTATTCACTAGAACTTGTTCTTACCAGACTTGTACTTCTCAAAAGTGAGTTTTGTACTTCCCAGATCATTTATGTGTACTTCTAGACGGGATATTTACGGTTTCGTTGAACTCCCGTTGGTATGTGAAATTCACTAACAAAATATCTAAACTTCCCTAAAAACATACTTGAACTTCTCGGTTGATGCGTGTGTACTGTCGACGGGGTATTTTCACGATTAGTGTTCAGTAAATCAGCGACAACTTTCTCATATAGTGTCCATTTTAGGTGTATGATCACTCGAAATGTTCAGCCGGAGAATACACATCTATTAAATTTACCGGTAAAAACCGTAACGAAAATCTCAAAAAACGATTTCTAAGTGGGTTTTTTTTTTGCGGTCAAACTCTGGTCAAACCTTGTTCGTCCCACACTTGTACTTCTCGAAAGTGAGTTATGTACTTCCCGGATTATTTATGTGGACTTCTAGGCTTTATATTTACCGTTTCGTTAAACTTTTTCCGGTGTGATGTGAAATTTTCAAACAAAATACTTGTACTTTCCTAGAAACATACCTGAACTGCTTTGTTGATCCGGTTATACCGCCAACTGTTGCAACCCTATACTGCCTTGTTTTGTGTCGTCGTTTGTTTTTCTAGAACAATATAATGGGCTCGACTGAGTCGTCGTCCACGCGAAGGTAATAACAAGAAGTTCGATTTATTATTATTTTTAATATAATATTATGTCCTGTACATGTACTTCATGTGCTTAAAGTTTGTACTGTCTACGTTGGCAATACTGTACTGCCCTTTGTTTTGTGAGTCTAACTTGTGATTTTTTTTTTGTGACTCCTGTTGGTTTTGTGCATCGCCCATATGTGAACGTAACTAATTCACATGTTTTATTTTTCACCAATTAATGGGAGAAATGCCTAACCCATGGTGCGTTAGCGATGGCGTTAGGGTTCGGAGGTTTCGTCGCCGTCAACCCATGGTCGGACTGAAAAGACACATCTATTAAATTTACCGGTAAAACCGGTAACAAAAATCTCAAAAAAACAATTTCTACGTGGGTTTTTTTTGCGGTCAAAGTTCGGTCAAACCTTTTTTACTCGTTTGATAAATTATTTTGTAACCCATCCGACCTCGGAATTTAGTGATTCTTGTTGCGCCGGAAAGATGAAGTCAGTGCCTATCTACTAAAAAAATGAAAAATAAATAATATTATATGTATATTAGAACTGCGTGTATTATCCACTAAAACATGTTCATATCACATTTGTACTTCCTGAAAGTGAGGTTTGTACTTCCCAGATTATTTATGTGTACTTTCCAGATTATTATGATATATTTCCGTCTCGAAAAAACAGAGTACGTGAACTTCTCTTGACACATACCTGAACTTCTCGGTTGATTAATTTGTACTGCCGACGTAGTTTCCGTGATTAGTTTTAGCAAAACAGCGATAAATTTCTCATACGGTGTCTGTTTCAGATCACTGACCACTAAAAATGATCGGACTGAAAAGCATCTATTTAATTCACCTGTTTCACCGGAACGAAAATCTCAAAAATCGATTTCTAAGTGGGATTTTTTTGCGGTCAAACTTCGGTAAAACCATTTTTACCCATTTAATAAATTATTTGGCAACCTATTCGAACTCGGAATCGAGTGATTCTTGTTGTGTTGGAAAGATGGAGTCAGAGACTATCTATTAAAAAATAAAAATAAAAATAAAAAATATGTGTAGCAAAATAGCAACTATTATTCACTAAAACTTCTTCATACCACACTTGTACTTCTCAAAAGTGAGTCCTGTACTTCCCGGATTATTTATGTGTACTTCTAGGCTGGATATTTACCGTTTTGTTAAACTTTCTGGTGGGATGTGAAATTCAAAAAAAAAAATACATGTACTTTCCTGGAAACATACCTGAACTTCTCTGTTGATTCGTTTGTACTGCCCACGGTGTATTTTCATCATTAGTGTTACTAAATCAGCGATAGGTTTCTCATATGATGTCCGTTTCAGTAGCGTGACCACTCATTTCCGGCGGCGCTACAACGGTGCAATTTAGAAAAAGTGCCACTATTTGCAAGAAAATATACTTGTACTGCGCCAACAATGCGCTTGTACGGCAGAAAATATGCATCTGTACAGTACAACAGAGAACCGAAATTTTGACCCAATTTTGTATCTGTACTGCGCTTGTACTGCGTCAACAGACTACTTACGCAAAACGAAAAAGAAGAAACTGCAGGAGTGCGCTTCCAAGGGCGACGGGGATGAATTGAATTCAGAGAATTTGTCCATCGAGTTACAATCAAATTATTGGAGAGCCAACCACCCAACAGTGAGAAAATAGAGAGCAGCACGTTGCGCTTGAGCGAGAGAGAAAAGGAGTAGCAGCAGCTTGCACTGGAGAGAGAACAGGAGTAGCAGCAGCTTGCACTTGAGAGAGCGAGACAGAAGCGGCAAACAGCAGCAGCTAACAGAAATAGAGCAACAGTAGCGCGCGGCAGTTCGTGGAAAAAGAGCAGCAGCAGTAACTCACACAGCTCCACGGCGCACGCGTGCGAGAAATCAGCAGATGGGCAACGCGCGGGGCTCGGACGGATCCCGGCTACACACACGGATGCGGGCGGTGCCCAAGGTGGCGGTGGATGACATGACGGTCGTTTATACTGCAGAAGATGTTTCATATGTACTTCCTCTGAACTGCAGCCGCAGCCGCATTTGCAAACAGAAAATGAAATATGCTAGCTTCTAGCGAGCGACGGGAACGACCGGAATTCAGAGTGGATAGCGTCAGGGGAGATTAATAGCAGAAGCTCCTTGACTTTCTTCATACATAGCGCTGGAGGAGATCTGGAGTGAGGTTGCGCAGCCGGTCAGAACGGAGGACGGAGGAGACAGCAAGCAGGGCAGGAGCTCGGTCCAGGTCGTCCGTGCTGGTTGCTGCCGCTGGGCATGACGGTGGTTATGAGGTCGACCAGGCTGGGCTCAGCCGTTGGGCACAGCGGCGGCGACGAGGACATCCGGGCCGGGTGGGCCGCGGGTCACGGTGGCCGGGACAAGGACATTCGGGCTGGGGGCGGGGACGACCGTGCTCGGTCCAGTGAGGTCGTCGTGGTGCTGCGGCGGAAGCACCCGGTGCCGGCGGCCGGCGGCGAACAGCCCACGGGAGGCCCGGCCGGCGGCGCGGGGAGGTCCGGCCGGCGGCGAGCGGAGTGCGGGCAGCCCGGTCGGCGGCGAGCGGCGCGTGGGAAGTCTGGCCGGCGGCGAGCGGCAGTAGAAGGTGGTTAGAGCCGTGGTGTGTGTCCGTTCCTATTTCTAATAGGATCGCGCCCCTATAGGGAGCCGCCGGTTGTAGATCCTTATTCTACAACCGGTTGTTAAATATACCCGCCCTATATATATATATATATATATATATATATATATATAAAACTCAGATAAAAAGGAACCTATTCTTGTTTAAGCTAAACATGAACTTTCTGAACTTTCACGCGAGTGCTAAGTGAACCTTCTCGCGCATGACATGTGAACCTTCAGACGGAACATGAAGTGAACTTTTTTCCTGAACAATTTTCGACAAGGTGAACTTTTTTTGGCAACTTCACATGAACTTTGTTTCTGAACCAAGTGAACCTTTTTTATGACCAGAGTGAACTTTTTTTTGAATGAAGTGAAAACTTTCTGAACTGTCTCGGCAATGACATGTGAACCTTCTCGCGCATGACATGTGAACCATCAGAAGGAACATGAAGTGAACTTTTTTTCAGAACAATTTTCGACAAGGTGAACTCTTTTTCGCAACTTCATGTGAACTTTGTTTCTGAACCAAGTGAACCTTTTTTTATGACCAGAGTGAACTTTTTTTTTGAACGAATTGAAAACTTTCTAAACTGTCTCGACAATGACATGTGAACCTTCAGACGGAACATGAAGTGAACTTTTTTCCTGAACAATTTTCGGAACGAGGTGAACTTTTTTCCGCAACTGCACATGATTTTTTTTTTTCTGAACCAAGTGAACCTTTTTTATGATCGAAGAGAACTTTTTTTTTGAACGAAGTGAACCTTTTTTTGAACCTTTTTCAGAATGAGGTGGTCTTTCTTTTGAACTGCACATGAACTATTATTTTCTTTTTATTCTCACATTGGATCTAAACTATAATCAACCAACCGAACTTTCACAGTTGCTCAACTGAACTTTCAAAAAAATAATTAGGAACCACATAATCGGAAAATTGCAGCGGTAGTGCGTACAGGAACCTAGGTGGTGGTACAGGAGGCAGCGGCGGCCTGCAGCGATTTCAATCGATTGAAGGAGAAGGCTGGCCCAGCCCGTACGGACGACGGTGAACCAAGGCAGGCCGGCATCGGCGTCTCCCACGTGGTGGTGCTAAGGAGAGGGCCGGGGCGCTTGGGCGCGGGAGATGGCCGCGCCGGGCAGGAGGTCGAGGTGGCCACGCCGGCCAGGAGGTGGGAGGCCGGGGCGCCCACGCGGCAGCGGAGCAGGGGAGGCTAGGGCGCCCGCGCGGCGACGGAGGAAGGGAGGCCGGGGCGCCCGCGTTCGGCGACGGAGGAGGGAGGCCAGGGCGGGCGCGCGGCGGCGGAGCAGGTGAGGTCGGGCGCGCGGCGGCGGAGCAGGTGAGGTCGGGCGCGCGCGGCCGCGGAGGAGAGGAGGCCTGGGCGGGCGCGGCGGCGGAGGAGGGGAGGCCGGGGTAGGCACGCGGAGGCAGAGGAGGGGAGGCCGGTGCGGGCGCGCGGCGCCAAAGCCGGTAGGTCGAGATAGCCGCGCCGGCGGCAGGCAGATGGTGCGGGAGGTGGGAACGAGAAATAAGGCAGTTCAGTGGGGTAGGTGGGGGTCGTGGTCCCTTTGTCCCCATATTAGGAGTAGTTTCTACCGGTCAGGTCAAAACAAGAATGATTCCTGTTTAAGCTAAATAGGAATCTCTTAAGACAGGTTCCTGTAGTGTTCTCCCTTTAGCGTGCACCACCAAGAAAGTTCTACGTTATGAGGCAGGCCATGACGACCGGTGTCAGACATATCGTCGTTCGCATATAGTGGGTGTGTAAGACTTGTTTGCACACGCGAATACGCTGAAGGTTATTATGGCGAGCCTAGCATATACATACATGGCCTCGGAACACAGTGAGCGAAAGGTTAAGCATGAGTCGCATAAGATGATGTGATTGACATGTCGATGTCTACCTTTGAAATTATGCTATCGGTCTTGACGATGGGGGGTAGCATAGTGGATTGGGATCGTGTAATCACTAAAACGATGCGAGGGATATTCGTTTTGAGTGGGAGTTCTTATAGTTTTATATAGATAAACATGAACTCATATTATCAACATAGTCTTTATGTTTTGCAAAAACCTTTGTAGATAATAACCTGTTCGATAGACCTTTTAAACTTAGGCGCATTCCTCTGATTGAGAAACTTAAAAGGTGGGTCCAAACTTCATAGTTTTATACCGTAGCTTGAGGATACTCCTTGTTTCAAACCTTTTAGCTCTATATGATACATAACCCGCTAGGAGATAAAACGGAGATTCCGCTAACAAAAGGATAATTTGGATTATCAAGTTTTGTGCGGATAATTCCATCATAGTCCAGTGTATGCTATGATCTTCGCCATAGAGAATGAACTATGGGTGCGTGTTGACAGATCGCGAACATTTGGAATGATCGCTGAGATTGATGATTTGTATGCACCGTAAATCAGGTTTTCTTCTCGACCAAGATGGAAGAGAACACTCGCATTAAAGGAGCACGTGGCAGTCATACTTGATGACATTGGTCATACTTGATGACATTGAGACGCCTCGCTCAGCTCGATCACTGGATGACAGACAACGTTGCCAGATGCAAATGGTTTGTCATAGACTATGTCATGAAAGGGGAATCATTCACCTTCATGAATTCTTAATTGCATTGAAGAATCAAGAAGATGAAACAGATCGCCGGGAAGTCATCAATGATGATGGTGTATATATGATATACGCGTTATGCATGTATTACCTAAACAAGTACTCGTTGCAGTGACTAAGTTTTGATACTGGTCATGTTTTATGAAACAAGATTTTCTGCTTGAGTAGCTTGGAAGGATGAGGAGACAATGTGTGTTGATGATGGCAGGTGATGCATGTAAAATGCATACATGAACTTTGCATTATTTTACTTATATTCCAGTCATATTTGCATCATATAAGGGTTATATCACTGTTTTATAATGATTTTGGGAATATTTGATATGTTTCCTATTTTTATGGAATTAACCCTGCACAGGCAGAAAACCCTATTTCTATATTTTAATGTTTCAGGGACCCAAACGACGTCCAAATGACCTGCAAATTTACGAGCGTCAATTTTTGGAAGGAAGAACACTTGGGAGCGAAGGAAGCAAACAAGCGGAGACCCGAGGGCCAAGATAGGTGGGCCCACGCGGCCAGGTACATGGGCCGCATGGGACCCCTCCTTTTGGGCCTCGGAGCTCCGTTGCCGTTGATCTTTCCTCCACCGACTCCGTCTTGACCTAAAACCGACTATAGAAATAGCCCCCCGACGTTCTCTGGAAGGAGCGCCGCAGAAACACAGAAACACCGAAACAGAGACCTGGAGTTGCAGATTGGAGGGGGAAAACTCCGGCGGGGCGCTGCCGGCGTGGTCTCCATCTTCTCCAACGACTTCTCCACCGTCTCCATGATGAAGAGGGAGTAGTCCACCTCTGGACTATGGGTTTGTGGAAGTAACTTATGTATCTTCTCACTCTTGAGTTTCACTAATTAGTACCGTATGAGCTGCTGAACATGATTACGGTCATCTATGTAATACCTTTGTGGTGGATCTTTTTATGAGTTAATATATGTTTGAGATTGCAATGGTTTTGTTTCAGTTATGAAAGTAGATGCATATTATGTACCCCGTTCTTATTTACTTGTCATGATCAAGCATATTTATGAGAGCGTGTGAGGGGGAACGTGTGCATTAGTTGGAGTAACGGGGGGTGGCTAGTGCAGTGAACGTGAGAGAAAGTTCTGCGATCCACTTGGGTATCTCTACCTTACTTTGTTGCCTCACTGGGGATAAAAAGAAATACCATGCTACCGGAGATGTGGGTGTGACCATTGCCACTACTCCATGACTAGATCTAGTATGTTCTTATTTTAACTTCATGTCATGATACTTATTGCTATACTCTGAGTTATCTTAATTACTGAGGTGTTATGATTTAGTTCGCATCTTGGTGGAGTATAAGAGAGACTAATAACCAAAAGGTCTCTATGTTAGGACGTGATGCCCATATAATTATAACTTGTCATTAAACTGTTGTGTTGCAATGTTATATGTCAACTCTAGTGTTCCATTGCCTACCACTTTATTAAAGAGAGAGTGCATTTGTGAAACCATGAACCCCGGTCCATTTTTAATCATAAGAAACACCTTTCCAACAACTTTTATCCACTTTACATTTTCTGCCATTTAAAAATCCGAAAATACAAAAACACTTTTACATTTTGCATTCACAATATAAAACCCAAAAATATCATTTATCATTGCTACCACCATGCTTGCATATTTATTTACCACCATTGCATATTTATTTCTTGTTTGCATTGCATATTATCTTGATATCATTCTCACACCTTGTGCTTGACAACCACTAGGTGAGGTTGAGGACCAAAACATTTACTTTGTTTTGTAGGTAACCCAAAGAAGGATAGGAAAGATAAATCTTCACTACTGATTCCCCGAGAGTTCCATATTAAACCCTCGAGTCACCCCTCGTGGGGAAAACACGTCTTCCACTTACTACACACTCTGCACTTGGAGTCTCAACCTACCCCATTTACTTTTCACGCAGGTAACTACGTGAAGGGCCATCAGCAGGTAACATGTTGTGATGGCCATTGACACTCTCTCTCGACATCTAGCATTTGGATTAATTTGGATTTGAACAAATTCCTTTTGATCGCTTGTTAGCATAATCGTTATAAGTGTGTCTTGCCTCTAGCGAGACAATTATTCATATTTGTTAGTGACAAAAATGTTGTCCTGCATTTATGAGTGATATCTTTAATGATCATACACCGATTATGAATGGAATGTTCTTATGTGAATCTAGATGGTAGTAGCTCCCACATTTATAACATTAATGCCAAAGGATACAAACTTAATAATGACACCACATTCTTGTGGCACTAACGTTTTAAGTCATGTCAATGTTATATGCATTAAGAAGCTCCATACAGATGGAAAGTCTTAGATTTTGATCTTTTGACACTTGCAAGATAACTAAGACACCTTTTCGGAAAGCGGGCATATAACTTGTTGAGAATCAAGCATATGGATGTGTGTGGATCAATAAGTATTGTAACGTATAGTGGAAATCTTTATTTCGTAAACTTCACGAATGATTTGAGTAGATATATGATATCCACTTAATGAAACGCTGGTCCGGAAAGTTTGATAAAGTTCAAACAAGTTCAGAGTGAAGTAAGAAAAATAAACTTAACAAGAAAATCAAATTCCTGCGATACAGATCGAGGAAACAAGGATTTGAGTTATAAGTTTGGCATATCATTGGAAGACTTGTGAAAAGAGTTCCACAAACTACGTCGCATGGAACACCGTAGTCTTATGGTGTGTTTGGACGTCGTAATCAACTCTATGGATAGTGTGTGGTCAATAAAATCTCTTATCGAATTATTGTGATCATTGAGGTCATATGGTAGAAACAAAACATTCACGTTAGATAATAGGGAAAACATCTAAATCCATGGAGGCAATACCATATGAGTGATGGCATGGCTTTTAGCCTAGATTGTCGTTTCGGTATTTTAGTGTTTTGATGTGATCAAACCTAAAAGCGGATAAATTCATCTTTGTAGTGTATCTAAGATATCAGTTGGATACATTTCTCACGACAAAGGCAAATTTGTTGCTGGAACGTACCTTGCTCAAGAAATAGTTTCTTGCCAAGGGTATAAGTGGGAAAGAAAGTAGAGCAAGACGGAGTTAATGAACTCACTCTCCGGACATCGAGTGGCGCAACGGAAACAGTTCCGGCATTGTCCTCCGCAACTGGAAGGAAGCTTATGATAAAGATCATGATGCTCTAAGCTCGTACTAAAGATCGTAAGCATACGAGAATGTGTTCCGCACTGTGTGGTACGACAATCTTGTTATGAAGGTCATGTTAATGGAACATGACCTACGAACTACGAAGAAGCGATGGTAGACCTAAGTCCAAGAAATGGCTATGAGCCATATATGATCCGAGATAAAATCCATGTACAATTACCAAGTAATGACTTGGGAAGATCTTCTTGATGGCATCCAGGCCGTTAAAAGAATATGGAATTTTATGAGAAAATAGACACTGATAAGGATCGATTTGTCGCAAAACAGTTTCGACAGATTCAAAAGGTTGACCACAACGAGATTCTGTCTCAAGTGGCGAAGCCTAAGTCTATTTAGGGTTTTAGCAATTACTATAATTTCAAATTGAGAAATTGATAGATGGATAAGGAAACCATGTTTCTTAATGATAACATTAAGAAAGAGTTGTAATTAGTACAATAAGATGGTTTGTTGATCCTAAGGATATAAACATGTATGCAAACTTCAGCTGTCCATTCATGGGCTGAAGCAAGCATATCGGAGCTGGAATCTTCACTTTGATAATGTGATCAAAGGATTTTGGAGTCATCCAAAATAGTTGAAGAAACCTGCATTTACAAAGAAGTGAGTGGGAGCTAAGTAGCTTTTCTTGATCTTATATGTGAATGGCATATTTGAGTGGGAGCTAAAAGAAATTCCCTGGTCTTATATGCGGAAGGCATATTTGAGTGGGAGCTAGGTGTCATTCCAAACTTTGTATGTAATGACATATTGAGAATGATACAGATCCTCTAGTAAAGTATAAATGATTATTTAAGTGATTAAATTTTCTATGAATGAAGTTAAGAGTATTAGGCTTAGATCTGTAATTTATATAGATCAAAAGGCTTAATAACATTAAGTCAGAATATTTTCCTAGATTAAGATTCTGAAGTGTTTCAGAATAGAACAAGCAAAGAAAAGGTTCTTACTTGTATAACTAGGTAAAATATTAAGATTATCTTGGCATTTCAGCGATAGTTATTGAAAGAAAAGGATGTCCGACATCCTCTATGCCTCAGCCATAGATTCTATCATACTGAAAGCTCGACTTGGTGTGACCCAAGTTCTTGGTTGAAGAACGGGTTCTAGAGTGATCCCTGGATGGATCAATGAACAAACGTTAAGTGTATCCTTCAGTGTCTAAAGAGAACTGAAGATATGTTTTCTGTATGGGTAAGAGTGAAAAGACAACTTGCCGTAAAAGGGTTACGATGATGCAAGTTATGACACTGACCCATACGATTAGAAATCTCATATAGGAGAAGTCCTTTGTTTTAAGAATGACATGGTTAGCTTGCGAAGTTGCATATGAATGCACTGTCGCATAATCTACATAGGTATAGGAATATATGGCTACTTCAGAAGTAGCAAGTGTGATTGACTGAGCAGTTTTCCCGAGCATGCGTGGTTTCCCTTAATAGATCTCTTAGACTTTTAAGGCCCATGCTACGCGAAGTTTCGAGTCTCACCATCGACAAACATATATTTCACCGTTATCATAAAATACGGGATGATGTCAAACTAGGTGACATAGAAGCGTTGCAAAGTACATACATATCTCAATGCGGGAGATCTGTTGACTAAATTCCTCTTCCACGAGACAAGCATGCACCAAGTTGCTATAGGTGTTAAGCTTTTACCAAGTTGTAAACTAGATTAAATTGTACTCTTGTGCAAGTGGGAGACTGAAGATATATGCCCTAGAGGCAATTAATAAAGATATTTTATATGTCATATCTCGATTATTCATAATACGTTTTATACCATACTATAACTGTATTAAGCGGAAACATTGATACACGTGTGGTATGTAAACAACCAGGTCCCTAGTAGCCTCTTTACTAGTCCATTGAGATCAACTGATGATCAAGGTTTCCTGATCATGGACATGGAAGTCAATTGATAATGGAATCGTGTCATTAGGTGAATGACATGATGGACGTACACCCAATATATATAGGACGTAGTACTTACGCCTTCGGCCGTGAGATCATATTTAATTGCAATTTCTGGAAGGTACTTTGATTGCATCAAACGTCACTCCTTATATAGGGTGACAATAAAGGTGTCCCTCTCGGGTATTCGAAAGAAATATGTTGAGGCGTATGATCAAGAGCGGGATTTGCCAATCCGTATAGCAGGATTGATACTCTGGGCCCACTCGGTGAGATTGCATCAATGAGTTTGCAAGCATGTGAGTAGGTCACGGGGATGTAATATCACAAACGAGTAAAGATAGTATTGTCGGTAACGAGATCGAGCTAGGTATCCTGATGCCTGAGATCGAGTCTCGGACAAGACTAAGTATCGCCAGGCAAAAGGTTTGAGACTTGACGTCTAAGGTTCAAACGACAAAGATATTCATGGACGCACAGGGGCTATCATGGGTTTCCAGACCCCGCTGTTAGTCATTAATCGGAGAACGGGTCTTGATCATGTCTGGAGTGATCCCGAACCGTAGGGTGGCACACTTAAGGGTAGGCGACGTTTATATTAGATTGGACGCAGAAGAGAAAATAGAGGAGAGCACCGGAAACGTTTCGGGACATATCCGATGGAGTTCGGAGGGCGGCGAAATGGTTTTCGGAGCCGGAATAAATTAGATAATATGTATTTAATATTAAGTTATATAATTAATGATTAAATATATTTTATTTAAATTTAATTCGTATTTAAAGACAACCCAACCTTAAATGGGCCAACTCCTGGAAGAGGAGGCCCATAAAGGGGGGAATTTCCCTCCCAAATAGGGAGGCGCACCAAGGAGGTGGCTGGGTGGGCCACATGGGGCCCAGCTAGGCCGGCGCACCATGCTGGTGCGACTGGTGTGGGATTTAATCCCACACCGCCCGTCCAGCAAGGTTGGCAGCCTCCCTCCACCTATATAAGGAGGTGCCCCCATGCCTTGGAAATTCACCTAATTCTCTCTCTCTCTCTCTCATCTGTTTAGACGTGACTCCGCAATTGGAGCTGCGCACGGGTTGAGGTTTTCGCCACCATATGCACACCGCCGTGCCGCTGGTTTTCTTCGGTCCAAGTCTTCTGCTTCCGCTGCTTTGCTGGATCGGAGCCCGGAGGTTGTCGTCGTCTACACCGTACGTGTGTAGAGTGATACGTCTCAAACGTATCTATAATTTTTGATGTTCCATGCTTGTTTTATACCAATTGCTACATGTTTTGCATCTACTTTATATCACTTTTATACATTTTTTGGGACTAACCTATTAACAAGATGCCGAAGTGCCAGTTCCTGTTTCCTACTGTTTTTGTATTCCAGAAAAGCTAGTCTGGAAATATTCTCGGAATTGGACGAAACTACACGGGGGTGCCTATTTTTCCAGAACACGCCTGACGGAGCGAAGGAGCAGCAAGGAGGGCCACCAGGAGGCCACACACACCTAGGGCGCGGGCCCCCTTCTGCCGCGCCCTAGGGTGGTGTGGGCCCCTCGGGGGTCCGCAGCCGCCGCCCTTTCGCCTACTTATTCCCCCCGACGCGAAAACCCTAAGTACCTGAGGAAATATCCACGAAAAGATCCAGAGACGCCGCCGTCGTCAACCCTAGCTCGGGAGGGTTCAGAACCTCTTCCCGGCACCCTGCCGGAGAGGGGAATCGTCACCGGAGGCTTCTACATCGCCATGCCTGCCTCCGGAGTGATGCGTGAGTAGTTCATCCTTGGACTACGGGTCCATAGCAGTAGCTAGATGGTTGTCTCTCCACTTTGTGCCATCATGTTTAGATCTTGTGAGCTGCCCTACATGAGCAAGATCATATTATTGTAATGCTACATGTTGTGTTTGCTGGGATCCGATGAATATTGAATATTATGTCAAGTTGATTATCAATCTATCTTATATGTTATTTAAGATCTTGCATGCTTTCCGTTACTCGTAGATGCTTTGGCCAAGTAGATGCTTGTAACTCCAAGAGAGAGTATTTATGCTAGATAGTGGGTTCATGTCTCCGTTTAACCTGGGACAGTGACAGAAAGTTCTAAGGTTGTGGATGTGCTGTTGCCACTAGGGATAACCTAACGATGCTATGTCCACGGGCATATGTGTTTGTTTACATTACGCACTTTACTTAATGCAATTATCCGTTGCTTGCAACTTAATACCAACGGGGGATTCGAATGACAACCCGGCGGTGGATTATTAGTCATAGATGTTGTTGGATAACGGTCTATGTATTATGTCGTAATGCCCAATTAAATATCATAGTAGTCAACATGTCATGTATATGCATTGTCATGCGCTCACTATTCGTCAATTGCCCAGCTGTAATTTGTTCACCCAACATGTTAGTTATCTTTTATGGAGAGACACCACTAGTGAACTGTGGACCCCGGTCCATTCTTTTAAACTGATTAAACAACCACAAACTGCAAACTGTTCCTTTTTCATTCTCTGCAATTTAATACTCATTTTCCACACCATACGTTTAATCCTTTGTTTTCAGCAAGCCAGTGAGATTGACAAACTCACTGTTTCGTTGGGACAAAGTAGTTTGATTGTATTGTGTGCAGATTCCACGTCAACAGTCCAGACTCCCTTCGACAGCTATTTTTCTGGCGCCGTTGACAACCTTCTGAAGAGTTGCTGCTCCTACTGGTTCGATAACCTTGGTTTCTTTCTGAGGGAAAACTTGCTGCTGACTACATCATACCTTCCTCTTGGGGTCTCCCAACGAACGTGTGTTTCACGTCATCATAGAGCTACGAGGTGCCTCACGTGCGGCACTTGGAGGAGTTCGTCTTCACGACCTTGAGGTCGGCTACGTCGGCTTCATGGACAACGCTTGTGCGGGAGCGTAATCCCCGCTTATCCGTCTACAAGGGTATACACATCGATCTCCTCTGTTACGGTATATCTGCATAGTAATAGATTCTGTCTAGTTTAAGGTTATCGTTGTTAGATTTTTTTTTGTTTTCTGCATATGATCCCCTTCAGCTGGAACATGGAGAAAGGAAACCATGTGGGAGGTCATGACAGTTTGTGTGATCATGCACAACATGATCGTGGAGGATGAGTGCGATGACACTATCTATGATCAGGGATGGCATTTTTAGGGTGAGTTGGTTGAGCCCCAGGGAGTGTTATCTTTTGCTCAGTTCCTGAACTTCCACCGTGACATTCGTGAGAAAGAGAGTCATATTCAACTCCAAAATGATTTGGCGGAGCATGTGTGGCAGCACTACGGGAACTAGTAATTACATTTGCTACATTTTATTATTTATTTGGTTTGTAAAACTATTTGTGGAACAATTTGTGTTATCCGGTGAACTATTTGGATTGTAATAACTATTTTCTAAACTATTTGGATTGTTTCATTTGTATTGTTTGCTTAAAAAATATGTTGTATGGAACATCCGAGTCAAAAAAAAAAAGAGATCAAAACCTTGGCCGTGCGGACTCGATGCGTCGATAATTGGGTGCAATGGTCAGGAAGGGGCGGGACCCCTGTCCGTTTGCCGACCCAAACGGATAAAAAAAGGACAACATTCGTATCCGTTTACGTCGACCCGTTGGAGTTGTCTTTATCACAAACATCATTGCGAAATTGGCATTAGCACTCTCCATTCTCGACACTAGAGCTCCATATTGACCCAAGCTACTGTTTATTTCCGTCTCGAAAGTTAGGTGTTTGTATTTTGGTATTTGTATTTACAGATCAGTTATCATCCATATATAATTTGGTGTTTGTATTTTGGTGTTTGGAGGAGGAAACCTTCTGGTTTTCTCTTTATACTTAGCTATGTATGGCATGGCACACTGGCCGGACTTGGACGAGGACGTGCGCGGGCCGTCCTATCTAGTGTTTTTCTTGATAGGGATTTATGATACCTTGCAGACTGCCGTTCTGCGTGGCATGCAGTTCCATGCATTGCAGCTCCTCATTTACTTCTCTCTTTATCTATGTACAGCAGCAGCGGCAGCAGAGCTGCATTGCATGAGACTTTGTACGTACTAATTTCACTTTAAACAACTGCAAAAAAGAGCCATAATTTGCTTGTCCCGAACAACCTAAACGCACATGTTGGTCTTAGTCTATTACAGGAGACCAGCTGATCCGAGTACAAATTACTGTGAAAATAAACGGCTCGACCGAAAGCATTACAGGTGATCAGTAGCTACTCACCCCGAAAGATCACAAAACACACATAGCAAGAACCAGCATTCGAGCGGGAAATAAATCTACTACTCAGGAACGTGCGCACAGCAGCAGCATCAGGCGACGCATGAGTTGAGGCCGAGGCATCCCATCAGCAGGCTCCTCCTCTTCCGCCTCGGACGGTGGGCGATGAGCTCAGGCGGGGGCACCTGGTACAGGTCCTCGTCGACTGGCCGCACCACCCTGGACGCGGAGGCGCCTGATCTGCCCCTGATCGCGGTGGCGCGCGCCATGCCGCCAGCAGCCTCCGACGCCCTAGTCCCGCGCCGGCCGCTTCCCTTCTCCCCACGAGCTGCATCGCCCTCCAGCCGCCTCATCTTCTTGGGCGTCGGCTTGCGTGGAGGCGGCGAGTACCTGAACCACACGTCGCTGCAGGCCTCCGGCTCCGGGACGTAGCACTCGGCGGCGGGCGGCTCGTCGTAGGGGTGGTAGCAGTAGTTCCACTCCCCGAACGCCGGCACCTGACGCCTCCTCATCGCCTTCTGCGGAACCAAAACCACAAGCAAAAGAGTTAAACCATGTCCCGAATCTTCCATGGATGATTCCTCGGTTCACTCATACAGACATACACACCTACCTCCATTCGGTTCACACGAACAGCACAGGGGCAGGCGGAGACAGAACGGGGTGGAGAAGAAGGAAGCGAGCTTGCTGGGGTCAGTTTAGTAGTTCAGGTAGTGGAGAAGAAGAGAAGCTTGAGCTGGGGGCAGGCAGAGACAGAATGAGGTGGAGAAGAAGAGAAGCTTGAGCTAGTGGAGATAGCTAAACAGAATGGACTGTGAGCTCTCCAATGGCTGGACTACATACGCCTGTTTTATAGCGGGAATGGGAGGAGAGACGAGCAATGCCGCGCCGATCGGAACGGAACGGCCTTGTGTTGCGACCGGCCGGCAGGGCGGCAGCCATGGAAAGGCCCTTTTTTCCCGCGGCGCATGCAGTAGATAACTGTAGCCTGCGGCAGGCTAGCTTCATTGCTAGGCTCGGAGAAGACAGTGGACGACGCAGTGGTCCTGGTTTGACGAGCAAGTTTTTACTACACATGATGGAGGACCTGTTTCCTCGCTGCACGTCGCAGCGGTTTATTGCTGACTTGCAGCCATCTTGTCTTGGTCGTGTTATTTCGGCATCATTGCAGGCTGATGGGGAACTGAAATACACATTCCAACTCTGCCTACTGCTGACTGCTACTAGTATACATGCAGAAAATACTGGTTCTACAGTATGACTTCTGTAGCAAAACCCAGAAAAAATGATACAAATTCCTTATTTTCACACACCAAATCTAATGCACTAATTGAAATCGAAAATGTCTTTTTTTTGTAATTGACACTTGAACAAATTTGTTTGTTCTAACGTGATATTCTAGCTCATTGAGAAAAAGGTCACTAGTAGAACAGGTGACGTTGCCGGAGTGCCGTCCATGAATACTCTGGAAAAAATACACACGTCGTATTAAGCGGTTTGACAAGTGTTGCGCGGCAAAAGCAAAAAGTAGTCGGCATATTCAGATTTATCGAGTATTCTTTGGAAAAAAACACAAGGCAAACAATCAAAATAAAATTGTATGCGATTATGCGCATATATTTGGATTCTAAAGCCTAAACTTTTAAATTTTACTTTTCAATAGCGGAAAAAAAGTTCCAACCTTTATCACATGATAAATTCATTTTTTAGTGCCAAAATGGTTTTTTAGTCATGTGCCAAAAATATGGTGCAAAGTGACGCAACTTCAATTTTCGGACAAAGTAGACCCATATTTGATGACAATTTCCATTTTTATGAATTTTCAATCATTTCAGTTTCATTTGCACATTTAAATGATTTCATGACAATTTAGCGAAAGTAATTTAAAAACTGAATTTTAGTGTGTTATAACTTGGCCCTAAACATTAACCAAAATCATTTTAAGTACACAAGTAGTCATTATAGAGGAACCGCTGATAGTTTTGAACGCTTGGTATAAATAGCCATGCTGACTATTTTGATCCCTTTTCAAAAATATGGAAGAAAATGAAGCGAAATAAAAATGCAATATACCTCATGGAGTCCTTTTATTTATACTGTTTGTCAGTAAAAATAACAAACTTTAATATGACAATTTCAAACAAAACTTCACAAAAGGGTTATCGTGTATGAATATTCATAACTTCACAAAAGGGTTATCTTGTATGAATATTCATAACTTTCAAGTCAAATGATCACGTATGGGCATATATGTGGCATAGTTAATTATAATGTGCCCAAATTGTGGACAGAGGTGCATCTTGTCATGACAACAATGTTGCCAATTAGAGTTTTGAACTTCTCTATACAAAAAATCATTCCATTGAGTGTCAACATGGTTTTTATGATGCAAGTACAAAAAACATGGTGCAAAATAACATTGCTCAAATTTTTATAGACCATTTTTTATGGAAGATTCCCAAGTTTCATTAATTTCCAACCTTTGTAGCTACTTTGTGCATTTAAATGATTTCATGCAAATTTATAGTTTTGACATAAAAATTCACCAAAAACATTTTTAGATACGCAAGTAATCATTATACGTGTAACTCGTTTGCACTTGACAAACTCCAATCAGTTTCTGAATTTATGAGCTCCGAAAACTGGATTGCTTCTTTCTATCTACCACTGACGGTGGAAGCTCATGAGGAGTTCGAGCAGCTGTGTATTAGCTACTTGTTGTGCAACTGGAGCCAGAAACAAATGATTCATGGATTTGCACAATTAGCAAAGGAGAATTCAAGCCAAGTGACTTTTACAGGCACATCTTCAAACATATTGATACTCATGCACCATCCTGCTGGATTTGGAGAAGCAAGTGTCAATCAAAGCATAAATTCTTTGCCTGGCTATTGTTACATGACAGATTGAATACAAAGGATATGTTACTCAGGAGAAAGTGTAATGTGGTTGATAAGCATGATTGTGTCCTACGTGTTGCTCATTTGAAGGAGGACTGGAGGCACTTGTTCTTCAATTGCGTACTCGGGTTTGGAACTACTTACAGATCCCTTGGCAACCTGGATCACATGCTGAAGCATTGCTAGCTGCGAGGAAAGTTTTCACTGGCCCCTGTTTCACAGAAATTTTGACTCTTAACTTGTTGGGCTATTTGGAAGCAACGCAATGGTTGGATCTTCAAAAACATCCGACCAACTTTCCGTGGATGGAAGGCTCTCTTCTTCCATGAAGTCACCCTACTTAAGTACAGGGTGAAGGATTCTGTTTCTGCTAACTTGTCAATATGGCTTGACAACTTACATTAATTCTTTTGTAAATATGCTGTAATTTGATGTACATATGGGGGAAGGTTTAATAAAGTGAGGCTGTGGGGGACTGCCCTGCAGTATTTAGTTTAAAAAATTATACGTGGAAGTGGAACCACTTGTAGACGTGGACCTTGCTCCGATGCGATAAGAACTGAACTGCCCGCGCCGCACGCGATCAGGAGCAACGGCGTAACCTGCATGCTGCCTCAACTGGCATGGCATCACCCCATATATACCCCGGCCGGTGCCGCCTTCCGTACGTGCAAGCTACCGGGTCCGCCGCTCGCGGTACGTGCGTTGATTTCGCGACGCCGGTGACCGATCGAGCAGGGCGCCGCGCGACCAGGGTTCACGTCAGTACTCCGGCGTGGAGAGGGAACGATGGATGGTACGCGCCGCCGAAAGTCCACCCTGCAAGTGCCATGGATACGACGACTTCACGAGTGTGCTCCGATCGAACCCCATCCCCATTGACCGGCTTCCGGAAAGGACAGCGACACTCCCTGAGATTGGAGAGATGCATCCACCCATGCCAGACAAAAACAAGGCCGCATGCACCCTATTGTGTCCGTTCAGGTCAAAGCGCATCAGCGCATAGTCGCCCTACGGCTTCAAGTTCAACCAGACTATCACAAACAATTCCGGTTTTGGTTGTACGTATATCAGTATATGTTTCAGTGTTTTGGACGATGACCTAAATCAGTCATATATACTCCCTCCGTTCCACAATATAAGATGTTTTAGCCCTTTTCCACATTCACATGCATGCACATGTATGTAGATATTTTTTAGTGTATGTGTACATTCTTTTTAGTATGAATGTAGACATACATGTGTAAACCTTAAACATCTTATATTGTGGAACGGAGGGAGTACCAATATTCCCGTCATAGTTAAAATTTGGGCAGTTGCTTGGATGTTTTTGCCAGTATTCTGTCATTCCAATGCTCACTAGCCAACTCTGGTTCAGTTTTCTTGTCAACATTTGCGCTTGCTAGCTCCGATGCGACGTGAACTGCCCGCGCCGCACGCGCGCGGTCAGGAGCAAAGGCGCAACTTGCGCGGCCTCGGCTGGCTGCCATGGACATGAGCGTATCACCCCATACCCGGGTGCCGTCTCCCGTAGGAGCACGCCTCGCCACCACGTCCGCCGCTGGCGCCTGGCGGTACGTCATGCGTTGATTCGCGACGCCGGAGATCGAGCAGGGCCGCAACGCGTACGTCATTAGGTGGTACATGCTACTCCAGCGTGGAGATGGGGGAACGAGGGATTCAGGGAGATGGTACAGCACGCGGCGGCCGGAGATGCTCTGCATGGTGCATGCGCCGTACATATGTCGACCCTGCAAGAGTGCCATGGATACGACTTCACGAGCGTGCTCCGATGGAACCCCATCCCCATCGATCAGCTTGCCACACTACAGCTCCACGACAGGGCAGCGACACTCGATCCGTGTAGGCAAAGCATTTACTGCTGCTAACCAAATACTGACTTCAGCAGCTTCCAGTCCAGTCAGTACCGGCAGCCTCTTCACGCCCAAGGTCAGTGATATGCAGCATAGCGCACCTCTGCCGCTGCTGTAGCCTGTAGAGAAAGATGGAATAAATAAGAGGTGCTGCAATGCATGGAGCTGCATGCCACGCAGAAGCTAGGCAGCCTGCACTGCAGGCCATAAATTTCAAATAATACTATACATATTATCCTCAATGCACTACACTATGGATATAGGACGGCACGCGCACGGCGTTCGTTCGTCTCTCGTACGCGCGCCCATGAGGAGTTGAGGACCATGACCGGCCGGAGGTGCCATGCCGTAGCTACGCACGCATGCACTGTAGCGCGGCATGGCAGAGCCCGGAACTGCGTGGCATTGAGCACGCGGCCGATCGAACGGCGCTGACCGGACCACTGCCTATTTCCGGCTAGCCGGGATTGCGTGGACCATAAAGGCATTCGACTTACATCACACGTATTTGGCCTGCAGCACCGCCACCGGCCAAGCAGAGAGAGATTTATTTTCGTCTCCGTCGATAAAGAAACTGAGCTTTCTCCTTCACTTTCCGTGGAGAATTGGTGTTTTACCCGGTAGTCCCAAGAAAATCGTCAAAATCCTTGTGTCTCAATTCTCAAATGATGTCTCTGCTAATGTCTGAGCATTGAGGTCCGTGGAGAATTGGTCAGCGCCATCCTCCACGGCGGCCTCCGGCGGACAGGTCGGCGCGCGGCCAGATCCGGCCGTGAGCGAGGTCCACGAGCAGCTAGGGTGTTGCTCGTTGCGTTGGCCGGCGGCGCTGCGCGACCTGCGCCAGATCTGATGGGTCCTCGCGCTGCTTGGTGTGCCGCGGTGGCCTCCGACAGCAGGGGCGCGGCTCGTCCTGGTTTGGCTTTGGGCGAGCTCCACGGGCGGCTAGGGTGCTGCCCGTGGCTGTCTGGCGACACCGCGCCATGTCAGATCTGGCGGGCCCCTCGAGCAGCACGGGGCTGTCTCACCGGGGTTCGGCCTCCACTTCAAAGGTGTTTGCTTGCAGGAAATTCGTGGAAGGAAGTCTTGGGTTGGTGCTGCCGGAGTTGTGCTCGGCGCGGAGGCTGGGGTGGCTGGCCTAGCTCGAGCAGCTCGTTGTCTTTTGTTTCCGGGCGAGGTTGGTTCCCATTCGGACGCTGGGGCGGTGGCCCTGGTAGGTGGTTGTCCACGTTGGTCGGCGGGCGAGCCAAGTGGTCAAGTGCTGGCTGGTGACTACAGCCGTTTGGGCGGCGTGGTGACTGGCGAGCGGCGCTCTGTGTCCGCGATGCGGGTACCGTTTCGACGGCGTCCCGTGCCCGGTGGGAGAGGTAGCTAGAGTATGCCGAGAGGAAACTCTTGTCCGGGATCTTCCCGGGCCGCGACGGCGACGTCCATGGGCGTCGTCCCCTTCCTGAAGGCGTCGTGACGGCATACCCTAGTCCTCTTACGTGCTCCGGATGAAAATCCGATCCCCGGATCAGGTGGTGGAGGCGTGTTGACGTCGTACTCTTCTTGAAGACACCGCCTAGGAGTACTCGGAAAGCTGCTCTCCGAGGTGGTGTGGCGTTGGGTGGCAGCCTCTCGCCGGACTCTTTCCGGCAAAGTCTACAACTTCTTCTGCACCGCGGCGCTCCTAGGCGAACGGCCGAACGGCGCTGACCAGACCACTGCCTATTTCCAGCTAGCCAGGACTGCGTGGACCATAAAGGCATTCGACTTACATCACACAGATTTGGCATGCAGCACCGCCACCGGCCAAGCGGAGAGATATTTATTTTCGTCTCCGTCGATAAAGAACTGAGCTTTCTCCTTCACTTTCCGTGGAGAATTGGTGTTTTACCCGGTAGTCCCAAGAAAATCGTCAAAATCCTTGTGTCTCAATTTTTTTTTTTGAACAAGGGTGGCCCCAGAGGGATCTAGAAGCTTTCATTGACATCGGTGACAAAATACATGGAGGACCAAAAGAGGTTGAAAATTACAAGCAGGCCTAGACAATTTGCGCAAAGAACCCTAGTTCCAAATTTAGAAACGCCATCGGGTCCAGCTCCGTCGTCACCGCATCGATGAGCCACGGCACAACCAAACGCAACGCCACCGGGGACGAAACCACTTGGGGCGAGGCGCCGGGAGCTAACTGCACCGGAGCATAGGGGCCTCCAACTTGGCATAACAACCAAGAGGTTGATTTTCGCCTTCAATCGCCAGCCGGAGAGAGTCGTTGCCGACGAAGAGGGTGGGAGTGGTCGCCTTCCGACCTTCTTGAATGGCAGCCAAGTCAAAACTGCCACGGATACACTCCCGGGAGCAGCTTCCGAGCCCCCAGACGCAGATCTTCAGAACCCAGCAACCCACCTTCTCTTCCACCACCACGGTGAACAGATCCAGTGGGCACAGCCGAAGCTGGAGCTCTGCCGAGCTTGACGAAGATGCCGACGCCAGAACAGTTCCCTTCCGACGCCCTCCACCTTGGAGCACCTGAAAAGAAACCGGCCGGCTGCCCCACGCTACAGCTCGCAAGTAGCTGGAGCCGGTACCCCTGACGCCCAGATTTCCGGGCTCAACTCCACCCTCACCTCGAGGGCACAGCAGAAAGGCAAAAACAGGAGTCAAAATCGCCAGATCTTGGCCAGTCACGAGCTTATTAGGATGGTTGGAACTGAGCACGGAAATCTCCTCCTTCATCCCCGACCTCCAGGGTAGCAGAGGAGAGCAGATCTCAGCCCGCCGCCACAAAGAGCCGCTCGAGCGCTTCGGCGACCTCTCCCTCAACGGCATGACGCCAAACTCCACAAGGAAAAGCAGTAAAACGAAAGCCCTACATCTACTATGGACAAGAGGAGGTCGGGCCCCCCTCCCCTTCCCGCTCCGGCCGGCGAGGCCGCCGGAGGAGAGGAGGAGAGGGACCGGGAGGCGGTTGAGAGCTCTCAGAAGACGGGGAGGAGAGAGAACGCGAAGGGGAAAAGAGAGCTCCCAGCTGCTGGCTCTTGTGTCTCAAATGATGTCTCTAATGTCTGAGCATTGAGGTTCGTGCAGGAGTAGAAAGAACCCCGATTAGATCAAACGATTAGCATGCAATTGACTTGGAGATGCAGATACCTCAGTCTACTTTAAAATACAAGGTTGTGCACATGTTCGTGCAGGAGTATTGCAGTGACGTGCGTATCCAACCTGACAACAACACAAAACAAGCCAAGGATAGTTATCCTCGCAACACAACATCCGACAATTTGCATGTTGGTATCGACGAGGAAAATATGTATGTTGAGAAAGAACCTGTACATCTAAACGTGGATGTTTTTCTTATAAAGAGAATGACGAAGACTATGTTTCCGAAGATGAGAGTGAGGCTGAGCCTGAAGTGGAGGATGAGGAGGAGTTGCGTGAGGCAGATCATGCCCCAAATGTGGATATGGCGAGGAAGACCCTCGAGCTGCAGGTTCAACATCATGACTTTAAGTTGGCCCTTTCTCAGCGTGCAGTCAAACATGAGTTTGAGAGAGTGCACCACATAGGTTCAGGTGTTATCATAACAGAAGAGATGAAGAAGATTGTCCATGGAGGATACATGCTTCTACAATGGCTAATATGCGTATGGATAGTGGTAACTGTATAACTTTACTCATTTCTGAATTCGTTTTGCATAAAATGTTAAATAGTATATATCTAATAATATTCTTCTTTCTAGTAAGAAAAAACCTTGCGACCATGATTGGTCTAGTACAAGAAGAAAAAAGAAAAAAAAGAATGCAGCTAACCAATATGTGAGAAGGTGAAGGACGGGCTTATTGATAAAATCAGGTTTATAATTTTTTTTCTTTAAAACCATGCATAGATTTTTTTTAGTTTTTTGAGGGAATGAAACCGTGCATAGATGGGTTGCATACTATTTGCACACCATATTTGACAATAGACAACACCTTCTTTACATGCAGATCAAGGGGCAGCTCGCTAGTGCTATCCCCGTTGATGGTCATAATTTGATGAATGTGGTTTATTTTATTGTTTTGACTCCAAAACTAGTGAAGATTAGACCAGGTTCGTGCAGTTGCTTAGACATGCCATAGGATTACATCAGGTTTAGCCATATGCACTAAAGCTGGCCTGACAGTGATGACATGGGTAAAAGAACTTTCTTTTTATGCCGAGGTTTAGCCATATGCTCGCTACTTAACTCCTCCAAGAGGAAGAACATAGGAAATCTTGTTTCACTTGGTGAGCAACTTCAAGAATAAGCTTCATAGAATGGTGTCCGATGGCCACCTTTTTTTACTCAACGAGCTACAACATCATATTAGGAAGAAAAACTAAGACCAACAAGTGCCAGATAGGGAAAAAAATCAGGGCCAAATAGTGAATCACATTTTATTTTCGAGTATCAAATAAGAAATTCTCCCGCATAGTATAGTTTTTTCATGGTTTTGCTAGAGAAGCCATCCTGTAGAAGTAGTATTTCCTACACGTATACAGATAGCAATCAGCAGTAGGGCAGAGTTTTTTTTTGCGGGTATACAGATAGCAATCAGCAGTAGGGCAGAGTTGGAATGCGTATTTCAGTTCCTCATCAGCCTGCAATGATGCCGAAATAACACGAGCAAGACAAGATGGCTGCAAGTCAACAAGAACCCGCTGCGACGTGCAGCGAGGAAACAGGCCCCCCATCATGTGGTGTAAAAGCTTCTTCGTCAAACAAGGACCGCACTGCGTCGGCCCCTGTCTTCTCCCAGCCTACCGATGAAGCTAGGCTGCCGCAGGCTACAGATATCTACTGCATGCGCAGCGGAAAAAGGGCCTTTCCATGGCTGCCGCCCTGCCGGTCGCAACACAAGGCCGCTCCGATCGGCGCGGCGTTGCTCCTCTCCTCCCATTCCCGCTATAAAAACAGGCGTCCTCCAGCCATTGGAGTGCTCACATTCCATTATGTTTAGTTATCTCCACTAGCTAAACTACTCCGCTGACCCAGCTTGCTTGTTTCTCTTCTTCTCCACCCCATTCTGTCTCTGCCTGCCCCTGTGCTGTTCTTGTGAACCGAATGGAGGTAAGTGTGTCTCTATGTGTGAACCGAGGTTAGAGGAATCATCCATGGAAGAATCGGAGTAGGGTTTAACTCTTTTGCTTGTGGTTTTGGTTTCGCAGAAGGCGATGAGGAGGAGGCAGGTGCCGGCGTTCGGGGAGTGGAACTACTGCTACCACCCCTACGACGAGCCGCCCACCGCAGGGTGCTACTACGCCCCGGAGACCGAGCCAGAGCCGGAGGCCTGCAGCGACGTGTGGGTCAGATACTCGCCGCCCCCGCGCAAGCCGACGCCCAAGAAGACGAGGAGGGCGGAGGGCGAGAAGGGTAGCGGCCGGCGAGGTACTAGGGCGACGGACGCTGGTGGCGGCCTGGCGCGCGCCACCGCGATCAGGGGCAGATCAGGCGCCCCCGCCTCCAGGGTGGTGCGGCCTGTCGACGAGGACCTGTACCAGGTGCCGCCGCCGGAGCTCGTCTCCCGCCGCCCGAGGCGGAAGAGGAGGAGCCTTCTGATGGGGTGCCTGGGCCTCAACTCATGCGTCGCCTGAAGATGCTGCGCGCACGGTACTGAGTAGATTCAGTGGCCGCTTGATCGGATGCTGCTGGTTTTTGCTTTGTGTGTTTTGTGTTTTGTGATGATGTCTTCGGGTAGCTACTGATCACCTCTAATGGTTTAGGTCAATCGTTTATTTCCACCGTAATTTGTACTCGGATCATTGTGCGCTCTTTGATTAAAAGTGACATTTGGGTCTGATGCATGCAATGCACAACACATTGGCACATTGCAGCTCTGCTGCTGCTGCCGCTGCTGTTGATAGAGAGAGAAGTAATGCATGGAGCTGCATGCATGCCACGCAGAACGGAAGCCATTCATAAATTGCAATCAAAGAAAAACACTATGGATATTGGATAGGACGGAACGCGCACGTCCTCGTCCAAGACACCGGCCAGTGCCAAACTGCCAATGTGCATGCCATGCCATACGTACACGCATGCGGCGTGGCTGACCCCGGTAAGTGCTTGCCCTTGTGCACGCGGCCGAAGTGTCCCTGACCCGGGCCACTACCTATTTCGGGTTAGCAGGTACGGTGGACCATAAATCCATAAACCAAGGAGCGCATTAAACATTAGTCCCTCCATTTATAAGATGTTTCAGATATAGTAATATAAATTAGATGCGTACTAAAATCAGTGAAGAAACACACCAATGCCTTATTTGATTCGATGGATATCAAAGTGCTTGAATAGGAATAGTCACAGGGGCGGAGGCAGGATTAGTCAAATTAGCATGTTGAGGGGGCCAGTTAGAGCACAAAAATTAAAATTTGCACAGTTCATGTGCTTATTAGGAGCTAATCCATGGCTTTAGGGGGGGGGGGGGGGGGGGGGGCTCCGCCACTGAATAGTCATAGGCGGAAACCAAAGGATTGGAGAATACAAAGATATTTCCTTTGTGGTGGTCGTCTGAAATGTTGGAAAGGAAAACGTAGAGGAATTTAGCATGCTTTTCTTAAGGAACTTGATTAGGTTAAATAATAAGCAAGCACACTTTGTAAAGAGAGGCTGTAATAGGGTGGCACATGAACTTGCGAAACTGGTAAAGAGTACCGGAGTTGATGAGGAGTGAATTCTTCAAAACCATCCCTCCGATCTCTATGCTGCTAAACCAGGAGTGGTATCCCCTACTCATATAATTAATGAACCTCTCTTTAGCCAAAAAATAAAAAAAATAAGCAAGGGCAACATCGTTAAGTGGTATTGTGGCCGTGCTGCAGCGTTAACTCAGCATTGCCTTCTATTTGTTTCAATCCTGTGCATTTCCTAAGAATCTGGCCGCAAAGAGAAATTTCCTTGAGATTTCCTTTTGCGCATTCTTGTGCACCAAATGCTGCTACAGTGAAGATTCCCGTAGGAAAAGGAATCCTACACTTTTCCTAAAAAATCATGTGATTAAAGGAGGCCTAAAACGCGTCTAGATATATCTAAAAGGGAAAATTTAAACATCTTTTATTTGGAAGCGGAGGGAGTATGAACGTAATCTTCAACCCTAAAAAAACATGTATTTGACATATCAATAGCTAACATATATTTGACTATAAAAATCCACTCCTCTATCAATATAGGCCCAACTCATATATTCACAAAGTGTTTTAAAACTCGTGCTGCAGCTGGCTCTATTTAAAAAATAAAATAAAAGACTACTTTATTGCCCGACTATGAGTTAACAAAGGCCCACAAGGTTCACAACTTTAATACAATACAATGCTCCGACATACAACTTCGCTAAATTAATATTTTGCGCCATACAGCTTCGCCAAGGTTCAAGCATAAAAACAAAGCAACATTGAGAACTACTGGTACCGACCGTGGAATGAATCTTCTTAAGCTATCCGATCAGCCACCTTGCTCCCTCTTTGTCCTCGGGCTTGAGCGCGATGAACCACAACATAAGAAAGAGCATAATTTTGAAGATGATATTAACAGGAGGGCTAATGATTATAGCTTCAATAGAAAGATTATTGCCAACATTCCATAGGGATCAGAATCGAACCAAAAAAAAAATCAAAGCAGGCTACGGGTTTTGCCCGAAAAATTCGAATGAATAGCGAAAAACTGGGCAAAGTTTGCCGGACACTAGTCCCTCCCTTGGCCGAGCTGGCTCTTACTCCCTCCGTTTTTTAATATAAGATGTTTTAGTTATGTCATATGTTGTCTAGATGCATACTAAAATGAGTGAATGTACACACTAAAACTTATCTAGATACATTTGTGTACATATGAATGTGGACAAAGTCTAAAACATCTTATATTTTAAAACGGAGGGAGTATTTTGCAGTCGATTTATCTTCCTTTCTTCTCCACGTTAATAAAATAATATTATTTATCTCTTATAACCTGTTCACATACTTATTGTATTTTAGTGACAAATTTCTCTATGATGTTTGTGGTAACCGAAATTGCAGGATAGCGGTCAAAGCAGGAGAATGTCTGGTTGAAGCCGTAGTTCAACTATTGCGCTGGTGCCCTTTGACCTGACCTGAAACAGTGGGGCGGGGCTTGTTTTTGTCTGACTTTGCAGGATGCATCTCCCAAAGCTCTCACGTGGATGCAAAGATGACACAGCTCTCTAGTAAAAGTGTCCCGTCCATAGTACTCCCGACTTTTATAGTTTTATTACGATCTGGCACGCGAGTTCTAAAAAGTTTCAACCGTGGATCACTTAGTGATTTGGACAAGTAGAATTTTGCAACGTACAACAAACGTACGTCACACTAGGACTCACAACTTTCAAAAAATAAGGTAAGTGTTGAAATTAAGATAAGTGTTGAAACTTAATCGTAGTATTATCTTTTTCTAAGTTTCGTGAAAACATACATTTTTGTGATTTGTATAAAAATGACAAATTTCGGACTCTCAAAGTTAGTTTTCACTAGACACTTTTTGTCTTTTTTACACAGGTCAGAAAAAATATCTTTTTTATTTTCATGAAAATTTGAGCATAGACATAAAATATCCGGATGTACACCCGATTTTTGTTGGATTTTTAACATCTTGAAATGTGTTTTTCCGCCATGGGAGCATCTAGTACCACTAGCCGAAATCGATTTCCGCAATAGCTTATCCTCACTACATATTAGTTTTTTCTTCCTACTCTTCGCTTAAATGATAAGGATGTTTCTTTTGCATCTATTTTCATACAAGATTTTTATTTCATTAACTAAAATCGCTAAAAAGGGAGCATATTGCCATCCTAATCGGGTCCCAATTTTTCCGACTCTTTGCCATGGACACTGCATGTTACTAGATACGTTACACCCACTATGAGGGCGTCAGTAATAATATGTTAGTTAGGTTGCTGGTAAGAAATGTCGTTAACCAATAATTCAAGACAATTACTCCAGCAGAGAATAAGTTATGTGTCGAATGGAACTTGAGATAATGTGTAATGTTATTTACGGGAAACAAAGTATCTCAAAAAATTCCTTAAGCCCCTTGACCTAGAATAGAATAGAACGAAATTTCGCTTTCATCTACGAATCAATTTCATATATTCCATATTATGCCTTTCTGAAAGCAAAGTAACCTCTCTCTCTCTCTCCTCATTTATTCTATATTAAGTCATCAAAAATCAAATGTAGTAGTAAAAATCTACCAGCAATTATCTTACAACTATTCGAGTGCCCTGAGGGGTCAAGAGAAATGTTGAGAAGGCATGCACACAAGGAAAACAGGTGAAAAAAACATGAGAACGGAAGAAATGGAGACCTAGGCTAGGTAAACCTACAAACTTTCCACAAAAAAGGAAAAACAAATACAAACAGAAACATACTAGAGTCCTATTGCTACTTAATGGCATGATCAGTGCGCGTATTGGCTGACTTTGCCAGGCTCAAAGTCACCTGACTTTGAGTCACTGTCAAGTGGGCCCACAATATGTGAGATCCACATGTCGGCTACACAAAGTCAGCAGCCACAACGTTAGCGAATCCCAACCGGATCAGTGGAGGCTGAACATAACTCACTGGGATAGCATGAGCAGCATAATCGAAGCACATGTTTTGTACGGAAATTCGTTTCGGGTCATATGACCAGATGCTCCTATTTTCTGAGCCAATCAGGTTGTCCGTGTGTCAGCTTTGTCAGTGTATTTGGAGGTATTTTTCCTCCTGTATCTTCTCTTTTGAACAGTGCATGGCCCCATGGCTAAGACACATTCAATGCGCACAACAACGGTTGAAACGGATGGTATACGTGACGGAGGAAAATTTCATGTGCGGTCATTTTACAAGCCTGGACGAAGCACAGCTAAAAATGCGAGCTAGTAGTATGGAAAATATATTAAGAACATAGAATAGGCTGCAATCTGAATTATAGTTTCACCATTAACCATGCCACGGATGCACTCCACTACTTCACCGCCGACAGCCAGCTGCATGTGTGTCCAGATGAGCCACAATTAGTTCTTTTTCCTATCTTTTTTGGTTGCTTCGGTGCGTGGACACACTCTAGACATGTAGTTGTAGAAAAGATACAAACAATTCAAAATTTCAAAAATATCATTACGAAAATTGTGCATACATCCGAACATTGTGTGTAAAGTTGTTTACGAAAAAGATAATTTTTATGGCATGTGTACAAAAGAAAAGTTTCGTGCTCCAAAATTATTTTTCACGAGACATTTTTATCTTTTTACACAGGCACACGACAAAATTATTTTTTCACAAAACATTTTGTGCGAACATAAGACTGCCTGATTGTACGGCCGAAATAAGTTTCACATTTTTTGACATTTTGAAATGTGGTTTTTGGCAGTGGGGCTATATATGCCCCCGATATTTCCAAACCGTAAAAGCACTTTCGGCTAACCCAAAACTAGTTTACGGTTTGCAAAACCATCGCGCGAACAGATACAACAAATTGGTACTGAAATGTTTGAAAAAAATACTTAGCCTAGATTTGGTTCTCGATCACACACACAACAGGTCTAGTTCATACGCAAACATCACAGTTCAAACTGCTAGATAACAAAACCTAAAACATAGTTCATCAAACTGCTAAATACCCTAACCCTAGAATCTCGATGGTGGCTCCTCGTCGTAGTTGAGGTATAATTAACGACGGGGGAACGCTCCGCCCACGCCAACTTGTGCTCCTCAAGAGCTTTTTCGAGGCGGGGCTGAGCAGCGGCGCCGCCTTTTGCCGCCGCGCTGGGCTTAATTGAGACCCGCTTCGATTGCGAGGCACGACTTGATGTGGGGTAAGATGTAATCCAACTTCCAGCCCAAGGGGAGCACCGTCCGCTCAAGGAGAGCCGTTCGGCGTCCCGCGCCTGCCTCGACCTCCACGCTTTTGTGTCCCTCGTCCGCGTCGTCGCTGAGCACCACCACCTCCGACACCACGCAGGAGCTCCCCACCTCCGCCTCGAGCGAGCGGGCCGCCATGCCATCAGCAGCGGCGCTGGCAGCAATGGCGTGTTTCTCGTCCATGTAGCTTTGGCAGCTCGGGATTGGCCGTCGCACACCCTCCCTTGAAGGCGGGTGCGCTTGCTTGCAGCGGCCGAGATGCAGCGGTGGTTCTTCTCATCTTCACCCGCTACCACGGCCACGCATCGATGATCCAGCCATGGATCGACCGGAGTATACGAAAAAGAGAAGACAGATGGACTTTGTGCACAATTTATGAATTTAACCAACTTGAGCATCTCTATCAGATCGCCTAACATGCCAAACTTCCAGCCGATATGCAGTTTCAGGCCATTTTCGTGGGTGAACAGAAACCGCATATCGGCCCGACCCGCAAAGCTTTTTCTGGGGCGCACTATATTTCCCCCTCCGCGATGTATTCTAAGTGTCGCGGCGCCGCTTTTCGGGTTATCCCACCGGATAGCTCCGCCCGGAAATCCATCAACTTCGGCGACCAATTCCCCTCATTCACCGCCTCGAAATCGACCAACTTAGGTTTATCCCACCGGAGGTGTTGTTTTGGCTTGTGGAGCATTTGTTACTTATATAACGTTTTATTTTAAAAACATTTCAAAATATCAAAATAAATCGGGTGTACATTCAGCCGATTATGTTTGTGCACAAATTTTGGGGAAAATCATTTTTGCGACATGCGTAAAGGCAAATTTCGATGCTCCAAAATAATTTTCCCAACATATTTTTTGTCTTTTACAGAAGAAACAAAGTGTATTGTTTCACAAAACTTTATGTGCGGACAGTCCAGATGTACAACGGAATTTTTGTTCCAAAACTTTTTTTGACACATTTTGATATGCTCTCTTTCGCAGTGGGCCTACATGCTCTATGAGCCAAACTTTTTGTACCACCGGGACAAGAAAACCTACGTCAAATGAGACGGAACACCAGTCTGACGATGCATTAAATATGTACGTACATTTTTGAATTTACGACTCGTGCGATCTATACTGCAATTTGTAAACGCATGCAAGCACTGACAGTATGACCCAAATCGCCACCTCCATGTTTTGTACTACTCCTAGATAGTACTACTAGCTGGCTGTATGACCCAAATCGCCACCTCGATGCTGCCCATCTCTGCAGCCTCAACGTCGACGGTCGGTGCCGTTCTGAATTCTGATCGGTGCGGCGTTGCTCCGTCCATTCTTGCTATAAAAACATGCCTGCGTATGTCCAGCCATTGGAGGTCCCATTCGCTCATTCTGTTTAGCAACCCCACTAGCTAAGTACTACTCGGCCCACACTGAACCCCAGCAAGCTTGCTTCTCTTCTTCTCCACCTCATTCTGTCTCTGTCTGCCCCTGTGCTGCTTGTGCAAACCAAATGGAGGTAAGTGCATGTGTTACTGTCAAACAGGCATCATCCATGCAAGAATCACTCACACGGTACTTGTGGTTTTGGTTTTGTAGAAGGCGAGGCGGCGGCAGGTGCCGGCGTTCGGGGAGTGGAACTACTGCTACCAGTACCACTATGCCGAGCCGGCCGCTCATGAATAGCTAACTACCAGCAACCACACATGTTATATATATACGGCGACTAGCATATAAATTGAACATCTTGTCGGAGTACCAAAACCCCACATTATTATTTGAAAGAGAATGGCCTCTTATCGGAACGAAGCATGTGGTATACCTTTGAAAAGCTACGAAAATTAATCTATATTTGGTGCAAACAGATCTCCCAAATAATGTACAGTTGAAAAGTAATTTCAAGCATAGTAATGATACTGATTGGGTGCAACTTTTTTTGGTCATATTTTGTTTTGGAATTCCATGCGGGTTTTAGATTAATTTCAAATATACTAAACATATTTATATATGGTTGAAAGTAAATTTAATACTACATAAATAAAAATAAACAGTGTCTCTTAATGGTCCGCTCATAAGTCAGACCATGGAAGTCTTTCAGGCCCCATCGGCCCACAATACATGAGCAAATTCCTAAAAGAAATGAATAATCCACTCGGGAAATAGTAGTCCCCTATGTGTCGCTCCTAGCAAGCGCAACTGCTGGATCGCCTTCTGTGGCCTTTTACTCGGCCGGATTTTCTCTGGCCCACTAATAGGTAAAGTTTAATGTTCTTATTTACTATTTAGTCTCATGAATTACAATTATTTAAGTAATTATGTACAGACATATTATTATAAACTAGATGAATACCCGCGCGTTGCTGCGGAAATTTCTATGAAAAAAGTTATGAGAATTCAAATACGTGGAGTTGACACATTGGTAGCCGCGTGAATTGTAGTACTATCTTTTACGAATATGGTTTTGTAATGATTTTTATAAGGGAATTCATTAGCTAAAGTGAAGTAAAAAAAGGTAAAAAAATGACACATCATGTATTTCTGACTAAATTGGTTTCTAAACTAAGGAGTTACATAAAATATTGAGAAAAAAAAATCTATTTAAGACATTACACGTACTTTTATAAAGAGGTTGTATCATGGATAGTTGAGTGCACAGACTGCTTTTGTGTTGATTGGAGAGGAGGAAATACTTGTCGTTGATGGTTGTGGCTTCTTCGGTAAGAATGACCTGGATATGATGGTCTCCCTTCCAAAGATTAGTGGAAGCCACATTTGTTTTCTTCAATGAAAAATAGTAGCGCTTCACACTGTAAACCTACAAAATCGTACCTATTCTATTGATCAGAACAAATAGATTACTGCAGGCTGCCAAAGTTAGTTTTACTCGGTGGAAAATGTGTGTCAAATCTTGATACAAAGAGATGAAGATAAACTGTAGGCAGCAGCACAAATTTATTAAGATGAAAAAAAGGTTGACGTAAGGTCAAAAATAGCATACCATGATACCAAGGAAGTCATCGATCGTCATTCGTTCCTGTATATACTCTACAGGATAACAATATAGGGATGTGGAATATTCAGAACGTGCTTGGACTGACCGTTGTTGAAGCAAATAGATTGGTAGACAACGACTGAAGGCCGCAGCCCGCATACAGTACAGACCCGTTGGCCGACTGCGGAAGTACGACGAAGCCAAGCTCAGCCAGTCGCCGAAAACTAAATTCAAATATAGAAGATTCGATAGAGAAAAGCAGACGTGAGCAACCTAAGCCCACAGATTTCAGGTTGTTGGTCTTATTACATTCTCCGCCTGGAAGATGAGAAGTTCACTCGATCGAGATCCTCTTGAAAGAGAAAAAATCGTCAGATATCCCACACTGCTGAAGATCCGGAGAACAAATGAAAAGGATACATTAGAGTATTATCGAGAGAAGACGATGGTTCACAAAGAAAGCCGGAAGAACTTAATGGAGGACGACAACAGCCGCTAATTAAACGTTCGCATGTGGGAGGCGAGGAGGCCATGTATTGATGCTTCATGGTGGGAGGTGAAGGGTGCACCGTGTGTGCATTGTGTGGCTTGAACTTCTTTTTCCATGGCAGTACGGGACATAGTTGTACGGTTTTCCTGGAATCCTCTCAATGAGACAACATAATGGATGGTTGAAGATGAGAATCAGACGGTTCTGATTAGCTGATGATGTGGATGTGCTGCATGTCAAGATAGACAACTTAAATGACCTTTAGTGGGGTTTTGCTTTATAACATGTATAGATAATTAAATTTAAAACATGTAAATTCTGCGGTTTAAAAACTATTCATGATGTTCAAATGAAATGTTCAATGGGTTCTAAAAATTGCCAATGGGTTCAGACAGAGTCAGAATGTTTTAAATAATGTTCACATTATGGGATAAAAAATTAAATAAAATAAGGAGATAAAAAACAGAAATATAAAGGAAAAATAAAAGAAACATAAGACGAAAAGGGTAAAAAGAAAGGAAAAAAAAGAGAAAGAAGAACGAAAAGAAACGTCCAAATGGGCCAGCCCAGGTTGAGGAGCGGTACGGTTGATCTGGGCCACCAACTCGGGTGATGGATAGTCGCTGCGGGAAAATAACCTAGCGCATCCGTGCGGTACATGTAGCAGGAGCAGGTAACCACCCCATAGGAGAACTTGACTGTGGCAAGATGGTTAGCAGGATGCATGGTTATACCTCATCCAGCAGAGTTCAAATCCTAGATTTGATATTGGTGTTTCTCATTTAGTCGGAATATTCTTCAGTGAGATGCGACGTTCCCATCGACAGCGAGGACAAAAAGGTAACCACCCCATAGCCCGGTGCCGCCTCCGTGCAGGACGCCATCTTCACCGAACTGAAGAAACGGGACAGCTCGGCTCCATCTGCCATGCCAAATGCAGCGCACCCGTCAGAACAGCGCGTTCGTTCGTTCCATCCGTCGGCGTTGGGTTGCGCGTCCCACTCGATCCCACACGTGCGTATGTGCTACTGTGCTAGTTGGAGGATGGCCTGGATGAGATCATGCGAAGATGGGAACAAGTCAGACGAACGCGCCTACGTTCGTAGGTCCGGCGCTGCTGGTTAACCGGAACCTATAGCCATCTGCGCGCGGCTGCGCGTCCACGTCCGGCTGCTTTCACGTCGTCGGAAACCAGTGCCGTGTTAAACACGACTGGGATCCATCGGGGCCCGGCCGGAGCGCGTCACTGCCAACGTGATGCTCGCGTGGATGGATTGTGGTAGTACTGGTACCACTACCGGCCGGCCGATCGAGGAAGTTGGTTTGCCTTGCCGGCCGGAGGGTCTACCGTGCAAGGTGCGATGAATCCCACCAAGACATCAATTTCACTTGTAGAATACATGTACACTAAGGCATGGCCTAGTGGTGGGGAGGGGCTGATGCCTTTCCACCCACCCGAGTTCGACTCCTCATGCTCGTAATTTTGATGATGTTACAGCCTCATCTATTGAAAGATACCGCGGGCATCCTTCCCGTAGTGAGGAAACCAGTAAACACTTATTTCAAAATTCCGAAACCGAAAAGCACCTTTTAGTGTGAAAGGGAGCTTTGCTGATCAGATTAACAGTCCGATCGAGCGAGCCCCACTCCTTAAATAATAGGTCCACGACTATTGCTGCTCACATTGTTTTGCATGATATTTTCTCTTTGATTTCTGCTTTATACTCCCTCCGTTCCAAATTAATTAACTTAGATTTGTCTAAATACGGATGTACCTATACTTATAGTGTCTAGATACATTCGTTACTAGACAAATGCATGTCAATTAATTTGGAACGGAGAGAGTACATGCTAAGCACAAAAAGGACGCTCATTGAACCCACACGATACACCGCTCAAGCTAGGAATTTTTAAACACATGCATTACACTTGTTTTTAAATTAATAAACCCACGGACGGAGACGCAGTTCGAGTTCGAGGGTTTTCGAGGGGGCGTCCGCGTGCTTTTATCCTGCCGGAAGCAGCACAACGTACGTACCTACATAACTAATCACGTAGCATTAGCAACACATGGAAGTGGTTGGGTACGACCGCAGGCGCATGCATATACAAAGGTAAAACGCATAAACCAAGAGCGGCGTCTTGGCTCCCGGGACCAAATGCTCCCGGTATTTTCAAAAAAATAGAACAAATTGAAAACTTTTAAAAAAATCCGAAAAAAATCATGCACGTACCTGACGATGGCACGCACGACCGTGACAAATTTCGCACTGAAATGACATCGTATGCGCCCTGTGCAAAAATGACAAAATTCTGACAGAAAATGAGATCCAAAATTTTGAATTTTCTGTCAGAATTTTGTCATTTTTGCACAGGGCGCATACGATGTCATTTCGATGCGAAATTTGTCACGGTCGTGCGTGCCATCATCAGGTACGTGCATGATTTTTTTTTGGATTTGTTTGAAAAAAATTCAAATTTTTTTATGCTCCCGAAAATATCAGGAGCATATGAGCCCGGGCTCCAATATTAATTTCCGATAAACCAACAGCTAGTATCCATGTATTTAAGCAAAACCACAATCTCCCCTACGGAGGTGCGAGGTCGTAAGGAACGAAACAATGAGGCCAACATCTATGGGATGCGAGGAGCATATGTTCTGCGTGTACCACTGACAGGGCAGCGAGCCAACCCATATTGACTAAACGGTATCCACCTTCAGCAATTTTCTGCGCACAACATGCTTGCTTAGAGAATTCATAGTTGCAATGGAGGAGCTTACTGCATATCCGGGGAAGGCCACCCCCCCCCCACAACAAACACACACAAGTTTTGGACATGCATGACGTTCGGGGTACAGTTTTTTGTGTGGAGGAAATAAAAAATGGAGCCCAAGCTCCATAGTGACCATCTTTTTTGAAAGTTAGAAAATGATATTTGAGAGTTTCAAAAATACCGGGACAACAATTTCAAATTGTAGAAAACACTGAACTCTACCATCGTGCATGTCAATTCAAAATACGCTAAATTTTATGCTACATAAAAAGACAAATCCGACAAATTTTGAACTTTTGAAAATGTCGACTGTTCATCACACCCAGATCCACCCAGTTGTTATTTTTTCTGAGCCTAAAATACAAAAAAAAAAAATCGGAATTGTTTTTTGCACACTAGTGGATTTCATCATCATCTACATGCAGGATTTATTTTATCGAACCTTCTTACAAATTCAAATGCCAGTTTTCGTAATTTTCAAAAAACGCTCACCATGGAGCGGTGGAGCTATTTGTCCGCTGTCATTTTGCGGATAGCTGATAACCCCCAAGAGTAAGGGATCACTGTAGCACCTCTCAATGTGGAAGTAAGGTATCGATCCGCATGAGCAAGAAGGAAAAGTTATCTATTCCCTACAACTAAAGTGTCACAAGTTTTAGTTGATTATGCACTAAACAAGTTTAGAGAACAAGATGGTTGGTTTGATGGATGTAAAAGTGTCCCAATCCTCTTCTTTGCAAGAGGACAAGACAAAGGTAGTAGCAAGTGAAAGCTCTCAAAGAGAGAAAGCCCAATCCTCTATGTAGCAAGAGGACAAGCTCAAGTGTGTGTTTCTTATAGGAACAAAGGACATGGTTCATGGGTTCACTTAATCCTCTCTCTCTCTCATCTACGGTGATCATCATGTTATAGATAAAGTATACACAATTGTCATGTTTTAATGGTAGCTTTTTATGACGGCTATATGTCCTAAAACACATAGTTGAAAGAAATACTCATTTGTGTTGCTAGGTCACCCCTCGTAAGGCTAGCGTGGTTTCTCTCACTCCCACATCATACTCTTTCTTTTTACCCCCAGATAAAGGATGTTGGGCGGTACTGTGTCACTCAATACCTATGCCGTGTCACATCGGCCTTCCCGTACCCACATACATCATACTTCAAAGTATGACAAATCACAAAAGCTCCAACACAACGGTAAATGCATATCAAATCATCTCACACCACAATATTCACCACAAAGGTATTACATAGATGACCGTAATCATGTTCAGCAGCTCATACGGTACTAATTAGTGAAGCTCAAGAGAGAGGAGAGATACAAAAGTTACCACCACAAACCCTAGTCCAGGGGGTGGACTACTCCCCCTTCATCATGGTGATGATGGTGAAGAAGTTCTTGCTGTAGATGTTGATGATGAACACGCCGGAGGGGGGTGGAGCCCTCCGGAGGCGATTCCGGCGGCGTTTCCCCCCTCCGATCTTCTCCGGCGGCAGCCTTCTGTCTCTCTGTTTCGTGGTTTTGTGTTTCTCCGCCACCTCCTTCCAGAGAACGTCGGGGGACCTTTTTTATAGGCGTTTTTAGGTCAAGACGATGTCGGTGGAGCAAATATCGATGGCAACGGAGCCACGAGGGCCAAACGAGTGGGCCCCACGCGGCCAGGTACTGTGGCCGCGTGGGCCACCCCCTTTTGGGCCTCAGGCCTCCGTTTGCTTGCTTCCTCCGCCCACATGTCTTCTTCCTTCCAAAAAATGACGCCCCTAAATTTGCAGGTGATTTGGACGACGTTTGGGTCCCTGAAACATTAAAATACAAAACTAGGGTTTTCTGCCTGTGCAGGGTTAATTCCATAAAAATAGGAAATCATTAAGATATTTCCAAAATCATGATAAAACATTGATATAACCCTTATATGATGCAAATATGATTGGAATATGAGTAAATAAAGTGCAAAGTTCATGTATGCATTTTACATGCATCAATAGCTTTTCTGTGTTTTGCCCCCAATGGATTCATATACTGTATTATGGCAAGCTCCGCCGTTGTGTGTATGGGTACCGTTCCGATAAGTCTAAGCTAGAAAACCGAATATGGTCACACACGGACGCACTAGTTCATGGTAATCAATAAATTTCTTGAACATGTCACCACTAATGCCCCGCTTGGATGCCTGGAAATCCTAACCAGCCGGTATTTTTCCACCCATCTCTAAATTAAGACGAGAGGAAGAATCAAAATGGGCTCAGAGGGCTAAGGTTAAGCATGTGCAACAAGGCGGAAATAATACGAAATATTTCCATCTCATTGCAAATGGAAAACATCGAAAAAAGAAAATCTTTCAATTAGAACAAGAGGAAGGAACTATTGTTGGGATGAAAATCTCAAGAATTATATCACTGAATACTATAAAAAGTTATTTGGGGCTCCGGACCATAATAATTTTTTATTAGATGAGGAGAGGATTTCAGATATCCCTCAAATATCTTCAGCTGAGAATAAAATCCTGACGGCGGATTTCACAGCGGAAGAGGTGCTGAAGCGATTATGCAAATGGAACATAATAAATCGCCAGGACCAGACGGGTTTCCTGCTGAATTTTATAAGATGTTCTGGAATGTTATTAAAAAAGATCTCATGGCAATGTTTGTCCAGTTGCAACAAGGGACATTACCTTTATATAAACTAAACTTTGGTGTGATCACTCTGCTGCCAAAAAAGAGGATGATGTTCAGATTCAGCAGTACATACCTATTTGCCTCTTAAATGTGAGTTTCAAGATCTTCACGAAGGTCGCCACCAATCGTATAACTCAAATTGCTCATAAAGTTATTAAACCAACTCAAACTGCTTTTATGCCAAGACGACATATCCTAGAGTGGGTAGTTGTTCTTCATGAGACTATCCATGAACTTCATAGGAAGAAAATGGATGGGGTTCTTTTTAAAATCGACTTTGAAAAAGCTTATGATAAAGTAAAATGGCCTTTTTTATTGCAAACGTTGCGGATGAAAGGTTTTGATAAAAAATGGTGTGACTTAATACAAAATTTTATAATGGGTGGATCGGTCGGAATTCGCGTGAATAATGATGTTGGACACTATTTTCAGACTAGAAAGGGGCTTAGACAAGGTGACCCTTTTTCTCCGATACTTTTTAATATAGTGGCAGATATGTTGGCCATTATAATTGCAAGAGCGAAAGAGGATGATCAAGTTGGGGGTCTAATACCTCATTTAGTTGATGGGGGTCTAATAGAATGACATGGTTAGCTTGCAAAGTTGCATATGAATGCACTGTCGCATAATCTACATAGGTATAGGAATATATGGCTACTTCAGAAGTAGCAAGTGTGATTCGACTGAGCAGTTTTCCCGAGCATGCGTGGTTTCCCTTAATAGATCTCTTAGACTTTTAAGGCCCATGCTACGCGAAGTTTCGAGTCTCACACCATCGACAAACATATATTTCACCGTTATCATAAAATACGGGATGATGTCAAACTAGGTGACACAGAAGCGTTGCAAAGTACATACATATCTCAATGCGGGAGATCTGTTGACTAAATTCCTCTTCCACGAGACAAGCATGCACCAAGTTGCTATAGGTGTTAAGCTTTTACCAAGTTGTAAACTAGATTAAATTGTACTCTTGTGCAAGTGGGAGACTGAAAGATATATGCCCTAGAGGCAATTAATAAAGATATTTTATATGTCATATCTCGATTATTCATAATACGTTTTATACCATACTATAACTGTATTAAGCGGAAACATTGATACACGTGTGGTATGTAAACAACCAGGTCCCTAGTAGCCTCTTTACTAGTCCATTGAGATCAACTGATGATCAAGGTTTCCTGATCATGGACATGGAAGTCAATTGATAATGGAATCGTGTCATTAGGTGAATGACATGATGGACGTACACCCAATATATAGGACGTAGTACTTACACCTTCGGCCGTGAGATCATATTTAATTGCTATTTCTGGAAGGTACTTTGATTGCATCAAACGTCACTCCTTATATAGGGTGACAATAAAGGTGTCCCTCTCGGGTATTCGAAAGAAATATGTTGAGGCGTATGATCAAGAGCGGGATTTGCCAATCCGTATAGCAGGATTGATACTCTGGGCCCACTCGGTGAGATTGCATCAATGAGTTTGCAAGCATGTGAGTAGGTCACGGGGATGTAATATCACAAACGAGTAAAGATAGTATTGTCGGTAACGAGATCGAGCTAGGTATCCTGATGCCTGAGATCGAGTCTCGGACAAGACTAAGTATCGCCAGGCAAAAGGTTTGAGACTTGACGTCTAAGGTTCAAACGACAAAGATATTCATGGACGCACAGGGGCTATCATGGGTTTCCAGACCCCGCTGTTAGTCATTAATCGGAGAACGGGTCTTGATCATGTCTGGAGTGATCCCGAACCGTAGGGTGGCACACTTAAGGGTAGGCGACGTTTATATTAGATTGGACGCAGAGAGAAAATAGAGGAGAGCACCGGAAACGTTTCGGGACATATCCGATGGAGTTCGGAGGGCGGCGAAATGGTTTTCGGAGCCGGAATAAATTAGATAATATGTATTTAATATTAAGTTATATAATTAATGATTAAATATATTTTATTTAAATTTAATTCGTATTTAAAGACAACCCAACCTTAAATGGGCCAACTCCTGGAAGAGGAGGCCCATAAAGGGGGGAATTTCCCTCCCAAATAGGGAGGCGCACCAAGGAGGTGGCGGGTGGGCCACATGGGGCCCAGCTAGGCCGGCGCACCATGCTGGTGCGACTGGTGTGGGATTTAATCCCACACCGCCGTCCAGCAAGGTTGGCAGCCTCCCTCCACCTATATAAGGAGGTGCCCCCATGCCTTGGAAATTCACCTAATTCTCTCTCTCTCTCTCTCTCATCTGTTTAGACGTGACTCCGCAATTGGAGCTGCGCACGGGTTGAGGTTTTCGCCACCATATGCACACCGCCGTGCCGCTGGTTTTCTTCGGTCCAAGTCTTCTGCTTCCGCTGCTTTGCTGGATCGGAGCCCGGAGGTTGTCGTCGTCTACACCGTACGTGTGTAGAGTGATACGTCTCAAACGTATCTATAATTTTTGATGTTCCATGCTTGTTTTATACCAATTGCTACATGTTTTGCATCTACTTTATATCACTTTTATACATTTTTTGGGACTAACCTATTAACAAGATGCCGAAGTGCCAGTTCCTGTTTCCTACTGTTTTTGTATTCCAGAAAAGCTAGTCTGGAAATATTCTCGGAATTGGACGAAACTACACGGGGGTGCCTATTTTTCCAGAACACGCCTGACGGAGCGAAGGAGCAGCAAGGAGGGCCACCAGGAGGCCACACGCACCTAGGGCGCGGGCCCCCTTCTGCCGCGCCCTAGGGTGGTGTGGGCCCCTCGGGGGTCCGCAGCCGCCGCCCTTTCGCCTACTTATTCCCCCCGACGCGAAAACCCTAAGTACCTGAGGAAATATCCACGAAAAGATCCAGAGACGCCGCCGTCGTCAACCCTAGCTCGGGAGGGTTCAGAACCTCTTCCCGGCACCCTGCCGGAGAGGGGAATCGTCACCGGAGGCTTCTACATCGCCATGCCTGCCTCCGGAGTGATGCGTGAGTAGTTCATCCTTGGACTACGGGTCCATAGCAGTAGCTAGATGGTTGTCTCTCCACTTTGTGCCATCATGTTTAGATCTTGTGAGCTGCCCTACATGATCAAGATCATATTATTGTAATGCTACATGTTGTGTTTGCTGGGATCCGATGAATATTGAATATTATGTCAAGTTGATTATCAATCTATCTTATATGTTATTTAAGATCTTGCATGCTTTCCGTTACTCGTAGATGCTTTGGCCAAGTAGATGCTTGTAACTCCAAGAGAGAGTATTTATGCTAGATAGTGGGTTCATGTCTCCGTTTAACCTGGGACAGTGACAGAAAGTTCTAAGGTTGTGGATGTGCTGTTGCCACTAGGGATAACCTAACGATGCTATGTCCACGGGCATATGTGTTTGTTTACATTACGCACTTTACTTAATGCAATTATCCGTTGCTTGCAACTTAATACCAACGGGGGATTCGAATGACAACCCGGCGGTGGATTATTAGTCATAGATGTTGTTGGATAACGGTCTATGTATTATGTCGTAATGCCCAATTAAATATCATAGTAGTCAACATGTCATGTATATGCATTGTCATGCGCTCACTATTCGTCAATTGCCCAGCTGTAATTTGTTCACCCAACATGTTAGTTATCTTTTATGGAGAGACACCACTAGTGAACTGTGGACCCCGGTCCATTCTTTTAAACTGATTAAACAACCACAAACTGCAAACTGTTCCTTTTTCATTCTCTGCAATTTAATACTCATTTTCCACACCATACGTTTAATCCTTTGTTTTCAGCAAGCCAGTGAGATTGACAAACTCACTGTTTCGTTGGGACAAAGTAGTTTGATTGTATTGTGTGCAGATTCCACGTCAACAGTCCAGACTCCCTTCGACAGCTATTTTTCTGGCGCCGTTGACAACCTTCTGAAGAGTTGCTGCTCCTACTGGTTCGATAACCTTGGTTTCTTTCTGAGGGAAAACTTGCTGCTGACTACATCATACCTTCCTCTTGGGGTCTCCCAACGAACGTGTGTTTCACGTCATCATAGAGCTACGAGGTGCCTCACGTGCGGCACTTGGAGGAGTTCGTCTTCACGACCTTGAGGTCGGCTACGTCGGCTTCATGGACAACGCTTGTGCGGGAGCGTAATCCCCGCTTATCCGTCTACAAGGGTATACACATCGATCTCCTCTGTTACGGTATATCTGCATAGTAATAGATTCTGTCTAGTTTAAGGTTATCGTTGTTAGATTTTTTTTTGTTTTCTGCATATGATCCCCTTCAGCTGGAACATGGAGAAAGGAAACCATGTGGGAGGTCATGACAGTTTGTGTGATCATGCACAACATGATCGTGGAGGATGAGTGCGATGACACTATCTATGATCAGGGATGGCATTTTTAGGGTGAGTTGGTTGAGCCCCAGGGAGTGTTATCTTTTGCTCAGTTCCTGAACTTCCACCGTGACATTCGTGAGAAAGAGAGTCATATTCAACTCCAAAATGATTTGGCGGAGCATGTGTGGCAGCACTACGGGAACTAGTAATTACATTTGCTACATTTTATTATTTATTTGGTTTGTAAAACTATTTGTGGAACAATTTGTGTTATCCGGTGAACTATTTGGATTGTAATAACTATTTTCTAAACTATTTGGATTGTTTCATTTGTATTGTTTGCTTAAAAAATATGTTGTATGGAACATCCGAGTCAAAAAAAAAAAGAGATCAAAACCTTGGCCGTGCGGACTCGATGCGTCGATAATTGGGTGCAATGGTCAGGAAGGGCGGGACCCCTGTCCGTTTGCCGACCCAAACGGATAAAAAAAGGACAACATTCGTATCCGTTTACGTCGACCCGTTGGAGTTGTCTTTATCACAAACATCATTGCGAAATTGGCATTAGCACTCTCCATTCTCGACACTAGAGCTCCATATTGACCCAAGCTACTGTTTATTTCCGTCTCGAAAGTTAGGTGTTTGTATTTTGGTATTTGTATTTACAGATCAGTTATCATCCATATATAATTTGGTGTTTGTATTTTGGTGTTTGGAGGAGGAAACCTTCTGGTTTTCTCTTTATACTTAGCTATGTATGGCATGGCACACTGGCCGGACTTGGACGAGGACGTGCGGGGCCGTCCTATCTAGTGTTTTTCTTGATAGGGATTTATGATACCTTGCAGACTGCCGTTCTGCGTGGCATGCAGTTCCATGCATTGCAGCTCCTCATTTACTTCTCTCTTTATCTATGTACAGCAGCAGCGGCAGCAGAGCTGCATTGCATGAGACTTTGTACGTACTAATTTCACTTTAAACAACTGCAAAAAAGAGCCATAATTTGCTTGTCCCGAACAACCTAAACGCACATGTTGGTCTTAGTCTATTACAGGAGACCAGCTGATCCGAGTACAAATTACTGTGAAAATAAACGGCTCGACCGAAAGCATTACAGGTGATCAGTAGCTACTCACCCCGAAAGATCACAAAACACACATAGCAAGAACCAGCATTCGAGCGGGAAATAAATCTACTACTCAGGAACGTGCGCACAGCAGCAGCATCAGGCGACGCATGAGTTGAGGCCGAGGCATCCCATCAGCAGGCTCCTCCTCTTCCGCCTCGGACGGTGGGCGATGAGCTCAGGCGGGGGCACCTGGTACAGGTCCTCGTCGACTGGCCGCACCACCCTGGACGCGGAGGCGCCTGATCTGCCCCTGATCGCGGTGGCGCGCGCCATGCCGCCAGCAGCCTCCGACGCCCTAGTCCCGCGCCGGCCGCTTCCCTTCTCCCCACGAGCTGCATCGCCCTCCAGCCGCCTCATCTTCTTGGGCGTCGGCTTGCGTGGAGGCGGCGAGTACCTGAACCACACGTCGCTGCAGGCCTCCGGCTCCGGGACGTAGCACTCGGCGGCGGGCGGCTCGTCGTAGGGGTGGTAGCAGTAGTTCCACTCCCCGAACGCCGGCACCTGACGCCTCCTCATCGCCTTCTGCGGAACCAAAACCACAAGCAAAAGAGTTAAACCATGTCCCGAATCTTCCATGGATGATTCCTCGGTTCACTCATACAGACATACACACCTACCTCCATTCGGTTCACACGAACAGCACAGGGGCAGGCGGAGACAGAACGGGGTGGAGAAGAAGGAAGCGAGCTTGCTGGGGTCAGTTTAGTAGTTCAGGTAGTGGAGAAGAAGAGAAGCTTGAGCTGGGGGCAGGCAGAGACAGAATGAGGTGGAGAAGAAGAGAAGCTTGAGCTAGTGGAGATAGCTAAACAGAATGGACTGTGAGCTCTCCAATGGCTGGACTACATACGCCTGTTTTATAGCGGGAATGGGAGGAGAGACGAGCAATGCCGCGCCGATCGGAACGGAACGGCCTTGTGTTGCGACCGGCCGGCAGGGCGGCAGCCATGGAAAGGCCCTTTTTTCCCGCGGCGCATGCAGTAGATAACTGTAGCCTGCGGCAGGCTAGCTTCATTGCTAGGCTCGGAGAAGACAGTGGACGACGCAGTGGTCCTGGTTTGACGAGCAAGTTTTTACTACACATGATGGAGGACCTGTTTCCTCGCTGCACGTCGCAGCGGTTTATTGCTGACTTGCAGCCATCTTGTCTTGGTCGTGTTATTTCGGCATCATTGCAGGCTGATGGGGAACTGAAATACACATTCCAACTCTGCCTACTGCTGACTGCTACTAGTATACATGCAGAAAATACTGGTTCTACAGTATGACTTCTGTAGCAAAACCCAGAAAAAATGATACAAATTCCTTATTTTCACACACCAAATCTAATGCACTAATTGAAATCGAAAATGTCTTTTTTTTGTAATTGACACTTGAACAAATTTGTTTGTTCTAACGTGATATTCTAGCTCATTGAGAAAAAGGTCACTAGTAGAACAGGTGACGTTGCCGGAGTGCCGTCCATGAATACTCTGGAAAAAATACACACGTCGTATTAAGCGGTTTGACAAGTGTTGCGCGGCAAAAGCAAAAAGTAGTCGGCATATTCAGATTTATCGAGTATTCTTTGGAAAAAAACACAAGGCAAACAATCAAAATAAAATTGTATGCGATTATGCGCATATATTTGGATTCTAAAGCCTAAACTTTTAAATTTTACTTTTCAATAGCGGAAAAAAAGTTCCAACCTTTATCACATGATAAATTCATTTTTAGTGCCAAAATGGTTTTTTAGTCATGTGCCAAAAATATGGTGCAAAGTGACGCAACTTCAATTTTCGGACAAAGTAGACCCATATTTGATGACAATTTCCATTTTTATGAATTTTCAATCATTTCAGTTTCATTTGCACATTTAAATGATTTCATGACAATTTAGCGAAAGTAATTTAAAAACTGAATTTTAGTGTGTTATAACTTGGCCCTAAACATTAACCAAAATCATTTTAAGTACACAAGTAGTCATTATAGAGGAACCGCTGATAGTTTTGAACGCTTGGTATAAATAGCCATGCTGACTATTTTGATCCCTTTTCAAAAATATGGAAGAAAATGAAGCGAAATAAAAATGCAATATACCTCATGGAGTCCTTTTATTTATACTGTTTGTCAGTAAAAATAACAAACTTTAATATGACAATTTCAAACAAAACTTCACAAAAGGGTTATCGTGTATGAATATTCATAACTTCACAAAAGGGTTATCTTGTATGAATATTCATAACTTTCAAGTCAAATGATCACGTATGGGCATATATGTGGCATAGTTAATTATAATGTGCCCAAATTGTGGACAGAGGTGCATCTTGTCATGACAACAATGTTGCCAATTAGAGTTTTGAACTTCTCTATACAAAAAATCATTCCATTGAGTGTCAACATGGTTTTTATGATGCAAGTACAAAAAACATGGTGCAAAATAACATTGCTCAAATTTTTATAGACCATTTTTATGGAAGATTCCCAAGTTTCATTAATTTCCAACCTTTGTAGCTACTTTGTGCATTTAAATGATTTCATGCAAATTTATAGTTTTGACATAAAAATTCACCAAAAACATTTTTAGATACGCAAGTAATCATTATACGTGTAACTCGTTTGCACTTGACAAACTCCAATCAGTTTCTGAATTTATGAGCTCCGAAAACTGGATTGCTTCTTTCTATCTACCACTGACGGTGGAAGCTCATGAGGAGTTCGAGCAGCTGTGTATTAGCTACTTGTTGTGCAACTGGAGCCAGAAACAAATGATTCATGGATTTGCACAATTAGCAAAGGAGAATTCAAGCCAAGTGACTTTTACAGGCACATCTTCAAACATATTGATACTCATGCACCATCCTGCTGGATTTGGAGAAGCAAGTGTCAATCAAAGCATAAATTCTTTGCCTGGCTATTGTTACATGACAGATTGAATACAAAGGATATGTTACTCAGGAGAAAGTGTAATGTGGTTGATAAGCATGATTGTGTCCTACGTGTTGCTCATTTGAAGGAGGACTGGAGGCACTTGTTCTTCAATTGCGTACTCGGGTTTGGAACTACTTACAGATCCCTTGGCAACCTGGATCACATGCTGAAGCATTGCTAGCTGCGAGGAAAGTTTTCACTGGCCCCTGTTTCACAGAAATTTTGACTCTTAACTTGTTGGGCTATTTGGAAGCAACGCAATGGTTGGATCTTCAAAAACATCCGACCAACTTTCCGTGGATGGAAGGCTCTCTCTTCCATGAAGTCACCCTACTTAAGTACAGGGTGAAGGATTCTGTTTCTGCTAACTTGTCAATATGGCTTGACAACTTACATTAATTCTTTTGTAAATATGCTGTAATTTGATGTACATATGGGGGAAGGTTTAATAAAGTGAGGCTGTGGGGGACTGCCCTGCAGTATTTAGTTTAAAAAATTATACGTGGAAGTGGAACCACTTGTAGACGTGGACCTTGCTCCGATGCGATAAGAACTGAACTGCCCGCGCCGCACGCGATCAGGAGCAACGGCGTAACCTGCATGCTGCCTCAACTGGCATGGCATCACCCCATATATACCCCGGCCGGTGCCGCCTTCCGTACGTGCAAGCTACCGGGTCCGCCGCTCGCGGTACGTGCGTTGATTTCGCGACGCCGGTGACCGATCGAGCAGGGCGCCGCGCGACCAGGGTTCACGTCAGTACTCCGGCGTGGAGAGGGAACGATGGATGGTACGCGCCGCCGAAAGTCCACCCTGCAAGTGCCATGGATACGACGACTTCACGAGTGTGCTCCGATCGAACCCCATCCCCATTGACCGGCTTCCGGAAAGGACAGCGACACTCCCTGAGATTGGAGAGATGCATCCACCCATGCACCCATGCCAGACAAAAACAAGGCCGCATGCACCCTATTGTGTCCGTTCAGGTCAAAGCGCATCAGCGCATAGTCGCCCTACGGCTTCAAGTTCAACCAGACTATCACAAACAATTCCGGTTTTGGTTGTACGTATATCAGTATATGTTTCAGTGTTTTGGACGATGACCTAAATCAGTCATATATACTCCCTCCGTTCCACAATATAAGATGTTTTAGCCCTTTTCCACATTCACATGCATGCACATGTATGTAGATATTTTTTAGTGTATGTGTACATTCTTTTTAGTATGAATGTAGACATACATGTGTAAACCTTAAACATCTTATATTGTGGAACGGAGGGAGTACCAATATTCCCGTCATAGTTAAAATTTGGGCAGTTGCTTGGATGTTTTTGCCAGTATTCTGTCATTCCAATGCTCACTAGCCAACTCTGGTTCAGTTTTCTTGTCAACATTTGCGCTTGCTAGCTCCGATGCGACGTGAACTGCCCGCGCCGCACGCGCGCGGTCAGGAGCAAAGGCGCAACTTGCGCGGCCTCGGCTGGCTGCCATGGACATGAGCGTATCACCCCATACCCGGGTGCCGTCTCCCGTAGGAGCACGCCTCGCCACCACGTCCGCCGCTGGCGCCTGGCGGTACGTCATGCGTTGATTCGCGACGCCGGAGATCGAGCAGGGCCGCAACGCGTACGTCATTAGGTGGTACATGCTACTCCAGCGTGGAGATGGGGGAACGAGGGATTCAGGGAGATGGTACAGCACGCGGCGGCCGGAGATGCTCTGCATGGTGCATGCGCCGTACATATGTCGACCCTGCAAGAGTGCCATGGATACGACTTCACGAGCGTGCTCCGATGGAACCCCATCCCCATCGATCAGCTTGCCACACTACAGCTCCACGACAGGGCAGCGACACTCGATCCGTGTAGGCAAAGCATTTACTGCTGCTAACCAAATACTGACTTCAGCAGCTTCCAGTCCAGTCAGTACCGGCAGCCTCTTCACGCCCAAGGTCAGTGATATGCAGCATAGCGCACCTCTGCCGCTGCTGTAGCCTGTAGAGAAAGATGGAATAAATAAGAGGTGCTGCAATGCATGGAGCTGCATGCCACGCAGAAGCTAGGCAGCCTGCACTGCAGGCCATAAATTTCAAATAATACTATACATATTATCCTCAATGCACTACACTATGGATATAGGACGGCACGCGCACGGCGTTCGTTCGTCTCTCGTACGCGCGCCCATGAGGAGTTGAGGACCATGACCGGCCGGAGGTGCCATGCCGTAGCTACGCACGCATGCACTGTAGCGCGGCATGGCAGAGCCCGGAACTGCGTGGCATTGAGCACGCGGCCGATCGAACGGCGCTGACCGGACCACTGCCTATTTCCGGCTAGCCGGGATTGCGTGGACCATAAAGGCATTCGACTTACATCACACGTATTTGGCCTGCAGCACCGCCACCGGCCAAGCAGAGAGAGATTTATTTTCGTCTCCGTCGATAAAGAAACTGAGCTTTCTCCTTCACTTTCCGTGGAGAATTGGTGTTTTACCCGGTAGTCCCAAGAAAATCGTCAAAATCCTTGTGTCTCAATTCTCAAATGATGTCTCTGCTAATGTCTGAGCATTGAGGTCCGTGGAGAATTGGTCAGCGCCATCCTCCACGGCGGCCTCCGGCGGACAGGTCGGCGCGCGGCCAGATCCGGCCGTGAGCGAGGTCCACGAGCAGCTAGGGTGTTGCTCGTTGCGTTGGCCGGCGGCGCTGCGCGACCTGCGCCAGATCTGATGGGTCCTCGCGCTGCTTGGTGTGCCGCGGTGGCCTCCGACAGCAGGGGCGCGGCTCGTCCTGGTTTGGCTTTGGGCGAGCTCCACGGGCGGCTAGGGTGCTGCCCGTGGCTGTCTGGCGACACCGCGCCATGTCAGATCTGGCGGGCCCCTCGAGCAGCACGGGGCTGTCTCACCGGGGTTCGGCCTCCACTTCAAAGGTGTTTGCTTGCAGGAAATTCGTGGAAGGAAGTCTTGGGTTGGTGCTGCCGGAGTTGTGCTCGGCGCGGAGGCTGGGGTGGCTGGCCTAGCTCGAGCAGCTCGTTGTCTTTTGTTTCCGGGCGAGGTTGGTTCCCATTCGGACGCTGGGGCGGTGGCCCTGGTAGGTGGTTGTCCACGTTGGTCGGCGGGCGAGCCAAGTGGTCAAGTGCTGGCTGGTGACTACAGCCGTTTGGGCGGCGTGGTGACTGGCGAGCGGCGCTCTGTGTCCGCGATGCGGGTACCGTTTCGACGGCGTCCCGTGCCCGGTGGGAGAGGTAGCTAGAGTATGCCGAGAGGAAACTCTTGTCCGGGATCTTCCCGGGCCGCGACGGCGACGTCCATGGGCGTCGTCCCCTTCCTGAAGGCGTCGTGACGGCATACCCTAGTCCTCTTACGTGCTCCGGATGAAAATCCGATCCCCGGATCAGGTGGTGGAGGCGTGTTGACGTCGTACTCTTCTTGAAGACACCGCCTAGGAGTACTCGGAAAGCTGCTCTCCGAAGGTGGTGTGGCGTTGGGTGGCAGCCTCTCGCCGGACTCTTTCCGGCAAAGTCTACAACTTCTTCTGCACCGCGGCGCTCCTAGGCGAACGGCCGAACGGCGCTGACCAGACCACTGCCTATTTCCAGCTAGCCAGGACTGCGTGGACCATAAAGGCATTCGACTTACATCACACAGATTTGGCATGCAGCACCGCCACCGGCCAAGCGGAGAGATATTTATTTTCGTCTCCGTCGATAAAGAACTGAGCTTTCTCCTTCACTTTCCGTGGAGAATTGGTGTTTTACCCGGTAGTCCCAAGAAAATCGTCAAAATCCTTGTGTCTCAATTTTTTTTTTTGAACAAGGGTGGCCCCAGAGGGATCTAGAAGCTTTCATTGACATCGGTGACAAAATACATGGAGGACCAAAAGAGGTTGAAAATTACAAGCAGGCCTAGACAATTTGCGCAAAGAACCCTAGTTCCAAATTTAGAAACGCCATCGGGTCCAGCTCCGTCGTCACCGCATCGATGAGCCACGGCACAACCAAACGCAACGCCACCGGGGACGAAACCACTTGGGGCGAGGCGCCGGGAGCTAACTGCACCGGAGCATAGGGGCCTCCAACTTGGCATAACAACCAAGAGGTTGATTTTCGCCTTCAATCGCCAGCCGGAGAGAGTCGTTGCCGACGAAGAGGGTGGGAGTGGTCGCCTTCCGACCTTCTTGAATGGCAGCCAAGTCAAAACTGCCATGGATACACTCCCGGGAGCAGCTTCCGAGCCCCCAGACGCAGATCTTCAGAACCCAGCAACCCACCTTCTCTTCCACCACCACGGTGAACAGATCCAGTGGGCACAGCCGAAGCTGGAGCTCTGCCGAGCTTGACGAAGATGCCGACGCCAGAACAGTTCCCTTCCGACGCCCTCCACCTTGGAGCACCTGAAAAGAAACCGGCCGGCTGCCCCACGCTACAGCTCGCAAGTAGCTGGAGCCGGTACCCCTGACGCCCAGATTTCCGGGCTCAACTCCACCCTCACCTCGAGGGCACAGCAGAAAGGCAAAAACAGGAGTCAAAATCGCCAGATCTTGGCCAGTCACGAGCTTATTAGGATGGTTGGAACTGAGCACGGAAATCTCCTCCTTCATCCCCGACCTCCAGGGTAGCAGAGGAGAGCAGATCTCAGCCCGCCGCCACAAAGAGCCGCTCGAGCGCTTCGGCGACCTCTCCCTCAACGGCATGACGCCAAACTCCACAAGGAAAAGCAGTAAAACGAAAGCCCTACATCTACTATGGACAAGAGGAGGTCGGGCCCCCCTCCCCTTCCCGCTCCGGCCGGCGAGGCCGCCGGAGGAGAGGAGGAGAGGGACCGGGAGGCGGTTGAGAGCTCTCAGAAGACGGGGAGGAGAGAGAACGCGAAGGGGAAAAGAGAGCTCCCAGCTGCTGGCTCTTGTGTCTCAAATGATGTCTCTAATGTCTGAGCATTGAGGTTCGTGCAGGAGTAGAAAGAACCCCGATTAGATCAAACGATTAGCATGCAATTGACTTGGACATGCAGATACCTCAGTCTACTTTAAAATACAAGGTTGTGCACATGTTCGTGCAGGAGTATTGCAGTGACGTGCGTATCCAACCTGACAACAACACAAAACAAGCCAAGGATAGTTATCCTCGCAACACAACATCCGACAATTTGCATGTTGGTATCGACGAGGAAAATATGTATGTTGAGAAAGAACCTGTACATCTAAACGTGGATGTTTTTCTTATAAAGAGAATGACGAAGACTATGTTTCCGAAGATGAGAGTGAGGCTGAGCCTGAAGTGGAGGATGAGGAGGAGTTGCGTGAGGCAGATCATGCCCCAAATGTGGATATGGCGAGGAAGACCCTCGAGCTGCAGGTTCAACATCATGACTTTAAGTTGGCCCTTTCTCAGCGTGCAGTCAAACATGAGTTTGAGAGAGTGCACCACATAGGTTCAGGTGTTATCATAACAGAAGAGATGAAGAAGATTGTCCATGGAGGATACATGCTTCTACAATGGCTAATATGCGTATGGATAGTGGTAACTGTATAACTTTACTCATTTCTGAATTCGTTTTGCATAAAATGTTAAATAGTATATATCTAATAATATTCTTCTTTCTAGTAAGAAAAAACCTTGCGACCATGATTGGTCTAGTACAAGAAGAAAAAAGAAAAAAAAGAATGCAGCTAACCAATATGTGAGAAGGTGAAGGACGGGCTTATTGATAAAATCAGGTTTATAATTTTTTTTCTTTAAAACCATGCATAGATTTTTTTTAGTTTTTTGAGGGAATGAAACCGTGCATAGATGGGTTGCATACTATTTGCACACCATATTTGACAATAGACAACACCTTCTTTACATGCAGATCAAGGGGCAGCTCGCTAGTGCTATCCCCGTTGATGGTCATAATTTGATGAATGTGGTTTATTTTATTGTTTTGACTCCAAAACTAGTGAAGATTAGACCAGGTTCGTGCAGTTGCTTAGACATGCCATAGGATTACATCAGGTTTAGCCATATGCACTAAAGCTGGCCTGACAGTGATGACATGGGTAAAAGAACTTTCTTTTTATGCCGAGGTTTAGCCATATGCTCGCTACTTAACTCCTCCAAGAGGAAGAACATAGGAAATCTTGTTTCACTTGGTGAGCAACTTCAAGAATAAGCTTCATAGAATGGTGTCCGATGGCCACCTTTTTTTACTCAACGAGCTACAACATCATATTAGGAAGAAAAACTAAGACCAACAAGTGCCAGATAGGGAAAAAAATCAGGGCCAAATAGTGAATCACATTTTATTTTCGAGTATCAAATAAGAAATTCTCCCGCATAGTATAGTTTTTTCATGGTTTTGCTAGAGAAGCCATCCTGTAGAAGTAGTATTTCCTACACGTATACAGATAGCAATCAGCAGTAGGGCAGAGTTTTTTTTTGCGGGTATACAGATAGCAATCAGCAGTAGGGCAGAGTTGGAATGCGTATTTCAGTTCCTCATCAGCCTGCAATGATGCCGAAATAACACGAGCAAGACAAGATGGCTGCAAGTCAACAAGAACCCGCTGCGACGTGCAGCGAGGAAACAGGCCCCCCATCATGTGGTGTAAAAGCTTCTTCGTCAAACAAGGACCGCACTGCGTCGGCCCCTGTCTTCTCCCAGCCTACCGATGAAGCTAGGCTGCCGCAGGCTACAGATATCTACTGCATGCGCAGCGGAAAAAGGGCCTTTCCATGGCTGCCGCCCTGCCGGTCGCAACACAAGGCCGCTCCGATCGGCGCGGCGTTGCTCCTCTCCTCCCATTCCCGCTATAAAAACAGGCGTCCTCCAGCCATTGGAGTGCTCACATTCCATTATGTTTAGTTATCTCCACTAGCTAAACTACTCCGCTGACCCAGCTTGCTTGTTTCTCTTCTTCTCCACCCCATTCTGTCTCTGCCTGCCCCTGTGCTGTTCTTGTGAACCGAATGGAGGTAAGTGTGTCTCTATGTGTGAACCGAGGTTAGAGGAATCATCCATGGAAGAATCGGAGTAGGGTTTAACTCTTTTGCTTGTGGTTTTGGTTTCGCAGAAGGCGATGAGGAGGAGGCAGGTGCCGGCGTTCGGGGAGTGGAACTACTGCTACCACCCCTACGACGAGCCGCCCACCGCAGGGTGCTACTACGCCCCGGAGACCGAGCCAGAGCCGGAGGCCTGCAGCGACGTGTGGGTCAGATACTCGCCGCCCCCGCGCAAGCCGACGCCCAAGAAGACGAGGAGGGCGGAGGGCGAGAAGGGTAGCGGCCGGCGAGGTACTAGGGCGACGGACGCTGGTGGCGGCCTGGCGCGCGCCACCGCGATCAGGGGCAGATCAGGCGCCCCCGCCTCCAGGGTGGTGCGGCCTGTCGACGAGGACCTGTACCAGGTGCCGCCGCCGGAGCTCGTCTCCCGCCGCCCGAGGCGGAAGAGGAGGAGCCTTCTGATGGGGTGCCTGGGCCTCAACTCATGCGTCGCCTGAAGATGCTGCGCGCACGGTACTGAGTAGATTCAGTGGCCGCTTGATCGGATGCTGCTGGTTTTTGCTTTGTGTGTTTTGTGTTTTGTGATGATGTCTTCGGGTAGCTACTGATCACCTCTAATGGTTTAGGTCAATCGTTTATTTCCACCGTAATTTGTACTCGGATCATTGTGCGCTCTTTGATTAAAAGTGACATTTGGGTCTGATGCATGCAATGCACAACACATTGGCACATTGCAGCTCTGCTGCTGCTGCCGCTGCTGTTGATAGAGAGAGAAGTAATGCATGGAGCTGCATGCATGCCACGCAGAACGGAAGCCATTCATAAATTGCAATCAAAGAAAAACACTATGGATATTGGATAGGACGGAACGCGCACGTCCTCGTCCAAGACACCGGCCAGTGCCAAACTGCCAATGTGCATGCCATGCCATACGTACACGCATGCGGCGTGGCTGACCCCGGTAAGTGCTTGCCCTTGTGCACGCGGCCGAAGTGTCCCTGACCCGGGCCACTACCTATTTCGGGTTAGCAGGTACGGTGGACCATAAATCCATAAACCAAGGAGCGCATTAAACATTAGTCCCTCCATTTATAAGATGTTTCAGATATAGTAATATAAATTAGATGCGTACTAAAATCAGTGAAGAAACACACCAATGCCTTATTTGATTCGATGGATATCAAAGTGCTTGAATAGGAATAGTCACAGGGGCGGAGGCAGGATTAGTCAAATTAGCATGTTGAGGGGGCCAGTTAGAGCACAAAAATTAAAATTTGCACAGTTCATGTGCTTATTAGGAGCTAATCCATGGCTTTAGGGGGGGGGGGGGGGGGGGGGGGGGGGGCTCCGCCACTGAATAGTCATAGGCGGAAACCAAAGGATTGGAGAATACAAAGATATTTCCTTTGTGGTGGTCGTCTGAAATGTTGGAAAGGAAAACGTAGAGGAATTTAGCATGCTTTTCTTAAGGAACTTGATTAGGTTAAATAATAAGCAAGCACACTTTGTAAAGAGAGGCTGTAATAGGGTGGCACATGAACTTGCGAAACTGGTAAAGAGTACCGGAGTTGATGAGGAGTGAATTCTTCAAAACCATCCCTCCGATCTCTATGCTGCTAAACCAGGAGTGGTATCCCCTACTCATATAATTAATGAACCTCTCTTTAGCCAAAAAATAAAAAAAATAAGCAAGGGCAACATCGTTAAGTGGTATTGTGGCCGTGCTGCAGCGTTAACTCAGCATTGCCTTCTATTTGTTTCAATCCTGTGCATTTCCTAAGAATCTGGCCGCAAAGAGAAATTTCCTTGAGATTTCCTTTTGCGCATTCTTGTGCACCAAATGCTGCTACAGTGAAGATTCCCGTAGGAAAAGGAATCCTACACTTTTCCTAAAAAATCATGTGATTAAAGGAGGCCTAAAACGCGTCTAGATATATCTAAAAGGGAAAATTTAAACATCTTTTATTTGGAAGCGGAGGGAGTATGAACGTAATCTTCAACCCTAAAAAAACATGTATTTGACATATCAATAGCTAACATATATTTGACTATAAAAATCCACTCCTCTATCAATATAGGCCCAACTCATATATTCACAAAGTGTTTTAAAACTCGTGCTGCAGCTGGCTCTATTTAAAAATAAAATAAAAGACTACTTTATTGCCCGACTATGAGTTAACAAAGGCCCACAAGGTTCACAACTTTAATACAATACAATGCTCCGACATACAACTTCGCTAAATTAATATTTTGCGCCATACAGCTTCGCCAAGGTTCAAGCATAAAAACAAAGCAACATTGAGAACTACTGGTACCGACCGTGGAATGAATCTTCTTAAGCTATCCGATCAGCCACCTTGCTCCCTCTTTGTCCTCGGGCTTGAGCGCGATGAACCACAACATAAGAAAGAGCATAATTTTGAAGATGATATTAACAGGAGGGCTAATGATTATAGCTTCAATAGAAAGATTATTGCCAACATTCCATAGGGATCAGAATCGAACCAAAAAAAAATCAAAGCAGGCTACGGGTTTTGCCCGAAAAATTCGAATGAATAGCGAAAAACTGGGCAAAGTTTGCCGGACACTAGTCCCTCCCTTGGCCGAGCTGGCTCTTACTCCCTCCGTTTTTTAATATAAGATGTTTTAGTTATGTCATATGTTGTCTAGATGCATACTAAAATGAGTGAATGTACACACTAAAACTTATCTAGATACATTTGTGTACATATGAATGTGGACAAAGTCTAAAACATCTTATATTTTAAAACGGAGGGAGTATTTTGCAGTCGATTTATCTTCCTTTCTTCTCCACGTTAATAAAATAATATTATTTATCTCTTATAACCTGTTCACATACTTATTGTATTTTAGTGACAAATTTCTCTATGATGTTTGTGGTAACCGAAATTGCAGGATAGCGGTCAAAGCAGGAGAATGTCTGGTTGAAGCCGTAGTTCAACTATTGCGCTGGTGCCCTTTGACCTGACCTGAAACAGTGGGGGGGACTTGTTTTTGTCTGACTTTGCAGGATGCATCCCAAAGCTCTCACGTGGATGCAAAGATGACACAGCTCTCTAGTAAAAGTGTCCCGTCCATAGTACTCCCGACTTTTATAGTTTTATTACGATCTGGCACGCGAGTTCTAAAAAGTTTCAACCGTGGATCACTTAGTGATTTGGACAAGTAGAATTTTGCAACGTACAACAAACGTACGTCACACTAGGACTCACAACTTTCAAAAAATAAGGTAAGTGTTGAAATTAAGATAAGTGTTGAAACTTAATCGTAGTATTATCTTTTTCTAAGTTTCGTGAAAACATACATTTTTGTGATTTGTATAAAAATGACAAATTTCGGACTCTCAAAGTTAGTTTTCACTAGACACTTTTTGTCTTTTTTACACAGGTCAGAAAAATATCTTTTTTATTTTCATGAAAATTTGAGCATAGACATAAAATATCCGGATGTACACCCGATTTTTGTTGGATTTTTAACATCTTGAAATGTGTTTTTCCGCCATGGGAGCATCTAGTACCACTAGCCGAAATCGATTTCCGCAATAGCTTATCCTCACTACATATTAGTTTTTTCTTCCTACTCTTCGCTTAAATGATAAGGATGTTTCTTTTGCATCTATTTTCATACAAGATTTTTATTTCATTAACTAAAATCGCTAAAAAGGGAGCATATTGCCATCCTAATCGGGTCCCAATTTTTCCGACTCTTTGCCATGGACACTGCATGTTACTAGATACGTTACACCCACTATGAGGGCGTCAGTAATAATATGTTAGTTAGGTTGCTGGTAAGAAATGTCGTTAACCAATAATTCAAGACAATTACTCCAGCAGAGAATAAGTTATGTGTCGAATGGAACTTGAGATAATGTGTAATGTTATTTACGGGAAACAAAGTATCTCAAAAAATTCCTTAAGCCCCTTGACCTAGAATAGAATAGAACGAAATTTCGCTTTCATCTACGAATCAATTTCATATATTCCATATTATGCCTTTCTGAAAGCAAAGTAACCTCTCTCTCTCTCCTCATTTATTCTATATTAAGTCATCAAAAATCAAATGTAGTAGTAAAAATCTACCAGCAATTATCTTACAACTATTCGAGTGCCCTGAGGGGTCAAGAGAAATGTTGAGAAGGCATGCACACAAGGAAAACAGGTGAAAAAAACATGAGAACGGAAGAAATGGAGACCTAGGCTAGGTAAACCTACAAACTTTCCACAAAAAAGGAAAAACAAATACAAACAGAAACATACTAGAGTCCTATTGCTACTTAATGGCATGATCAGTGCGCGTATTGGCTGACTTTGCCATCGACAGCGAGGACAAAAAGGTGGGCCCCCCATATGTGAGGTGCCGCCTCGTACAGGACGCCATCTTCACCGAACTGAAGAAACGGGACAGCTCGGCTCCAACTGCCATGCCAAATGCAGCGCACCCGTCAGAACAGCGTTTCGTTCGGAAATCCGTCGGCATATGACCAGCGCGTCCCACTCGATCCCACACGTGCGTATGTGCTACTGTCAGTGCTAGTTGAGGATGGCCTGGATGAGATCATTTGAAGATGGGAACAAGTCAGACGAACGCGCCTACGTTCGTAGGTCCTGCGCTGCTGGTTAACCGGAACCTATACCATCTGCGCGCGGCTGCGCGTCCACGTCCGACTGCTTTCACGTCGTCGGAAACCAGTGCCGTGTTAAACACACTGGGATCCATCGGGGCCCGGCCGAGCGCGTCACTGCCAAACGTGATGCTCGCGTGGATGGATGTGGTAGTACTGGTACCACTACCGGCGGCCGATCGAGGAAGTTGGTTTGCCTTGCCGGCCGGAGGTCTACCGTGCAAGGTGCGATGAATTCCACCAGACATCATTTCACTTGTAGAATACATGTACACTAAGGCATGGCCTAGTGGTGGGGAGGGGTGATGCCTTCCACCCACCCGAGTTCGACTCCTCAGCCTAATTTTGATGATGTTACAGCCTCATCTATTGAAAGATACCGCGGGCATCCTTCCCGTAGTGAGGAAACCAGTAAACACTTATTCAAAATTCCGAAACCGAAAAAGCACCTTTAGTGTGAAAGGGAGCTTTGCTGATCGATTAACAGTCCGATCGAGCGAGCCCCACTCCTTAAATAATAGGTCCACGACTATTGCTGCTCATTGTTTTGCATGAATTTTCTCTTTGATTTCTGCTTTATACTCCCTCCGTTCCAAATAATTAACTTAGATTTGTCTAAATACGGATGTACCTATACTTATAGTGTCTAGATACATTCGTTACTAGACAAATGCATGTCAATTAATTTGGAACGGAGAGAGTACATGCTAAGCACAAAAAGGACGCTCATTGAACCCACACGATACACCGCTCAAGCTAGGAATTTTTAACACATGCATTACACTTGTTTTAAATTAATAAACCCACGGACGGAGACGCAGTTCGAGTTCGAGGGTTTTCGAGGGGCGTCCGCGTGCTTTTATCCTGCCGGAAGCAGCACATACGTACGTACCTACATAAACTAATCACGTAGCATTAGCAACACATGGAAGTGGTTGGGTACGACCGCAGGCGCATGCATATACAAAGGTAAAACGCATAAACCAAGAGCGGCGTCTTGGCTCCCGGGACCAAATGCTCCCGGTATTTTCAAAAAAATAGAACAAATTGAAAACTTTTAAAAAAAATCCGAAAAAAATCATGCACGTACCTGACGATGGCACGCACGACCGTGACAAATTTCGCACTGAAATGACATCGTATGCGCCCTGTGCAAAAATGACAAAATTTGACAGAAAATGAGATCCAAAATTTTGAATTTTCTGTCAGAATTTTGTCATTTTTGCACAGGGCGCATACGATGTCATTTCGATGCGAAATTTGTCACGGTCGTGCGTGCCATCATCAGGTACGTGCATGATTTTTTTTTGGATTTGTTTGAAAAAAATTCAAATTTTTTTATGCTCCCGAAAATATCAGGAGCATATGAGCCCGGGCTCCAATATTAATTTCCGATAAACCAACAGCTAGTATCCATGTATTTAAGCAAAACCACAATCTCCCCTACGGAGGTGCGAGGTCGTAAGGAACGAAACAATGAGGCCAACATCTATGGGATGCGAGGAGCATATGTTCTGCGTGTACCACTGACAGGGCAGCGAGCCAACCCTATTGACTAAACGGTATCCACCTTCAGCAATTTTCTGCGCACAACATGCTTGCTTAGAGAATTCATAGTTGCAATGAGGAGCTACTGCATATCCGGGGAAGCCACCCCCCCCCCACAACAAACACACACAAGTTTTGGACATGCATGACGTTCGGGGTACAGTTTTTTGTGTGGAGGAAATAAAAAATGGAGCCCAAGCTCCATAGTGACCATCTTTTTTGAAAGTTAGAAAATGATATTTGAGAGTTTCAAAAATACCGGACAACAATTTCAAATTGTAGAAAACACTGAACTCTACCATCGTGCATGTCAATTCAAAATACGCTAAATTTTATGCTACATAAAAAGACAAATCCGACAAATTTTGAACTTTTGAAAATGTCGACTGTTCATCACACCCAGATCCACCCAGTTGTTATTTTTTCTGAGCCTAAAATACAAAAAAAAAAAATCGGAATTGTTTTTTGCACACTAGTGGATTTCATCATCATCTACATGCAGGATTTATTTTATCGAACCTTCTTACAAATTCAAATGCCAGTTTTCGTAATTTTCAAAAAACGCTCACCATGGAGCGGTGGAGCTATTTGTCCGCTGTCATTTTGCGGATAGCTGATAACCCCCAAGAGTAAGGGATCACTGTAGCACCTCTCAATGTGGAAGTAAGGTATCGATCCGCATGAGCAAGAAGGAAAAGTTATCTATTCCCTACAACTAAAGTGTCACAAGTTTTAGTTGATTATGCACTAAACAAGTTTAGAGAACAAGATGGTTGGTTTGATGGATGTAAAAGTGTCCCAATCCTCTTCTTTGCAAGAGGACAAGACAAAGGTAGTAGCAAGTGAAAGCTCTCAAAGAGAGAAAGCCCAATCCTCTATGTAGCAAGAGGACAAGCTCAAGTGTGTGTTTCTTATAGGAACAAAGGACATGGTTCATGGGTTCACTTAATCCTCTCTCTCTCTCATCTACGGTGATCATCATGTTATAGATAAAGTATACACAATTGTCATGTTTTAATGGTAGCTTTTTATGACGGCTATATGTCCTAAAACACATAGTTGAAAGAAATACTCATTTGTGTTGCTAGGTCACCCCTCGTAAGGCTAGCGTGGTTTCTCTCACTCCCACATCATACTCTTTCTTTTTACCCCCAGATAAAGGATGTTGGGCGGTACTGTGTCACTCAATACCTATGCCGTGTCACATCGGCCTTCCCGTACCCACATACATCATACTTCAAAGTATGACAAATCACAAAAGCTCCAACACAACGGTAAATGCATATCAAATCATCTCACACCACAATATTCACCACAAAGGTATTACATAGATGACCGTAATCATGTTCAGCAGCTCATACGGTACTAATTAGTGAAGCTCAAGAGAGAGGAGAGATACAAAAGTTACCACCACAAACCCTAGTCCAGGGGGTGGACTACTCCCCCTTCATCATGGTGATGATGGTGAAGAAGTTCTTGCTGTAGATGTTGATGATGAACACGCCGGAGGGGGGTGGAGCCCTCCGGAGGCGATTCCGGCGGCGTTTTCCCCCTCCGATCTTCTCCGGCGGCAGCCTTCTGTCTCTCTGTTTCGTGGTTTTGTGTTTCTCCGCCACTCCTTCCAGAGAACGTCGGGGGACCTTTTTTATAGGCGTTTTTAGGTCAAGACGATGTCGGTGGAGCAAATATCGATGGCAACGGAGCCACGAGGGCCAAACGAGTGGGCCCCACGCGGCCAGGTACTGTGGCCGCGTGGGCCACCCCCTTTTGGGCCTCAGGCCTCCGTTTGCTTGCTTCCTCCGCCCACATGTCTTCTTCCTTCCAAAAAATGACGCCCTAAATTTGCAGGTGATTTGGACGACGTTTGGGTCCCTGAAACATTAAAATACAAAACTAGGGTTTTCTGCCTGTGCAGGGTTAATTCCATAAAAATAGGAAATCATTAAGATATTTCCAAAATCATGATAAAACATTGATATAACCCTTATATGATGCAAATATGATTGGAATATGAGTAAATAAAGTGCAAAGTTCATGTATGCATTTTACATGCATCAATAGCTTTTCTGTGTTTTGCCCCCAATGGATTCATATACTGTATTATGGCAAGCTCCGCCGTTGTGTGTATGGGTACCGTTCCGATAAGTCTAAGCTAGAAAACCGAATATGGTCACACACGGACGCACTAGTTCATGGTAATCAATAAATTTCTTGAACATGTCACCACTAATGCCCCGCTTGGATGCCTGGAAATCCTAACCAGCCGGTATTTTTCCACCCATCTCTAAATTAAGACGAGAGGAAGAATCAAAATGGGCTCAGAGGGCTAAGGTTAAGCATGTGCAACAAGGCGGAAATAATACGAAATATTTCCATCTCATTGCAAATGGAAAACATCGAAAAAAGAAAATCTTTCAATTAGAACAAGAGGAAGGAACTATTGTTGGGATGAAAATCTCAAGAATTATATCACTGAATACTATAAAAAGTTATTTGGGGCTCCGGACCATAATAATTTTTTATTAGATGAGGAGAGGATTTCAGATATCCCTCAAATATCTTCAGCTGAGAATAAAATCCTGACGGCGGATTTCACAGCGGAAGAGGTGCTCAAATGGAACATAATAAATCGCCAGGACCAGACGGGTTTCCTGCTGAATTTTATAAGATGTTCTGGAATGTTATTAAAAAAGATCTCATGGCAATGTTTGTCCAGTTGCAACAAGGGACATTACCTTTATATAAACTAAACTTTGGTGTGATCACTCTGCTGCCAAAAAAAGAGGATGATGTTCAGATTCAGCAGTACATACCTATTTGCCTCTTAAATGTGAGTTTCAAGATCTTCACGAAGGTCGCCACCAATCGTATAACTCAAATTGCTCATAAAGTTATTAAACCAACTCAAACTGCTTTTATGCCAAGACGACATATCCTAGAGTGGGTAGTTGTTCTTCATGAGACTATCCATGAACTTCATAGGAAGAAAATGGATGGGGTTCTTTTTAAAATCGACTTTGAAAAAGCTTATGATAAAGTAAAATGGCCTTTTTTATTGCAAACGTTGCGGATGAAAGGTTTTGATAAAAAATGGTGTGACTTAATACAAAATTTTATAATGGGTGGATCGGTCGGAATTCGCGTGAATAATGATGTTGGACACTATTTTCAGACTAGAAAGGGGCTTAGACAAGGTGACCCTTTTTCTCCGATACTTTTTAATATAGTGGCAGATATGTTGGCCATTATAATTGCAAGAGCGAAAGAGGATGATCAAGTTGGGGGTCTAATACCTCATTTAGTTGATGGGGGAGTCTCTATTTTGCAATATGCGGATGACACTATTTTATTCATGGAACACGACCTAGAGAAGGCTGTCAACATGAAATTGATTCTCTGCATGTTTGAACAATTATCTGGACTAAAAATAATTATTCATAAAAGCGAAATTTTCTGTTTTGGGAAAGCCAAAGAGGCTGAAAACCAATATAGAAATGTATTCGGTTGTGAGGCAGGGGCTCTTCCGTTCTGATACCTAGGAATCCCCATCCACTATAGGAAACTTTTAAATAAAGAATGGAATCCAGTAGAGACACGGTTTGAAAAGAAACTGGCGTGCTGGCAGGGCAAGTTACTCTCATACGGAGACAGGCTAGTCCTAATTAATTCTGTTCTAACAAGTTTACCTATGTTTATGTTATCCTTTTTAGAGATACCTAAAGGGGTACTGAAAAGGTTAGATTTTTATAGATCTCGTTTCTTTTGGCAGAGTGATCAGAATAAACAATAATATAGACTCACAAAATGGAGTATTATTTGTACACCCAAGGATCAAGGGGGTTTAGGAATCGAGGTCTTGGATATAAAGAATAAGTGCTTATTAAGTAAGTGGCTTTTTAAACATATTAATGAGGAAGGAGTTTGGCAAGAAATACTTCAGAACAAATACCTACAAAATAAGACTTTGTCACAAGTGACAGCTAAACCTATTGATTCACAATGTTGGAAGGGTCTAATGAGGGTAAAAGAAACCTTTTTCCAGCAAAGGTAAATTTGTTGTAGGTAATGGTCAAGCAACCCGTTTTTGGGAGGATTCTTGGTTGGGTGAAGTTCCTGTAGCGGTTCAATACCCAACATTGTACAATGTGGTACGCCACAAAAACATGGTGGTGGCTGATGTTTTAGCTAATTCCGCGGTGCATATAGAGTTTAGACGAAACTTGACTGGTAACAAGTGGGATGCTTGGTTACATATGCTGCAAACTCTTATAACCATTAATCTAACAGAGGATGAGGATAAATTTGTTTGGAATCTTACTTCTACAGGATTATTTACGGTTAAATCCTTGTATGAAGATTTATTAAATGGTCATACTGTTAATTTGCGCAAACAAATATGGAAACTGAAGATACCGTTAAAGATTAAGATCTTTATGTGGTTCTTATTTAACAAAGTTATTTTAACGAAGGATAACCTTGCTAAACGTAATTGGAATGGATGTAAGAAGTGTGTGTTTTGTGATTCAGAGGAGTCTATAGAACATTTATTTTTTACATGCCCTTTTGCGCGTTTCTTATGGACTGTGGTGCAATATGCTTTTAATATCATTCTACCGGCTAATAGTACGAATATGTTTGGAAATTGGCTAAATGGGGTGGAAAAGAATTTTAAAGCACAAATTCGAGTGGGAACTTGTGCTCTTATATGGTCTATATGGAGATGCAGGAATGATATCATTTTTAACAATGCTAGCCATACTAATTTTTTACAGGTAATTCGCATGGCTACCCACTGGATCCACGAGTGGGCTTACCTGGCTCCAGAGGTGCAACGTGCACTTATAAACTCTGGATGCACCCGGCTGGAGGCGGTTGCTTTGGATATCTATTCCCGGGGTACCTGGCGGCTGTCTAGAAGAATTCAAGACATTTGAGAAGACGCTTCAAAGGACTTTTTGTTCTTCTTTTTGTCGGGCTGCTTGTTATTTTTCTTACGTACTTTTTATCCTTTTGAGATGTAAACTCTGAAATACCTTTGACGCTGCAATAAAAGCCATGTGCATCAATCGATGCAGAGGCTAGGGCTTCTCCCCTTTTCTAAAAAAAACGGTATTCTTTGAAATTCTGTCGAATAGACAACTTTTTTGCCTGATAAGTTCCTTGACCCTTTCGGGACCAAGTGAGTACAGCGTACTACTAATATCATATACGCAAGGCCTCTCTAGCTTGTCACACATCGGGCTCGAGTGTTCTCCCTGTGTGAACCGAAGGAAGAAAAAGACAACAAATGACATGAGGGGAAAGAAGAGAAGGGGCTGACAGGTGGGCCTAAGTCCACTCAGCTTCATGTCCACATGTGCTGCCAATTCAGCCCTTACAAGTGGGCCTCATTGGTTAGAAATGCTACCAACACCGTGCCAAACGGATATCAACGCAATATGTTGTTCCTCACCCCAGTTGTGGTAGTTTTCTGTAATTTACTCCCCAGATCCACTCATTAATAATTTTTGCTTAGTCTAAACTAGAACACTAGTACCTCCAGGATTTTTTTTCCCGGACTTTTGGAAACCTTTAACCGTGATTTCGACTTTTCTCAAAAACGAGCTCACTAAAATTTGAAGCCATTTGTCCACTCTCATTTTCCCTTTTCCTTTCATAATCATGTTTTTTGTCGTGGTGGGATCACGGCAGATGCCATGGGTATGGCTTAGTTGGGGCCGAACGGTCGTTGGGGGAATCCGGGGAGGGTTTATGCACTCAAGACGTGCACAAGCAAGAACATGCAAGAAACCACAAGAACATGAACAAGAAACCAAGAAAGCCAAGAACACAAAAGACACCACGATGTACCCAGGTTCGGGGCCTTCGTGAGGAAGTAAAACCCCTACTCCTGCCTTGCCTCTCTCAATATATCAGTGTGGTTCTCAGTACAAGGTGCTCCTCGAGCTGTATGTTGCTACCAAAGTGAGAGCTCGAGGTAGAAGGTGAAACTACGAAGGGGGAAATGAGCTAGGGTTTGTGCCTCCCCTCTCTGGAGGTAGAGAAGCCGCATATATACACAGGCCGAAGTACATTTTTACCCCTGCCTACAACTGACAATGGCATGGCCAAAAGGTAGAAGACAAGCCTCTGCCTCCTGCCAGCCCAACGGCCGGACTGTCAGGCCAGCCAGGCCTAGCTTTCCTCTTCGGGTCATACTTCAGTAGCCTGCCGAGGTCTAGCCTGTAGACCTTTCCCGAAATGCCAAGTCAGCTCCTAGGCCCCCGAGCTTCCGGGAATCCCGTGGACGGACCTCGCCGTCCTCTGAAGCCTCGGGCTACGAGCTCTGCGGCACCCGTGACCTCTCTGACATGCCTCGATCCTTGCTGCCAACCTCGGATAACACTCCTGATCATATACCTCGGTGGAGAATATCTTATTCCTGTGGTAGCTAGCTGACTGCCCCGAGGTTGATACCTCGGAGGATATACCTCGGAAAGTATACCTCGGACGTACACCTTACGTCGGATGACGCCTCCTGCGTCCTTGCTCAATCGTTCCCTCGGACAGCTTACTGCCTTAACCTTACATGTCTTTACCTCATCATTACCCTACCCGGGGGTAACCCCCCGACAGTAGTCCCCGAAGCTGATGTGGTCTCGCAGCCTCGGATGAAAGGCCGCATCAGGTTCAACCCGAAACCACATGCGCTACAATGTTTTGCAGGTTACCGAACCAATACCCGAGAAATCCATCGGTCTGTTCCTCGGGCCATGCTGCTTTTCCGAGGTATCCGCCGAGATCTCGGACGTCAACCCCTCGATTTCTGCATCCTTACTGACTTCGGTCAGAGAACACTGTTCACGTGTCCCATCCGTCACTTCCTGGTCCACGATAGTCAAAGCACTCGAGTGCTTTCCACCACGCGGCCCACGTCAGCGGAGGTTTCCCGCTTGCGCCGCTTCGCGCTCCAGTAACCGCGCCGCACGACGGTTTGCCTCCTGCAACCGATCCTGTGGCCTGCTCGCCCACCGCTATCTTCGTGCCACGTGGGCCATTGTGCACAAACGATCCCACTCGCCGCTCCGATAACCGCGCGGTAGTGCGCAGTTACCGCCCGCGGTTATAAATATGGGCCCAGGGCAGTGCTTCCCTCTTCTTCCTCATTCACTCGCCGTCTCGCCTCCATCGCCACCAGCGCCGCCGCTTCCGTTGCGAAGAAACGCGTTCCAGCCGCCGCCGACGAGCAGCTCCTTCGTCGCCGCTGCGACCGCGTCACCGGCGCCGCCCTTCAGCACCTCGTTTTCACGGTATGTACTCCCTTTCTTGATACCCTAGGCATTGCCTAGGTTTCTTCCTCTTCGCGCTTTGGTTCTTCATATGTTCTTGAATAAAATTCTATTTACCTCCTCCGGTAGATCTTACTCGCATACTTTTTTGGGTAGAAATGAGTTTCATACCTCGGACAGACGTTCGCCTAGCATATATGTGCCTCTATGTACATTAGATAGCCGTCCAACTCCTCCTGAGTTAGCCAGATATAGCCTTAGATTCCAGATTTACTTTTTCCTTTGCTAAACTTCTGTGCATTCTCTGCAGATTGATTCTGCCGAGATGTCTCCTCCTGAGACTTCGGAACAAACCGAGGTTCCAGACCTCGAACTGGAGGTCGGAGAACGAGCCGGCTGGGAAGGTTCGGATGTAACTCCGGACGAAATCCAGTGGCTCAGGGCGACTCGGCGGATTCCCGCCGGGGTAGAATGTCGCCTGCCAGAGGGCGAACTCGAGCCTCAAGTCAAGGAAGGGGAACGGGTGGTCTTCGTCGCGCACTTCCAGCGCGGCTTCGGACTGCCCGTTAGTGATTTCTTCCGGAGCTTCCTCGACAAGTTCGGACTCCAGGTTCATCACCTCCCCGCCAACGCCATCACCACTCTCTCCTGCATCGTTTCCTTCTCTGAGGGATACCTCGGCCTCAAAGCCACGGTAGACCTCTTTTCTCGCTACTTCCAACTCAAGCGGCAAGTGATCCCGGATCCAAAGAACAAGGATCTGCCCAAGCAATTAACCGCCTGCGGAGCTGCCACCGTAGCTCCTCGCCGAAACTCCATCTTCCCACGTATCACTACTCCGGACACCGTTCGCAAGTGGCTCCGGACGTGGTTTTACGTGAAGAACTCCGGCGAAGAGGACCTCCTCAACCTGCCGGCGTTTAACCTCAGCCCTCCTACAGAACAGCTCAACTGGGACTACACTCCCCCTCACAGCGGCGAACTCAAGTCCATCCATGTACATTGCGAAATGGCAGGACCCGGAGGACCCCGGAAACGACGGGAAAGTCCTGACGGCTGATGACCTGGCCTGCACATTCGTGAAGCGCAGGGTCTCCCCTCTCCAGGCGAGGTCTCACAAGATCTGCCACATGAGCGGTCTTTATGACCCCACCCGCCATACGCACGTTGCACTGGACAACGCCGCGGTAGCTCGGCGAGTCCGAGCTATCACCAAGTCCAAGATCCCTGACGCTTGGACATGGGGAAGAACCCCACTACCGGACCAAGCCAGCGAAACAGGTACGCTATTCCGACGTTTTCTTCGTACTCCTTTACCACCGAGGTCTTGCTACCGACGTTCATCTTGACAATTTTCTTCCTAACTCCTTTTCATATGTCTGCCATACAGCTGTTCTCCCGCCAGACCGCCGAGGATGGAGTCCATCCTGCGGACCACTTCGGCAAGGATCTCCCTGTCGAGGACCCACCATCCAACGTGGACCCTGACAACGAGGATTATATGCCCATTGCCTCGGCCCGCATCACCACCGCGGGTAAGCCTCAAGCACAAGCTTCAGTTCAAGAGATTTCGGATGACGAGGAGGGGTTTCTCGTCATGGAACCAATAAACGCGGTACCTATCTCCTGCCTTCCTCACCTTCCGAACTTTACTCCAGCAACCAGCCGGAAACGCGCTGGTGCCGCAACTTCGGCCGCCGAACCATCCGCCACTGGAGCCTCCGGACCCACTGAGGCTCCGGTCAAGAGACGTCGGCTGAAGAAGTCCGGAAATCCTCCTCATGCCCGAGGGGGCAAGAGGTTTCCTACCTCGGATGGGTAATGCTTTGCTTCTATAGCCAACAATGTTTGTTGCTTAAACATATTACTCGGTATTAACACTTACCATCTTCTTCGTTGCAGTGCCCCATAGACGTGGATCAGGAGGTATCCTCCATGACTGCACCCGTTGGTGCCTCTGAAGCCACGACCACCCCGACGAACTCTCGCCCCGGATCTCCTCCACCGAGGTCTGGCCCGGCCTTGGGGAAATCTGCCCCCACCCGAGGTCAGACTTCTCCGCGTCCTCAAACGGATGCGGGGACCAATCGCGCCAGAACTCCGGCTACCGCCTTGCCGGAGCCTCGACTCTCCCCCCGCAGCCAGACTGCCCGCAACCAACAGCAGCAACAGCAGAAGCATCAGCAGAAGCAACAGCAGAAGCAACAGCCCAAGCAACAGCCCCAAAAACCAGTTCGCCAGACTACCTTGCCGTTGGAGAAGGGCAAGGAGAAAGAGAAAGAGACGGTGAAGTCTAAGGTCACCCCCAAACCAACATCTGGGTCTGGCACCCTGACTATCTCTTCTCCTTCAAGGATGCAACCGAGGTCTCCTCCCCCGGTGACACGCCGAATTCCTCCATTCGCCGCACCCGTTGATGAGACTGCCCCTCCGGCCGAAGAATATGCTCGGAGGGCATCTCTTATATTGGATAACCGGCCTGCTTCAAGCTCCGAGGCTGCTTTGGCCTTGGAGGCCTCGGTTAGGGGCATCGAGCAGGGCGGACCGTGGGGATTTCCTCCTCTGCGCACTGACAGTGACCAGAGCCTCGGCTCCTTGGAACACTACAATGCAGACTGGAATTCTGCAGACGAGGTCTCCTCGGCCTCCCTAGCTGCTCCGGTGGCTGAGCATCCTGCGGGAAACAGCGCCTGCGGCCGAAGCGTATATGATCTACAAACTGCTGCCCTGCGTGCTGCTCAAAACATCGACGTAAGTCCTATTCTCTTTACTTTCATGCAGTATCTCATCTAATATCCACCATTCCCAGTCCCCGAGATTCGAGGTAAACTATTGACGCTCCGCCGGAGTTAAAATTGTTTGGCTTGAATCTCAACTTTCCATTTTCATCCGACGTATCCAAACCATTTTACTTACTTTAGCATGCACCTCGGGTACGAGTCCCCGAGACTCCTGTCGAGGCATACCCCGGCAACATTTTCCCAATGATTTGACTCCGAGTCCCCGAGACTCTTGTCGAGGTATAGCCTTTCTAACCGAGCTATGTTTTTCTTCCTTGCAGAATACTATGAACGTCCGCACGGATATCTTTCATACCCTCTTGTTTGACCACAAGAAACTCCACGACGAGCACAAGGCCGTCCTTGCAGAAAAGAACTCTTTGGACGAGAAGCTACAACAAGAGAAAGCCGAAGTAGCTCGTCTGGTAAAGGAGCTCAAGCGCATCACTGAGCTGCGGACGTCTGAAAAAGAGCAGCTGCAGGCGGAAAAGGCCAGTGTTGTCGAAACAGAGAAGAAACTTCGGGAGGATGCCGCCAAGGATCACCAGGAAGCGCTCCAGTTAGCCGAGACCCGCGCCACCTCGGCCACAGAGGCTTTGGAAGCTCTGCAAGCGCAGGTCAACCAGTTTCTCCCGACGCTGCAAACTATCAACCGCGAGATGGACGGTAAGTTTCTTGCCCCCTTAGCTTTGCTTTGTCCTCAACAATACCGGCTCTTTGCCGAACTATCTCTTTCATTATTAACATGCTATCCTTCTGCAGAGCATTTCACCTACACCCAAGTCTCGGCCCGCAGTATCACTGCTCGGCACAGGGAGAGGCGTAAGGAGACGAACCCCGTCTGGACCGTTGAGGACCACATCGTGGCCATCAAGGCTCGGATCAATCCCTTGAAAACCATTGGGTCGGAACTTCTTGATGCAGGTGCGTCTGCTTTCCGAGCCTTATGGCCTCTTGCCGACGCTCCCAAATCTACGCCCGAGCTCGCCGCCCAGCTTCGCGACACCGAAAGAAGATTGCGAGAGTGGCGCTCATCTTCAGCTCGCGCTGGAGCTGATGCCGCTCTCAGGTTTATCATGACTTGGTGCGAGAAGATCGACCTCGAGAAGATGAACACTCTCCGGCGAGGCTCCCTTGGTCGTCCGACCCGATCCTTGTCGCGCGCCGCCAAAAGATGGCCAACTACTTTGCTGGATATGCCACCACGAAGAACTTGAGCGAAGGAGACACCTACTCCGACGCCGAGGATTACGAGCCAGAAGACGAGGAATACGAAACAGAATCCGACGTCGAGGCCGAGCAAGGTGACGGCGGTGAAACCCGCGAAGCAGAAACCGAGGCTTCTCCACAACCTGGTGCCGAGGTTACTGCCGACGTTGCCAGCACTTCCCAGGCTACCTCGGCTCCGGACGAAATCCCTGCTACATCGGCTGCTGCCGACGTAATTCCTGATGCCTCGACCTGAACTTATGCTTGGCCAAAAAACTTCATTAAATCCCCGGTATGCCGGGACGCAGATGTAATCAAACTTAAGTAGTTCCTTTGCTACCTCTATTACTATCATGCTCATTCGAACCATGCTTTTCTAAGCTTTATGTCGAATCCTTTTGAATGATTGCTCGAGTTTACTTTCGTGTTTACTATATTTGGCATTCTTTGCTCTTGTCTGCCATTCTGGCGTTCGACAGTCGAGTCACAAGATTGTTGTTCATAGCATACAGTACTTGGTAAATTCCGAGGTATGTTTCAAAGTCATCCGACATAAAAAAGAAGTAAAAACAGGGGTTAGTAAACGACATATGCCGAACTGTCTTTTTGGACCGAGTCCCCGAGTTCATTTTCATGTTTCCCATGTTCTTTCGTCTTTGCTCTTGACTGCCATGCTGGCGTTCGTCAGTCGAGTCACAAGATTAGTTACATAGCATACAGTACTTGAAGTTTGAGACGAGGTTCAAAATAGTTCGGCATACGAACGAAGAAAGAGTACAAACAAAAAGAAACATGCAATCATAAGAGCGAGGCAGTCCCCGAGCTCACTCTCGAGGTGCCGAAGTTTTTATTTAAAGATCAGCCGAGGTACATACATTACTTCCTTCAACAGTAGAAGGGTCGGAGTAGAGCTACATTCCATGGACGCTGAAGCTCCAAATCGGGTCTGTCCAGCCCATCTCCCCTTGGCTCCTGTGCATCTATAAGATAGTACGAATCATTGTGCAAAGCTCGGCTCACAATGTATGGTCCCTCCCATGGAGGTGACAACTTGTGCCGACCTTTGCTGCGCTGAACAAGCCTCAGCACTAGATCTCCTTCATTAAACTTTCGGGGTTTTACATGCCGACTTTGATAACGTCGGAGACCCTGCTGATATATTGCTGACCGAGATAAGGCCAATTCTCTTGCTTCCTCGAGCAATCTACAGCATCTTCCCGAGCTTCTTTAGCCTCGGCTTCTGTGTACATTGCCACTCTGGGCGCATCATATTCAATGTCGGTTGGCAGCATTGCCTCGGCCCCATAGACCATGAAAAATGGCGTATAGCCAGTTGATCTGTTCGGTGTGGTCCTTAGACCCCACAGAACTGCTGGTATCTCATCGATCCAACACCCCGGTGTTTTCAACAGTGGTTCTACCAACCGAGCTTTGATTCCGGCCAATACCAATGCATTTGACCTCTCTACTTGCCCATTAGCCTGTGGGTGAGCCACCGAGGCTACGTCAAGTCGAATTCCCTTACTCATGCAGAACCGAGCAAACTCTCCGACAGCAAAGTTCGTGCCGTTGTCTGTAATATACTATGAGGATATCCATATCTCAGGATTATTTCCTTCAAAAAGGTCACCGCCGTATGACCATCCACTTTTCGGATTGGCTTCACCTCGATCCACTTAGTGAATTTGTCCACCATCACCAGTATGTGAGTCATATTGCCTCGGGCTGGCTTGAATTCTCCCACCATGTCCAGACACCAAACTGCAAAGGGCCACGTGATAGGAATGGTCTTGAGCGCCGAAGCTGGCATGTGCTGCTGCTTGGCGAACCTTTGGCACCCTTCACATTTCCGAACTATATCTTCTGCATCGGCATTGGCGGTGGGCCAATAGAACCCGTGCCGGAACACCTTGGCCACCAGAGCTCTTGTGCTGCAATGATGTCCACATTCTCCTTGGTGGATTTCTAAAAGCATCTCCTTGCCTTCAGCTGGTTCGACACACCTCTGCAACACCTCGGTCACACTTCTCTTGTATAGCTCCTTGTTGATGATGGTGTATCCCTTAGCTCTCCTCTGGATTCTCCTTGCCTCGGTTGTATCACTTGGCAAACTTCCATCGGCTATGAAGTTCATGATCTGCTCCGCCCATTCCGGCACTGGATGCAGAGGAAAAAGCCTCTCATCTATCTCCATTGGTTCGGTCGCCATGATCTCCTTCATGATTTCCTCCACCATTGCTCGGCCAGTCCCCGAGTGTTGGTGCGAAGTCCCCGGGTCAGACCCGAAGTTCCCATCATCTATCTCCATAGGAAAAGCTCCATCAGTCCTCGGATACTGCGAAGCAGTCCCCGAGTCCGGCCAAACGCATCCGACGTCTACCTCCATAGGAATAGGCTCAGACTCCGAACTTGGCGGTAAGAAAATTGACTCGGAGTCAGGCGAGGGCTTGATTGAAGGAGTTCTCAAATGGTTCAGCGCTATCCCCGGTGGCACCGGTTCTTTGGATGAACCGAGCTTGGACAATACGTCGGCGGCTTCATTCTCCCCCCGAGGTATGTGCTTGTACTCACATCCTTCGAAGAACCCAGACACCTTTTGCACATGAAACCGATACAACTCCATGTTCGCATCCAACGCATCCCAAGTGCCGGTGGATTGATGCACCACCAAAGCTGAATCGCCGAAGCATTCTATACGCCGGACACCTATCTCCTTTGCCACCTTGAGCCCATGGATCAGGGCCTCATACTCCGCCACGTTGTTCGACGCCGAGAAATGGATTTGCAGCACATACTTCAACTGGTCTTGCTTCGGCGAGGTTAGGACTACGCCGGCACCTAATCCGACCTTGGTCTTGGACCCATCAAAGTGCATCTTCCAATAATTATAGTCCGGCAAGGGCGGCTCATATTGCATCTCGGCCCAATCGCATAAAAAGTCCGGCAGCGCCTGACTTGATTGCATCTCGCCTTTCATAATGCGGAGTGTATGGAGATACCTCGATCGCCCATTTGGCAACTCGCCCAGTTGCGTCCTTGCATCCGATGATCTCCGAGATTGGAGCATCACATACCACCGTCATGGGATGCTCTTGGAAGTAATGCTTCAGTTTCTTAACCGCCAGGTATACTCCGTACGTCATCTTCTGGTAGTGGGGGTAGTTTTGCTTCGACGTGGATATCACCGCTCAGGTAGTAGATTGGTCTCTGCACCGATTTGCCTCCTTCGTCTCGCTCCACCACCACTGCAACACTTACGACCCGGTTTGTAGCCGCAATGTATATCAACATCGGTTCATTCTGCAAAGGGGATGCCAACACCGGAGCAGTGGACAACATCTTCTTCAGCTCATTGAACGCCGCGTCCGCCTGCGGGGTCCAAGTGAAACTGGTACTTTTCTTCATAAGTTGATACAATGGTAAGGCTTTTTCTCCTAGCCGACTTACAAACCGACTTAAAGATGCAAGGCATCCCGTGAACTTCTGCACATCTTTTAAACAGTTCGGCAACTTCATTCTTTCGATAGCTCGGATCTTAGCCGGGTTAACTTCTATACCTCGGCTCGATACGAGGAAACCGAGCAATTTTCCAGCCGGGACACCAAAGGTGCACTTGTCCGGGTTAAGTTTCAACCGATACTTTCTTAAATTTGCAAATGTCTCTTCGAGGTCTTCGATGAGAGTATGCTTCTTTTTAGTTTTGATAACAATGTCATCGACATACACTTGCACATTCTTGCCCATTTGAGAATGTAAGCACTTCTGCATACACCTTTGATAAGTTGCCCCGGCATTTCTCAAACCGAAACACATGACACGATAGCAATACGCCCCGTACGGGGTAATAAAGGCAGTCTTTATTTGATCATCAGTGTTCAGTGGGATCTGGTGAAAACCAGAATATGCATCAATAAAAGACAACAGCTCACATCCAGCCGTAGAATCGATCACTTGATCAATCCGAGGTAAAGGAAAGGGATCCTTCGGGCACGCCTTGTTCAGGTTGGTGAAGTCAATGCACATGCGCCACACCTTGACTACCGCCGGTTCGTCCTTCTTTTTCTCCACGAGGACTGGATTAGATATCCAGTCCGGATGCAGCACTCCATGATGAAGCCTGCAGCCAGTAACTTCGCCAGTTCTTCGAGTACCACCTTTCTTCGGTCATCTGAGAGCCGCCGCGTCGGTTGACGCACTGGTTTCACCTCTGGCCGAACAAACAAAGAGTGCTCTGCCAACTCCCTCGGAACACCTGGCAGGTCTTTAGCCGACCATGCAAAAATGTCCCGATTCTCACGGAGGAAGTGACAGAGCGCGCTTTCCTATTTCTCGTCCATGCCAGTACCAATGATGGCGAAACGCTCCGGGTTCTCCGAGTCCAGCGGGATTTTCTTGGTCTCCTTGGGCACCTCGAATGAAGCGCTCATGTCCGGAGTAATTAGTCCGGACATGCCGAGCTGAGTAGACTGCGCCATTGCCACCACCTTCTGAAGTTGCTTCTTCTCCGCCGCGATCACCAAGGACTCGGCTAAACTGGATCCCGCCGAGGCACATTGCATAGCCTTCTTGTAGTCACCAGAAATGGTTATTATTCCCTTGGGCCCCGGCATTTTCATCTTTAGGTAAGCCACATGAGTGGAGATCATGAACTTGGCCAAGGCTGGCCTTCCAGCAAGGCATGGTAAGGGCTCTGCAAGTCCACAACCTCGAACTCAAGACTTTCAACTCGGCTGTTATCTCGGGTACCAAAACCCACGTCGACCCAAATCTTTCCCATAGGTGCACAAGAGACCCCGGGCACAATACCGTGAAATGTACAGCTGCTAGGCTGCAACTGGTTCGGTGAGTATCCCAGCTTGACCATTGTGTCTCGGTACATGATATTTATGGCACTCCCATTGTCCACCAAGACTCGGGTGAATCTCACATTGTTGGTCGGCCCACAAAACGTCGGATCCACCACCAGTGCATAGTTTCCAGGGCTCGGCATGATCCGAGGTGTATCTTGCCTGCTCCAAGTGATCTCTTGCTCGGACCAGTTCATGTATTTCACCACCGCCGGAGATACTGCATTCACCTCCTTGGCACGCCTCAGCATACTCTTCTTATCAGTTGACTCAGTCACAAACACCACGTAGCTCTGATGTACTTCCCTATAATCATTACCGGGGTTCTCATACCTCTGATTCTCAAAGGACCACGTTTGGCTTTGGCCGGCACCACCGTTGTTGTTGTTGCCCTGGGCACTCACTGCATTCACCGGTTTCGCCTGCACCGTCTTCTGATTTTGGGCCGCATGCACCGGGGTTGAATTTGCTCCGGTTAAGCTCTGATTCTGCGCCGCTATGGTCGGCTTATGCTGCTGCTGCGTGTTCGGATATTGAGGTCTACGCCATTGGTTCGGTGGCCCACTCCGGTTTGCCCCAGCTTTCGCCCCTTCTGCAGCGGTTCGGTGATGAAAACTACACTGCAGAGTGGTATGGTTGGGTGTTCTGCCATTCCTGCCATGATAGATACATGGTCCATTCACCAATGACTCGTAAGTCACAGGTGGTCCGGCCTCCTGCCACTGCTTCGCACCACCTCCCTGATTCTGGTTCTGGTTCGGAGTCCACGCCTGACCCTCAGTCTTCGGTCTGGGCGCCTCCAGGTCCGGACTGACTTGGGTTTACAGCATTGACTTGGAAATCTGGTTCTCTCCTCTTCTGCCCGAACTCTTGACGGTTATCAAACCTCGGTCCGTTGTTGCGGTTGTTCATCGGATTCCTCCTGTTCCGGGCATTCCCATCCAGCAGAGGCTGCATCGGATCGCCAAGGGCATAGGAATCAGCTATCCGAATCGTCTCGGCCAGAGTCTTTGGCATATCTCTCTGGAGCCTCTGCCACAACATGCTACCATACCGACATCCATCAGCAAACCACGCTATAGCCTGTGCTTCGATAACTCCCTCACAGGAGTTCCGAACATTGCTCCACCGAGTCAAGAATTCTCGGTCAGTCTCATTGTCCTCCTGCTTGCACGCCTGCAAAAGCTGAGGTCGGTTTGGCCTCCTGTAAGTGCTGGCGAAGTTGCTATTGAATGCCTCCTCTAAATCCAGCCAGCAATCGATGCTATTCTCCGGCAGATTGTTCAGCCAGATCCGAGCAGGACCTTCCAACATGTGCGGGAGATACCGGACCGCCCATCGGCGATTGCCCCCCGCAATGTATACTGCTGAAACATAATCAGCTAGCCAATCTTGCGGCTTGGTGCTCCCATTGTACGGCCTGGTACTCCGACCCAACTGAACTGAGACACCGGTGGAGGTGGTTCCTTCATGATCCGAGGTCCAAAACACGCCGGACCAGGAGGGCCTTCCTCCTCCAACCTTCGGACATGTAAATCCGATCTAGCTTGTAGCGCGCATCACCTGTAGGCAACGTCCGAGCTCCGATACGTTCTCCCAATGCACCATCCACTCTATAGAATCCAGCCCGCTCCATGGCTGAATTTCCATCATCATATCGGTCGCCACCTCGACCGACGTTCTTCGGCTGCGGAACATACTCCGGCTCTTGCTGATACTGCTCCTGCGGCCGGGGTTGCTGCTGATGCCTCGGGGGCTGAGGTGGTTTACCTCGGCCAGCCGACGCTGCTTGCCCACCGTTCTGATTTCCCTGAGCTGAACGGCCCTTAGCTCGGCTTGCATCACCTGGGCCGGGGTCTCCATTGGCTCGGCTAGCGTTGCCGACCTTTTGCTTCCCAGCTAACACCGGATCGTACACTTGCAGCTGCATCTCCTTGTTCCGACCTGAAGTGACACTCCGGGCACGATCGGCTCCTCCGACGTGTGGAGACGAGGCTTGCCCCTTGGACCCCTGGCTAACTGGCCTAACGAATGGACCGCCTGCGAACCGCCAAGCCCGGCCTTGCGGAGGGCTTCATTTTGCTTGCTGGCCACATGCACTAACTCATTGAGCCGCTTCTGCTGCTCACGCCATGCATCTCCGGTCAACTCCGATAGCCCGGCCCTTACTGCTTCGGCTGCTCTAAGGTTCTTAGCTGGTGAACTATACACCGGCCTACCAGTAGCCGACCTGCTACTTGTTGCCTTACTCGAGCCCGAGACTGCAGCCCTAGCCATCTCCCCATAGAGGTCCTTGCCTCGGTTGAGCAGAGCAGCTTTCTTACGCCGCACAACCGGAGTAAAACCATCCTCTATACCATGTGCAGCATTGTACTCCTTCTGCTCCATATCGAACTGCTGCTTAGCCTCGGCCAGCAACCGAGCTTCTCTCAGCACCCTCTGGCGCTCTGCCTCTAACCCGGCCACCGTATGCTCCACACTTGCCTCTACTGCGAGTGGCCGAGCTAACCTATCAACGATAGCTTCTAAGGGAACTTCTTCCCTTGGCATGCCCAACTGCTCATTCTGACTAGGTTTCTCGTACGGAAACTTCGCCGTCCGACCTGATTTCTCAGGCAGCGCGGTTGGCGTCGCCTCCACCTCGGCTAGCGCGACCTTGCCAGCATCTGCCTTGCTAGCTGCAGGCCTGGTACCAGCCATCATCACCTCCACACACCTCGGAGGGCGAGTGACACGCCGACCCAAAGCCGCCAGGAGAGGAGTTTCGTCGTCCACGAGCACCTGCTCCGGGTACTCGCGAACCACCTCGACAGCAACGTAAGTGTGGGAAGCTGCCGAGCATCATGAGGAAACCATCGGTGGGGAAAGGCTTGCCGGCGAAGCACCCCGCATTGTCGCTCACAAAGGCGAACTCGCCATCTTGGTAACAAGGCCAGAAAGAACACACCCAGAGGAGCCCGTCCGGATGGAAACTCCACCCAACGCCTCAATCTGCCCCACGGTGGGCGCCAACTGTCGTGGTGGGATCACGGCAGATGCCATGGGTATGGCTTAGTTGGGGCCGAACGGTCGTTGGGGGAATCCGGGGAGGGTTTATGCACTCAAGACGTGCACAAGCAAGAACATGCAAGAAACCACAAGAACATGAACAAGAAACCAAGAAAGCCAAGAACACAAAAGACACCACGATGTACCCAGGTTCGGGGCCTTCGTGAGGAAGTAAAACCCCTACTCCTGCCTTGCCTCTCTCAATATATCAGTGTGGTTCTCAGTACAAGGTGCTCCTCGAGCTGTATGTTGCTACCAAAGTGAGAGCTCGAGGTAGAAGGTGAAACTACGAAGGGGGAAATGAGCTAGGGTTTTGCCCCTCCTCTCTGGAGGTAGAGATGCCGCATATATACACAGGCCGAAGTACATTTTTACCCCTGCCTACAACTGACAATGGCATGGCCAAAAGGTAGAAGACAAGCCTCTGCCTCCTGCCAGCCCGGCCGGACTGTCAGGCCAGCCAGGCCTAGCTTTCCTCTTCGGTCATACTTCAGTAGCCTGCCGAGGTCTAGCCTGTAGACCTTTCCCGAAATAGCCAGTCAGCTCCTAGGCCCCCGAGCTTCCGGGAAACCCGTGGACGGACCTCGCCGTCCTCTGAAGCCTCGGGCTACGAGCTCTGCGGCACCCGTGACCTCTCTGACATGCCTCGATCCTTGCTGCCAACCTCGGATAACACTCCTGATCATATACCTCGGTAGAGAATATCTTATTCCTGTGGTAGCTAGCTGACTGCCCCGAGGTTGATACCTCGGAGGATATACCTCGGAAAGTATACCTCGGACGTACACCTTACGTCGGATGACGCCTCCTGCGTCCTTGCTCAATCGTTCCCTCGGACAGCTTACTGCCTTAACCTTACATGTCTTTACCTCATCATTACCCTACCCGGGGTAACCCCCCAACATTTTTTCTGTAAAGAGAGTTTTATCCCCACGTCGACCAACAAACCGTAGATGCTTGGTCGCAATTTTGAAATAATGTTAGTTCAAAACTGTTCGAGGCGGTACTATTTTCTCGATTCCTAGGTATGGCAAAAACGCACAAATCCAACGCGCACGCTAGGAATTTCTTCAGGAATCATTAGTTGGGCTTATAAGAAGTTCACAATCATCGTGTATGGCC